>OY757911.1:46293128-46323128 GCA_963585895.1 Sepioteuthis lessoniana | reverse complement strand
CCCCCATCACGAAATCTATCCAAGTTAAACGAACCAGACATGCAGGACACTGCTGCAGAAGAAAGTGATGTACTCCAGTGGACCCTACATATATATGGCCGAGCAAAAGCAGGACAACCAGCTCCAACATACATACAGCTGCTATGTAAGGATACTGGATGTAGCTCTGAAGACCAGCCAGGAGCGATGAACAACAAGGAGAAGTGGCGAGAGAGGGTCAGGGATATCTGTGCTAGCGGCATGACATGATGATGATGATGATGATATAAGGAGGAGCTCATAAGTGACATTATCCGATGGACTCTTGCACAAGGAGACGCCAGTGTTAGCTGACTGGCAAAAACTCACATTTCTCCACTCCGCTCGAATACTACATGCCATCTAGAGGACTTCCAACGGCGAAGAGTTATATGAACATAAAGAGAGAGGGAGAGAGTGAGAGTTATGAGGATCTGTGCTGTCAGCAGAACTTGACATGATGATGAGTATGTATTAATCAAAATTGAAAGAAAATTAAAGAAAATAAATATTCCTATTCATGTATTTTTCTTAATAGTTAAAGTCTTTACTTTTACTTCTGCATCGAGAATTTAATGAATATTGTGCGCATGGGCGTTTGAGTTAAATTGTCAGCTGAATAGATCTTATCATAATAAGAACGAATAGTATGTCTTCACGCAACACGATGCTTAAGAAAGACTAAATATGGGTTGTTCCAGTCACATATCGTGACACTGTTTTAAAGAATTTCAATCGTGACTTATTTCGACCAAAGAATTTTATTTCTAGTTTGACCGTAGAGTCTTAAATTAATGATGGCCTAATGATAACTTCTACACGGGCCAAAGCATTCCTACATTTAGCAAACAAATGGTTGAATATTTCAGAACTTTATATGTGTTTTTGAATCTTATTTAAAATTGTAGATTGTTAATATCAAATATTTGTAAAACATGATTTGGTCTCTTCAGTGTATATATATATATATATATATATATATATATATATATATATATATATATATATATAAAATGAAAATAATTCCTACACGGCCAAGAGTGAGTCTACCTAGGCTTCACTAGATCGCTTCCCAGGATCACACACACACACACACACACACACACACAAATAATATATATATATATATATATATATATATATGTGTGTGTGTGTGTGTGTGTGAGAGAGATTTATTTTCACCTTAAATACAATTCTGACAGCGTGTCATTTCAGTCCCAGACATAAGCTTAGTCGAGACTTTGTTATGTTTAAACGATGCTATAAAAGATTTGAGCCAAAAAAACGAGCTTTTTCGAGACTTTTTTATCTTGCGAATAAAGCACTGTTAAATTTCAGTCTCAGAAACATATCAATTTACGAATGAAAAAATATTATAATATCAATTTTTTCAGTTCTCAACCAACGCATAACAGTTTTAAATTAAATTATTCAAGTAAATTTTATTAGTTGATTCATTTTCAATGACACTTTCCCAAGTTCATTATCATTGTTGCCCAGTTGGCTGTTACTGTCAGAATACATTAATTGCACCTCAGTCAAGGGCTAAGTTTCCCCCTACGAGTGTCCGGTATATGACACTAAGCAATATGATGTTAAGGTTCCAGTAATGCTGGAGCTTTGGGGAATATGGAGTACCCCTTTATCGCCAACGCTCCCAGATCCACTGTGGCCCGGAGTAATAGCACCTGGTAGGCTCCCAAGTATGGGTCAAGTAAAACTTAAATGCATACTCATTCTGAATTGAACAGCTTGAAACAGTATTATTTTAACATATAAACTATGCTAAACTGAACTGTTTGACATAGAACTGTTTTAGACATTGAAACTTTACCTACACTAAAATGAATTGTTTGAAATAGAACTGTTTTTACATTTAACTGTTTGTCGACAAAAAACTTTACTCATACCAAACTGAATTATTTGAATTTGGGCTACATCTATAGCTTGACATAGAAATATTCTTGACAATGAAAATGTGTACTTATGCTAAACTGAATTGTTTGAAATAGGACACTTTATTTGTATTAAAACGGATTTGGCATTAAATAACCTACAAAGTTTGATATGCCATAAAATCCGAACAAACAAACAAACAATCCATTATTATAGACAGCATGTTACGAAAAGGTATTTCTAAGTTGAGTAAAGCTGGTTCGAATTCAGAATATTAATTCTAAACTTGTTACCAAACCAAGTCTGAAGAACTTAGCTCTTCTAATGTTTACCCACGGCTGGGTGAAGAGATCGATTCATGACACGTATTGATGCTAGCCAAAAGCAGCGCGACGGGGACGATGTGGCACAAATTCAGTATTTTGTTCAAATTTTTGCTGGTTTTAATTCGTAATTTTCCCTCTCCTAGACTGATTACTTGAAAAAGTCTAAAGAACCTATGTTTATGTTGATAAAACAATATTTTCAAAAGGTAATGCGTAGATGTATCTCAAATACTTGTTGCAGGTTGACGAATTTGTGCAAAGACTGAACGGGAAAAATGTAAGAATGAAAATCGTATTAAAAAGTGACAGAAAGATGAACAATTCAGAAATAGGATGAAAAATGGAAAAAACAACAACAAACAAACATGAAGACAAAGAGAATATATATACAGGAAAATATGAGTAAAGCTCAAGTGCTGAATGTGAGAATTCATTTACATATTGTGACGGTGCATAAATATTTATCATAGGATGGGAATTTATTTTACGCACGTGTGACGTCGGGGCAGTCTGGCACTTGACCCCTCGCAAAATAAGTCCTAGTTAAGATTCCTTTTTCGGACATATGGGAACTGGCAGATAATGTGGGGGTTAATTTGGGGCTAGAGAGACCGCCGCTGGCAAGGGGGTTTCACGTTACACACAGCCACCAAGTTACTTCGTTTTCCTACTCTCTTGGATTACGGAAAACATGGACTTCTAGGTTGAGATAAAATATCATTATTCACTGTAGTCAGCAATTCCAATTTCCCGTGTAATGTTTTTAAGGCGAATAGGACATTTAGCGAGAATAAATTGAAGCAAAATCAAGCTGAAAAGGAAATATGCAAAAGAAGGCAACTCGCTGGGTAAATAACACAACAAATAAATTTCAACGAGGGGACATTTAAAATACAACCCAAATTTAACAGTCGAGGTCCAAACAAATATTTATGGGGACTGGCTCCAACATAAATGTCTTTCCTTTTTCTTTTTTTCTTTTCTTTCTTCTTTCTTTCAATTGAGAGAGGGGGCATATAATTGCAATACTTAGAAAGGGTGGAACGAGAAAACGGTTTTAAGGTTTACTTAGCTTTTTCGATGGGTTTCTTCTGAGATTTCTTTTCTTTTACGGGTTACCGGTGTTCTGTAGAGCTTGTTATCTCCTGTCCAAGAAATCTGTTCCGCTTCTTTTCCCGGAGTTTTTGGCTACAGCTTCTGCACAGATTGACGCGCCGGCTGCTGTCACAGAACTAACTGAAAAAAAATCCTTTTACCAATTTCCTCTGACAAAGAGGACCTATTTTTCGGCTTTAGGGCTTTGGCTTCTTTCTTCCTCCTCCACCTCCCCGTGTCATGCTATTCATTTGGGCTACTATAAGGACCTCTATATCCCCTTCTCTGTCCAACCAGTCACAGAGTTTAGGCAGCCCTTGGCTTTCATTCTGACTTGGATTCGTTACTTCGTTCAACAGGCAGGTCGAGGAGTTGACCTTCATTCCTATTCCTCTATTAACAGTCCATCTTTGGGGCTAGTTAATTCAAACACAGAGGGGTAGGGGAAATTGATCTTACCTCTCTCCTTTCAGTGGCATACCACGTGACAATATCAATATAAACAACGAATAAAATGGAACGATTAAAAAAAGCATAATTTAAAAAAGAAAACTGCTGAATTTTCCATGTTAACTCTTGTTTGGCATATTAAATTAGTAATTGAGAAAATAGTGAAAGATAGCTGATTATTATCAATTTGAATTGAAATTATGAAGAAAAGTCTATCTGTCTTGATCAATCTGATACCGGACAATACCCTGCAAACCCTGTATGTAAATAAACTAGTTACTTTAATTTTTTTCAACTGGAGATTTGCATGTTTATTAGAGGGAAAATGACATCTATGTATTTTCTATGAAAATTACCAGCAGTACTGAATTAATAGCTACATTAATTTTTTAAAATTCAGCTCGTCGTCAGGGTAAGGTAAAAAAAATACACTTCGCAGCTAATGGCTTCTCGTGGCCGAATGGTTAGAAGTTTGGCTTGACGTTTACGTCAACCGGGTTTCAATCCCAGCTACGGGAAGTTAATGTCTAGCCACACTGATGAGTTCTGATAGAACGAAACAGATCTGTCTGTGGATAACTCTATATATATATATATATATCCCTGATATTAAGCATTCTTGAATCAGGAATATAGCAACATCTATTATCAAGATAGATAAATAGATATGTTTAGAGAAAGAAACTCCGAGAAAAATAGATAGATCTTTCGAGATTATATCCACTTGATGTTAGAACTTCAAAGAAGTATATGAATATATATCCTCTATTACTTTTTTATCAGCTTATTCCATAATAAATGTCTTGTTACTGGCATGTCATAATCATTGATGGAGAAAAAATAGTTGAGAGGGTATTCGCTTTAGTTTGGTTTGATTTCTTTTTTAATGGCATATCAAACTTCCTGGGTTATTTCTCCTTCCAAATCGTAGTTTTTCTATTTAACATGTAGTTGGTGGAATCATGTGGCTCATTCCTTTTCTCAAGGTAAGATAGAAATTGGACAAACTCCGCCCCAATAACTATTTTAACTATTTTATCTTTTAAAAGTTAAAAGCAGACCAGTGAAAAGAGATATGGAATGAAAGATAAATGTTGAACTCATACTGGTTGGACACTGTGTGGAATGGGCTCACCGACTCTGATTCCATTACTGATTTAAGAAATATAGAATCTATTGACACTGATGAAAATACAATCTATGTGCATATTTATGAAATTTTATTTGTTGATATGCAGTGAACATATTTCAAGCAAGATAAAAACACGTTTACAAATGTCGATTCTGGCGATATGTTGAATTTCTCTGTTTTAACTACTGATTTAATATATTTTTCTCCAAATATTACCCCATTTTCGAACACTCTGCATTCAGCTAAACACATTAAATATCAATGTTAGGAAACACAAGAGTTGATCAGTCAGAGGTAGAAAAAAAAACATCCTAAACTTTCTGGAGGAAAACGTGACTGCGCTTGTGAAAGAAAAAAAATTTAATAATGTTTTGGTTTCTTTCTTTAATGGCATATTTATCTTCTTAGGTTACTTAACGCTAAAATCATCCATTTAGAAGAATAAGAGAGGTACTATCTAACCAATCGTTGAAGGGATATGAAGAGTCATCTCTTTCTCAAGTTTTTTAGCCTGAAAGTGTTGATGGTTGTGTTGGGTTGGGTTTTATAGCATGTCAACCCGTGGAGATTATTTAATGGCATATCCTGTTTATACGTTTATGAAATGAATAAGATTTGTTATCAAATAGTTTGTCGTTAAAATGTTTATACGAGCTAGAGCTCATTTGTTTGTATACAATGAAATGGTTTTAACTATTTCTATCTTCAACAAATAGTTGCTTTGTTGTATTTATGGCATATCAACGTTCATAGGTTACTTAATGTCAGGTCTATTTAATACATGTATATCAAATATATGATTTGAAAGCACACACTCTGAATATAGCATTTTTACTCGAACCTAAGCTCATTTGTTTGCACACAGATGATTTGAGTTTTATGGCCTGTTAGCCTAGAAAGTTATTAAATGCCCCACCATATTCACACACACACACACACACACACACACACAGATAGATAGATAGATAGATAGATAGATAGATAGATAGATAGATAGATAGATAGATAGATAGATATGATTTGTAAACCAATAGTTTGTAGATAACTTTTTGAACATGCCGGAGGTCATTTATTTGCACATAGTTAAACGGTTTCAGGTATTTCTGTCTAACACTAATAATTATATCTAATACTAATAAATTCTTTGCTTTCAGTGAAGTGCTTTCAAGTATTGTTCCCATAAATAGTTTTATTTGCACGCACCTAAATCATTTCAAGAATTGCAATTTAACACTAATAATATTATTTAACACTATCTATCTGCTCACAGTCGAACAGTTCCCACCATTACTCTGTTATACAAGTTCAATTTTTGCACACAATTAAACAATTTCAAACATTCTTTTCTAACAAAATTAATTATTAATCATTTGTTTGCACCCAGTAAAATTTGCTTCGTGAATTGCTATATGACAACAATATTTTTATGTGCACCCAGTAAAATTGTTTCAAGCATCGCAAACACAAAAGATTCAATTTAAGATCAGTCATTTCTTTGCCTATAGTTACATTGTTAAACTCTTGTATTTGACCCATAGTTGGGACCGTAACAAATACTACCAATACGGGTTAGAAAGGATCCGGGAGTACTAGCAATGAAGAGATACTTCCACTACCGAGATCTCCAGAACTGGAACCTCACCGTTAGATTGTCTATTGTCCTTTCTAGGACACTCTTTGGGTGTGGGGTCTTACCCTCTGCAAAGATACAGTTGGTGTATTCTACAGTCCCAGCAGAAATTGCAGCCTTAAATTGAAAAAAAAAATGGAGAGAAAAATGATAAAAAGACGAGACAAGAAGTAGAGAAAGAAAATAAAATAACAAAATGAAATTAGAAACAAGAAAATATGTAGAAATATTCAAGAATTGAGCGTGTAAACGTATTAACAGATTTTCATAAACAAAACGAAAAAAAACAGTTACTACAAATATATGTACTTAATTAAAACTTTATAATGTTATTTTGATCATTTGCAGAAGATTAGAAAAAGCTGACTTAAATTTGATGAGCATTTCAATTTCTTATAGAACTTGATGAATACACACCTTACAGGTGTGATTTTCAAATAGCAAAAAAAAAAAAAAGAAAAAATCAACGGAAATTTAATGAAATTATTTTAATGATTCCATCTTCAAAATTTAAGCATTAATGTCCGAAACTTGAATATTTATTACAAAGAATATGCTATATTGCGATAGCAATTTATTTGCTTTAAAATGTTTACAATTTAAAGAATTAAATACAAAAATATGAAAATGAGTTAGTGAATTTAAGCAATAGGAAACCATCAAATCTTAAGTATTTAAAAACTGTCACATCATTGCACCATTTGTAAATACATCGACATGTTTCTTTGATAAAAATGTAACGGCATGTCATCCTGGTTGAGGTAATATCATGCATAGATGTTAAAGAATTGCATTCATGATAGATTTAGATTTATAATTTTTGCCATTCTTTTTTAGCTGCAAGTTAGATGATAACAATTAACCTATCTAATACAACTAATCATAAAGTTTCATGTTATGATTTCTATTAAATGATATCTAATAGTAGGACTTTCTTTTTTTGGTATAATGGGTAGCGCGTTTGCCAATCGCCTGAGAGACTGGGATTCAATCCCAGGTCGAATCATACAGAAGACACAAAAATGATACTTGATGCCACCTTGCTTAACACTCAATATATTAAGGCTTGGATAAAGTGTAAAGTGGAGCAATCCTGGGATAGGAGTAGCGCCTTTCCCTATTCCTACGTTCCGTCGCTATGGAGCAGGGAGCTTTCGGGTCCTCCTCGACTACGGTCGCCAAATTTACTTTTTCATGGTTTCGAGTTACATACAATAATCCATGTAAATAATTATTGCTTTAAGTAACTCTTCTTGATACAAATATTTAGTTCGTAGTTTTATAATGCCAGGCATTTTAATCGAACAAGAATTATTTTTCAACATATCTATTCGGCTCTTATATGGAAGCTTAACATATTCTGCAAATCCAGTTCCGAATTACCCCTGGATTGATGCCAATAAAAGTGTCTTCGACATAATTGTGAATTCCAGGCCTGGAGCCACATCCTTAAATACTGTTTAGTATCATATCTACGAAAACCCTTTACACGAGGTTTTACCCATATTGAGGGGTTAGAGTCAGCGTATTCGAAGACCTGCCCACAGTAGGAACTTAACTTTTGCATTTGGTTGCATAGGTTTCATGAATATGCTTTTTTTTTTTGTTTTTTTTTTGTTTTGTTTTTCTTTTGTATAGTCATAATTTGTGCAGCGAAAATTGGACAGAAAATGAAACTTACAATTCTAACACATACATGTACACATACACATACATTCACACATTGATATACTTTATATATATATATATATATATATATATATATATATATATATATATATATATATATATGTGCATTCGCTCACATGCATGTTAACACATACATATGTATACATACAAATATACTCATATATATGTATATACGTATACACACATATATGCATGTCCCTGTCTCTCTCTCTTTCACTCTCTCTCTCTCTCTGTATATATATATGTGTGTGTGTGTGTGTGTGTGTGTGTGAAAATAAGATGATTCAGACAAAATATAGGTACAAAAAGTTAAACGGAAGAAAGCTATATATTTGGTGTAGTTGATGATTTATTATATATATAAATTTATTTATTTTTGTCAACACATGTTTCGACTTCAAATTTGCCGGTATATACAAACATTCTATAAAAATTATTTTAAGTATAAAAAAACAAAAAACAAAGATAAAATAATAAAAGTAAAAAAAAATTATGATGCAAAACGAAGCTCTTCGCCAGTGCTGAATGTTTTGTCTATACGAAAATGAGTAAAAGAGGAAAAACATATATCCAAAAATGATTACGTCATGATATGGATATTTTTTTTGAAGATTGAGATAAACCTAGAATAATGGAAGCCTTTTCTACCACTCATTTCGATACAATGCTACAAATACAAAGACTTTATAAAATATTGCCTTCTTTGGCAAAAATGATTCTGCAAAATTTCAACATTCAATATACTTTTTCTAGACTTTTAAATTGTTAACTGTTAAAAGGTTGTTCTCAAAACGTAAAAAGAAAGAGCCCTTTTTTCAAAAAAGATTCCATCTCATGACGTAATGAATTTTGAATATATTTTTCCTCTGTTATTCATTTTCGTTAAACCAAAACATTCAGCCCCAATGATGACCTTCAGCATGTATGATAATTTTTTCTAGTGTTCTTATTTCATTTTATTCTATTATACTTATAATAAATTTAGTAGAATGCTTTTGTATGCCGGCTAATTTGAAGTCGAAACACGTATTGACTCAAATTAACAAATAGGTAAGTGATAAATCATCAAGTACATTAAATATATATATTTCGTCCGTTTATCTTTTCCTATATATATATAGATGTATATTAATATACAGACGTATACACGCACACTCTCGTATATATATATATATAAATAGTATTCTTTGGTCCAGTTAAACCAGAGTTGGGAGTAATTCCATCAGGACAAGAAATTATTCATGAGTGAATGTTTAAATTTTTCTGGTAAAGAGCTCAATGTAACAATAATACAGAACAATGAATTCTTTAAGAAACACAATAAAACCGGTCACATTTTTTTTTTCATCATACAACGTGTGGAAGCACGTGCGATACCCTAGCCTCATCAGCCGCCAACCAGGGTGATAACACAGTTTCGGTAGCTCAAGGCGGTACTGCCACTCCTGGCGCTACCGAGCAGCTTTTGCCACCGGATAGGGTATTTAAAAAAAAAAAAAAAATCTATGTATACACAAGATCAAATAAAAGCGGACATTACATTAGACGTTCGTTCATCTTCATTTTGGTGCAGTTTGTAATTTAAAAAAGCGTTTACTTACGGCCGTTAGATGTCATAGCAACCGTTTCTTGATTTTGCGTAATTACACGAGAATGGTGGTTACACGTGTATAACATTCGTGTTGAAATCATTTCTATATCCGTTATCTTTTCGATTCGTTTTCTTTCATTTATGCGTTACTGCCCAAAAGCACTCGAGACAAACGTTATATATAATTCCACTAAAAGATTTTATTTGTTGATCAATGGGCCCTCAAGATGGGTGGTGAGTAAAAAGAAAGCTCCTGGTCTAAGTTAGTCCAGGTAGCTATCTGATTACCCTTGGGCCACTAAATTCTTGGCTTGCAAAAAATGTCTCCAGGACGCTGATGGTCAGCAATGGGCTCGTGGATACTGTGGGGGTAAATCTGTCTCATAGGCCAATCAATCGATTTACATTCTCCGGCAGGTAAATTACGTTCTTCGCACCAGCGCGCCTTGTGGATTCGTGTTCCTCGCAAGCTGTTGAATTTTCTACCGCAATCACACGTTGTAGCCGGGTACATATCCAGATCGTTACCGTAGGAGCAAGTAAGATGGGTGACATATTCTCCCTCCCCGCTACATATACCCTGAGGGCATTTTTCTTTCATTGTATTATCCATATTTGTTAAAATTCCTGTCTTTCCAGGATGTCACTCCAACTTTCTGAAGAGTCACTTTGTCTTTCCAAAGAGTCATCTTGCTTTCCAGAGTGCTTTTGGGCAGTAACGCATAAATGAAAGAAAACGAATCGAAAAGATAACGGATATAGAAAGGATTTCAACACAAATGTTATACACGTGTAACCACCATTCTCGTGTAATTACGCAAAATCAAGAAACGGTTGCTATGACATCTAACGGCCGTAAGTAAACGCTTTTTTAAATTACAAACTGCACCAAAATGAAGATGAACGAACGTCTAATGTAATGTCCGCTTTTAGTTGATCTTGTGTATACATAGATTTTTTTTTTTTTAAATACCCTATCCAGTGGCAAAAGCTGCTCGGTAGCGCCAGGAGTGGCAGTACCGCCTTGAGCTACCGAAACTGTGTTATCACCCTGGTTGGCGGCTGATGAGGCTTGGGTATTGCACGTGCTTTTCACATAGGATTATGAATTTATTTCCATCCTGTTACGCATTTTTGAAATTTCCGAAAACACGAAAAAAAATTAACAGGACTTCTTCAGATCTTTGAGATAGATCTTTTTTTTATCTAAAAGATCTAAAGAATCCTGTTAATTTTTTTTCGTGTTTTTGGAAATTTCAAAAATGCGTCACAGGATGGAAATAAATTTATAATCCTATGTTACCGGTTTTGTTGTTTTTCTTAAAGAATATATATATATATATATATATATATATATATATATATATATACTGATACACATACACACACACACGCACACACACATATATATATATATATATATATATATATATATATTGATACACACACACACACATACATACATCTATATATATATATATATATATATGCACATTTCAAGAAAAAGTTAATAAAATTTCCCTTTTTTTTAAATTCATTTACGAGTTGCGCTCTAATTAACAATTGTTAGGATTTTGGTTTGGGAAAAGAAAAGAATAAGCAATCATTTGAAAAAAAAAGTTCGACAGATCAAAATGTTCTCAAATGCTGACCAGCGGGGAGTGTCGTAGAAATCGTTTTTCTTTGACAGGTTTCACAGTAGAAAAGTGACGAGAAGAGCAGATGTAACAATTAATTTTGGTATTACCCTCACCTCTGGTTCCGTTGAGTGAAAAAGAGATATCTTCTTGGAAAGAAGTTTTCCATTTTCGTAAACTTTATCTACTATCGCTCTCAAAAATAATGAACTTAACACACTAAGAGAACGTTTGTTCAGTTTTCTTTTTTTTTCCACTAAATAAACGCACAGATAAAACGAAAGGCATTTCATTGCTGAATATGTCATTAAATATAAAGTAATTAAACTAAATAGATTATCTAAATTAATTGTATTAGTTTCAACCAATGCAGAGGTTATAATTATGCTACAATTGAATATTGAAGGTTTCTTAGTTTTATGGCCAATCAATCCTCGTCGTCTGTTAGACGACAAAGACAATCTTGTAGAAAAACAATAGCGATAATATCTATTCCATAGCTCGGAGGATAAAAGGGTCCATGACTTTCCCAAAGGTATCATTTCTAAAGAGATCGTAATAGCCCGACTGGAGTTTGAACCCTAATATCGAAGAACACATTATGTAATCAACTAGTAAATTGTATCCCTAAAACAAATAGCAGATTCCTAGATATTCAAATCGGTCTATAGTTAAAATACATACATCAAAAAGTGGTTGACTATATCTACTTGAAAGAAGATACGGATCAAACTAAAGAACTGTCAATGCCTCAGATCGCAATCAACAATGGAGCGTGGAAACTCTTCTTAAATGTTATTTACGAAGAAAGAATTCAAAAGAGAACTCGGACTAACACACTAAGAGAAGGAAATGAATCTAACGTGGATTAAAACCATACAATTATGATGTTACGACGATGTGATGAAAGTGATATTCAATGATAAATCAAGAATCTACATTAGCCAAAGAGATTTTGCTGGACATTTTCTAAGTTAACGTTCATTTATAGATAGTCTACCAAGTAAACAAATGAATTATCCAAGTCATTCCAGACATGGGCTAGCCTGTCATTTAAAAAAAAAAACTTGGAGAGATTGCAATCATGAGATCAATTTTAAATGCACATATGCATATTGAAATCCTTGATATTTTTTCAATGAATCGATAGAAAATAGGTTCGGTGATGATGATTTCTTTTTTTCAGGACAATAATGCATAATAGGGAATTAACTTTTCTTCTGGTAACTCATAAGAATCATTAATATGCTCGGTGAACAGTCAGGTACTAAATCCGTTTGGAAATTGATAGTGAATATTTTTTCAAAATCCCCTATCAGAAGGCTCTCCAAAACAAAAAGAGATCTATTGACTGCCATTCAGAAATAACTGTGATAAAGAATATTGATCTAAATTACTGAAATCTATATCTGAAAGAACTAGAGATGTCATCAAAAATTTTAAAAAGGCAATTATGTTTTAATTCGGTTTTAGCTATGGATTTCATAATTTTCTCCGCAGCTTCCGGTTATAAGATAATTCTTTCCTTTTAATCCCCTGGAAAAATTGTATCATCACTTCCATAATTTTTCCAGTGGTAGTAAAATATGAAAGGAGGTAAAAAGGAAAAGTGATGAGAAATTGAGTGAAATTTTAATACGTCAAAACCTACTAATGTTCATATTTACCAACCCCTCCGCTCGGGCAGGATATGACACAAGGTCAATTTTTAAGCGGAGTTTAACAGGTTTGATTTCAGAGTTTTCCTTCTCCTAGACTAGTTGCCTCATCAAGGCTGAAGAACCTTGTCTGCCCTGCTATTTACCCATAGCTGGAGGGAGAATAATTGGATTCATACCTCTCCCAAGGGTATTAGTGCTACGTGAAATGCAGTCAGTCTCGTAAAGGATTTGAACTCGTGTCGCTTTGTCCACTTCGTATGACGATAACCATTACACCACGGGTACCTACTAATGTTAATGTCACTTGAAGTTGTGAAGAAATTAGGGAAACAAATTGTTGTAAAGCTCTGTAAAAGATTTTATAGAATATAGGACCTGAAAAGAGACTCCATTCCATTTGAATGAACACATCGTCCATAATGCTTAAGTATGATGGGGAAGTACTGAGACTAATCTTTCTTTTATTTTAAAACGCAAAAGTTAAATAAAGACCTGAACACAACTGAACAAAGTGGAATCCAGCAAATGTTTCTTACTCCAACGATAAAGATTAGGTTGGTGACGGTAATGCATTATGTCATGGATCTATGGGTGTTAAAACTTTTGTGGGAAGGAAATACGTGTAAAATTTACGATTAGCCTTGGAAATTAGAAAGGATTCAAGGTACTGCCCAATATCTGGAGTAAATTTAAACAGATTTTCGTCATCACTGTGCAATGATCAAATTTTATATAATCTAGTTGTTTTTTAGGTAATAACTCCATCTAAATTTATTTGGGAGATTTAAGTAATTCTGACAGTGGTAGTTTTCATTAGATCAAGCATTTTTTTCTTATATATTCCTCTATGACAAAAATATTAGCATGTCTAAGAGAAACTAACTTTTCTCTGGATGACGTAAGCTTCACTAGATTTTTACATAATGATACTAGCTTTCAATTGCTTGGACAAGAAAGCCCAAATCGAACAGAAATAAAATAGCCATTAAATTCTTAGTAGGTGCAGTTAACATAAAATTTATCCTAGGAAATTGAATCAGGGTTCACATCCTGGACAAGGCTTTTTCTAATATTTTTGGGGAAATCATGACTCAATTTGTTCTATCTCCATCTAAGGGGATATACGAGGACAGTCCATTTGTTTCTTAGTGTAGGTTAAACAACCAGTTTAGGAGAAGGGAAACTCTGAATTTAGATAATCTTAATGATCAACTTTGTGTAATATACTACCCTGGGTAAATGGATACTGTTGATAATCATTTTAATTCTGTCCCATTCTACTCAATGGGGAATATCCCTGTTTTAGAAAAATCACAGGCTCGCAATTTTTAAAACGGTATTTGAATTTATCTTCTAGTTGCAAATGTCAGAAAGTATTAACAAATGTGGATATGTATAATTATCTATAGCTGTAGCCAAATGTTATTGGACGGTGAGTTGAATAGTGTTAAACCCCTTAGTAATTTCTCTTGCAGTCATCTCCTTATTGGGTCGATGTCCCTTCGATTATTTTTGTATTTCAACTGTAAATATGACCAACTGGTTATCTGCGCAGTAGTATCGGAAGAACTCAATAAAAACCGATAAGTTCGTCTCCATCGGGTTAATTTTAAATATATATATCGGACAAGTTTGTTCGATAAATTAAAACGTATTTTTTCCAAGCAGCAGTCGTATTAATACTGCCTTATGGATACACAACGTGAACTCTAAGCGTATTGAGAAAAAAAAAATTGACGGCAATTACACAAAAATGCTGCGACCTGTACTTAAAAAGTCATGGATGCAACACCCAAAAAAACAAAAGCTGTACTACCGCCTACCACCCATCACGAAAACCATCCAAATTAGACGGATATGCGGGTCACTGCTGGAGAAGAATGGATAAACTCATAAGTGATGTACTCATGTGGAAATTTGGATGGCCAGGTACAACCTATCTACAGCAGCTCAGTGTCGATATGGGATGTAGCCTGGATGTAACGGTGAGAGATGGACGATAAGGATGAGATGCAGGAGAGAGTCATGGAGATCCGTGCTAGCAGCATGACCTGATATATATATATATACATGGGATTTAGAATTATACGATGTACACACCCGCAACTGCTCGCAAGGAATTCCATGTTTTTTGCACGAAAACCATCAGTGTGAGAAAAACCAGATAGTAAAAGCGGAATAAACTTAATGGAAATATAACCTGATCTTAAAAGATTTCCAAAATTATCTAATTTTTGCGATGATAACTTACCAACCTACAAATAATAGGTTTATTACTTTAAAAAAATGACAATAGACAATATGGTTATAATGAACAGATGTAGAGATGCAATGAAGAACTATAAAATTACTATTGAATGGAAATATTTAACTGCCACCTATTAGAGGAAAGATTGAATGCAAGTTTCATCATTCACATCTGAAAAAGGAGATCAAAATATCAGAATTATTATATACGAGTATCTCATATACTTAAATCTCAAAGTACCTTACCTTTTTAGGGGCTTCTGGTTGTTTTTTACCAGATGTAAGCAAGTTATCACTCATCTCAAGTTTGACCAAAGTCAGCAGTGCTTAACTTTGTTAACTAGCGGAAGTCGGGCATAAAAAGAGAACTGAACGATAACAGACATAAAATGGAGGAAAAAAAAGAAAATAAATGATTGGATAGGAAAAAAGGTATATTGTAGATATGAAAATGAATTATGAGCCAGAAAATACATCTATAAAAATTAAGGGTAAGTTATATGCAAATGAAAAATTAATATGATAAAGCCAGAGAATGGAGCAAAGAACCAAGAAAACTTTAAAGATTCGATGAAAAACTCCCGGAATATTGTAATAAAGAACTATTGAATAAAAGAAAAAAGCAAGCTGGTTAATAATAAGAAATTTAAATTTGTAAGGAAAAACCTACAATTAGTCTGCAGAAATCGCACACATACTTAGATGCACACATCCACGTATCAGTATACATATGTATTGATGCATTTTTAGAACTAGTATGAAAAATTCACACACACACATATGCACACACGATAACAAATATGCACACCCAAAACAAACAAACACACATAGTCACACATACACATACAGGTGGCAGTACACCCGCTTTCACCAAAAATTGGGAAGAATATACTTACAAAATATTGACTGTTCCGCTTGACTCGTTATGCCATCGGATGGTATGATCAATCTGTTTATCCACCCACATTTTGTCTTTTATCCAGACTGCAGATCAATCGCTAATCCGTGTCGCAAATTGGTTATTGGAGGGATGAGGCCGCACAGTTAAGTAAGTAAAAAAGTCGAACGCCAACAAACACAGAACAGGACATGGCTTTGTAACAATAAATCTATTTATTTTAAAAACGGTACATACAGTCACCCATCCCAGAGTTTGGTAGTGATTGACGGAGACCTAATTCAAGAAATAACAGTCTGTCAATTTCCAGGCATTCAAAGTCAAACACAATGCTAGTCATGCTAGTTATGAATCCACTGTGATGTGACTACTAGTTACAGTACTTGTTGCAGCTGTTGCGTCCGTGACTACCATATTTGTTTCCGACTGTTTGCTTTGTCATAGCCCACGCTATGTTTGAAAGATCCACGAAGTGGGGTTGATACAATTCAACCGGATATTCTTCTTACAGTAAGGTAATATGAGGGGCTAGATTGTCTAGCAACTCAAAGAATAGAGAAAACTCGTTGTTAACAAATAACAACAATGTTTTTTTTTATTGAAACACTTTTGTGAGGTAATAAATAACAAGCAAACAATGTTTGCTTTCCTGGAAAAAACCAGAAGAAAGAATATATAGAGAGGAAGAGTTACGATGAGGTGCATTTAGTATGACACTAATATCTCTAAAGTCTGGGACTTTGAATTTTTGTAAAATCTGAAGGTTGTTCGGAGTGCTTCGGGTTTAGACTGAAAGGGATGCTTCTTTGGCAGTCTTGAGTTTCTTCTTTGTCTCTTTCCTCATTCTCTCTGCCGATTCGTTTTACCATCCTGTCTTTATAGATAAATATCTGGACTAAAATGTTTCTGATTGGTTGTCCAATAAGAAATAATTAGGAGCCATATTCACATTGGTCAGCCAATGCTAGTTCAGGATTATATCTTACAGGTATAGGGAAAATTCTTTTTTGATGCTTTGACAAATGGGAACAGTTTTAGAGCAATGGAGTTGAACTAAACATTCTGAGTCTCACCTGACCGGATGGGCCATGCCCAGCTCACCTGTATTTAGGGTGGAGTAATATTAAATGCCCCTTTTCATGTTGATCTTTAAGGTAAGGACTATGTTTTAAGAAGTGACCCGTTTCATCATTTTGATCGGTGAAGTTATTTGACAACCGAAAAATTAAATAGATTCGCTGAACTTCAAAATCAAAATCTTGCAGTTAACTGACCTCTAGGAACAATCAAAAAGATTTTTGGGTAAAATTAAGCCTTGTAAAAAGAGATACATATTTTAAGGATCTTTTTGATTTTGAGATATATTACTTTTCAAATATTTCATAAATTTTAATTTTTTCAAATTAAATAAGTATTTAACCGTACGTAGTGTCACAACAAGGCCGTTCAAATTATCGTATATTTTTTAGGGTTTTTCCTTTTCAGTTTCTCGAGACTTGCAGGAGGTAATCTCAGATGGTGGTTATGTTCACATTCCTCTGTTTTTAGTTCTAACCTCCTCTTGCTTTTGGAAGTCTGTTAAAATGTCAAGACTCAGAGTATCATGGAGTCTGTTACCTGATTCGTGCTGTCTCTAAAGTTTCATATTATCTAGATTTCTCTTCGCTTTTCTGTCTCAATGGGCCTGGTACATGTGCGTTTCAGAGTATCGTGTTATCTCACAGTGTTGCATTATCTTAGTTCTCTTCACTTTTCTATACCCAAGTCCGTGTGATTCAAGGCCATCTTAAAATTACGTACAATCTGAGGTTTTCTCTGTCTCTCTAAAAGTGACCTATTGTCTTAGGCTTTCTCTATTTCTCTCAATGTGTTGTATTAGGCTTTCTCTGCCTCTTCACTTTGGGCAGTCTGGTGCAGTAACCCAGAATGTGGTGAAGTCTCGTCAATACCTTCTCCCGGTCTCTACAGGTCTCCTCAAGTATCGTATTATTGTATTCCTTTCATCCGAGAGGTGGTGTTTTCCGAAGATTTTGATTATATCAATTTTCTCCTTATTTTGATTTTGATAATTAATTTTCTTTACTTCCACTTGTCGTACCGTCAATAGTTGATTTCCTCTCATTATTACCCAAACGACCGGCCATTCCTTCTACTTAGGTTCTACTAGTTATATCTGATCCTTCCACCTCCAGTGCTTGGTTTCATTTCACCTCCTATCGAAAAATGGCATTTTTTTTCTCTTCTGATGACGTCAGTAACAGTCAAATCATATTATGTTAGTCCAATATTGTACACACTTATATTAAAAAATGATATTTCAGAATTTCGTTTCCCAGACAGCCAACCGGAATGTCGCGATCAGCCAGCTTTGATCACCGAGTTGAACTCGACAGCCAATTTCGCTGGACACTTTCCTGGAGATATAACTATCGCTTTTTTTTCCTAGCCCGAGTCGAATAATAACAATTTAGTTTTTCACGTTTCCTTTCTAATCAAAATAGCACGTTTTTGACTGTACTAAGATCATCAAAATATAAAGAAATACTTTCACTTTGTTCTTTTTAACGGCCATTTCGTGAATTTTCACTTATGTTGTGTAATAACTTTATTCTTCTAAAAATTACTTCGGTCGTTTTTTTTATTTTTATTTTTGTAGTTAATAATTTATTAAGCTAAGTCTATGCCCTCTATGTTACATATATACTTGATAACAAATCCTGGAAGCAACGGGACATAGAAAGTATTTGTTCAACCACTTACTTCCCATCTTAAAAATCATCCTACAATGAAAAAAAAGAGTGAGACATTGCAGGAGAAGCAAGACTAATTTTTCTATTGACACTAACGCACGAACGCACCTGTCTTGGCCGACTCACCATAAGTTGCATACATCAGTATTGTGTGGACAATGGATGTAGCTTGGAGGACCTGCCGTATGTATATATATAACAAGGTCCTCTCAATAAGTATACATAGTCATTAAAATACACTTCTATTTTACTTATGTAAATGTAATAATTTGTATCCCTCTAAGCAAACATATACGACTATATATATATATATATATATAACGGGAAAGAGAGAACGAGTGAGAAAGAGGTATAATATGAAATATATGCATATTAGTGTAAACCCCCCTTCTCTCTCTCTCTCTCTCTATATATATATATATATATATATATATATATTGCAATGAATATACAATATAAATTGAACCATGTATATAAGCTATCCATATAAGCATTGATATATATATATATATATATATATATATATATATATATGTGTGTGTGGGTGTGTGTGTGTGTGTGTAAAAACTATGATATACAATGTATAAGTGCATGAGCGCTTTTTTATGTGTATTTATCTGTTTGTTTTTATGTTTCTGTATGTGATAATGTAGCTTTTTGATATTTTTTTAACAGTGACTACCTTTGCCATTAATATTTTATATACGGCACGTATTTATCATTTAATAAATAATATGCAACGAAAGTTATAGAATAATTTTATAAAAAAGTTCACTATACACACATTAATATTTTACTTATATTTATTCAAGAAAAAGAAATAAGAACATTGCGATTCTTTTATATTTTTTTCTTCTAATTCAAATGCATTTCTGATTTGATGCATACAACGTGATGTCTTATGTGGACAGGTTTAACCAAAAGACAGATGACTTGTTTATTGCAAAGTGCATTTTATTTTCATGTATGGAATCCAAATTTGTCATCTAAAATGTTATTCAAAGTAAAGCTTATATTGATCGTTCACATCTAGATGAAAGCATGACATCAATTTATTCTTTCTGACGGCTTTACGAAATTTTAATATACGCGGAAGTCAAAAAAACGTATATATATATATGTACACGATTATTTATTCATGGATCATTATTTAATAATTATTTCTCTTTTTTTATCCCGCTCTCTTTCTTGATCTTCGCTTCCTTTTTACTTTATTTTACCACTCTCATTATAGTGTCTATAATTCATCGTCAACCGTCACTGTAGAACTTCTTCGTTTTTCTATTTGTGACAATTTCTATTCAGCGCCAGATTAATCTGTTTTAGATTCCCTCCTTCAAATATTTCTCTCTTTCTGTCTTTTTAATCGAATAATTGTTTGACTGGTTATCTGAATAACTCTCTTCAAGTAATAGGCAGTGTTCGAAACCACATAAACTCGTTTTCTGGATGCTGATTTTCTCGGCTTTTAATATACACCTACTTGAGAAACTGAAGTAACATTTTTCTTCCACGTCGACGGCACATCTACACAGTGTTTACTGTTCTGAATATGCGACTAAAATGCAGCTGATGGTGAGGGTATTTTCCTGGAGCTTTGAGGAATATTGAGAACCACTTCATTGCTATTACTCCCTGCCCTGCTCCACTCTGATTGGATTGGTTGTATCTGCTAGGGTCGTATCTATGGTCAAATAGAATTTGTTCAATTACAAAAGAATATTAATATTAGTTATTTGTAACCATACGGCAGTGTGCAAATTATTGATATTCCATATGAATATTTCTAAGAGAAACCAATTTAGAATAACAATAGTGAAAACATTTCAATATATGCAAACAAATGATCAATATAAGTAGACATATTAGGTTGGTTGGTTGGTTGGTTGGTTGGTTGGTTGAGTTTTACGGCATATCAACCTTTGTAGGTTATTTAACGCCAAATCCATTTTTATGCAAATAGTCTGTTCTCTGTAAAAAAAAATCAGTTTAGCATGAGTAAACAGTTTAATTGTGAAAAACATTCCTATTTCAAGTTATTCAGTTTATTCAAACAGTTCTAATTTAGCTAATTCAGTTTAGTATGAGTATAGATTTTGTTTACACACAGTTAAATGTCAAAAGAGTTCTATATTAAACAATTTAGTTTACTGAAAGTACACTTTCAATGTCAAAAACAGTTTCATTTCAAACAATTCATTCGAGCATAAGTACACAGTATAAATGTTAGTACACAGTTTAATTGTCAAAAACATTTCCATTTCAAGCTATTCAGTTTTGTCAAACAGTTCTAATTAACACAATTCAGTTTTAGCGTGATTATGCAGCTCGTTCTATTTGACCCTGAGATAAGACCCAACCAGGTACTACCACTGCAGGTCAGAGTGGACCTGGGAGCAATGGTAATAAAGGGGTGTTCCACATTCCCCAAAGCTCCAGCATCCCTAGAACCTCATCATCAGATTGTTTAGTGTCATATCCAGGACCCTCATTGTGGGTGGGGGTCTTACCCCTCCGCAGTGGTGCAGTTGGTGTATTCTACAGCCTAAGCTAACTGGGTAAGTAGACTTATTATGATCCGAGTGGAATGATTGAAACAATTGAAACCCCCCCCTAACAAAAAAAGAACTCTTAGAACTCATTACAAAACAAAGTTTCCAACAAATATTTCACTCAAAAATCCTTACATCCATATAAGTACACAAACCCCACATATATAAACAAAATTTGGCATTAAATAGCCCATAAAGGTTTATGTACCATGAAGCACCAAACATCCTGTATTTATCCCGTTCGCATTCTTCAAGCGTCACCTGACTGGACCCCTTTAATTTTACTATAAAACATGGAACATTCCCATATGGATATGTTCTCATATATATATATATATATATATATATATATATATGTGTGTGTGTGTGTGTGTGTGTGTGTGTAAGGTCAACTTTAAGTGAACCGTTACTCGGGTTCATATTTTGTATATACTGGATATATAATTTAGAATATAAGAATGATTAGAGCATTTACCTTTCTTTTTTTCTTAATGCAATTCATCAATTCCTTGGGCCAGTTTTATATATACAGCTGATACTTGAAAATTGGCCATTCTCAAAAGAACAAAAACAAAAAAAAAAACACTATTTTCCTTTTATCTTTGTTATTTTTCAAACAAATGCATTCAAACCAGACTTAGAACCTATCTTAGTCAGTAGTATAACCTTTGATTTTTACCGCTCACTCTGTCACCGGATCAGATCGCACACCTACACAAACAAATAAATTTTACTTCGGGCCCGATGTCGTATCAATTGATATTTTTTTAACATCATGATAATAGGAAAAAAAAACATCCATACAGACAAAATTTAGTCAATTTCATACAAAACTATACTCTTTGTTAAACGTTGACTTGAACATATCTGAGGTTTTATAAAAGTATTTGTATCATATCACCCAAGAATATATTCTACCACGAAATGTTATCAGAAGGGGTTCGTTTGATCTTTCAAGTACACATTCATGGACCTGAATATACTAGACTTTTTTTTTCTAGGTGGAGCATTATTGGGCACACTGCTTGCAAAATCTGTGCTAATTATTAACTTACTGTATGAAAATAAAAGAAAACTAGTAACGTAAAAGAGATCGCACAAATTAATCAATGGAAAAAGGTTTGAGTCTAATCAAAGTCATGGACAAACGGCTTATTCTGAGGTTGTTTTTATTGATTCGAAATAGACTTGAGAGAAGAGCACTCCGAGATTAACCTAGAAAAACCTCCACCCGTGTTCACCATTGATATATATATATATATATATATATATATATATATATATATATATATATATATATATTGTGACGCAAAACAATTAAAATCCCAAAACGGGACTTTATTTTCGCACGTGTGAAGACGGGGCAGACTGGCACTTGATCCCTCGTAGAATAAGTCCTAATTCAGAGTTTTTCTTTAGGCATATAAGAGCTGGCATATTATGTGGGGGATTAATTTATGGCTAGACTGACCGCTGCTAGCAAGGGGTTCCAAATTTCACACTATACACACACCCACCAAGGCCACTAGTCTTCCTCCCTTAGAACAATGGAAGATATGGACATCTAGGTTTAGACGTAATAATATTAATTATAGTAGTCGGCAATTCCGGTTTCCCATGTGATATTTTAAAGGAATTTATAGAACAATTTTAAGCGAGCATAACATAAGGCGACGTGAAGCTGGAAAAGAAACATGAAATAATAGCTTGGTAGCAAAAGACACAAAGAACGACTCGAGCACGTCGGAACATTAAAATATATCAATCCTTTTTACTACACATAAATATACACCTTCAACGTATCAAACATATTATAAAGGAATAGCGCATGAACACAAATGTCTTTCTTCTTTTCTTTTCTTTCGTTTTCAGTCTTTCTTCAAATTGAGAGAGAGAGGGTATGTAAAATTGGGTATAAAGAGAAACAGTCCCAAAGTTTACTTGTCTTATTTCGATGAATTCCTGTGGAGAAAATTTTTTCTTTTACGGGCTGACAGATTTTATCTTATTTTTAGTTCTGGCCTGAAGGCATGGCTCCTTCGTGTCCGAGATATTTTCCGTCTTCTTTTACCCGGAGTGCTTCGCTTTAGTTCCGTCCGCTACGAACCCTGTCCAACAACTGATTTTCTCTTTTCCTTTTTTCCGCTGACGGGAAGAAGGTGCCACTTCCGTTTTAGGGTCCCAGCCAATCATTTGGCTTCTACCTTCTTCCTTCACGTGTCAGGTGACCCGAGTGAGTTCACGGAGTACCAAAATCTGTTGGTCTCCACTCTGACCCACATTCTTTACTTTGACGGCTTGCTACTGTTAATTCACGCACGGGGAATAGTAGTAATCTTATTTCTATCTTCTCAGTGGGACACCACGTGACAATATATATATATATATATATATTAGTTTTTATATTTATTTAATAGCATGGTAGTTTATCTGCGACCTCTAGTTCCATGACGTCTTTACTCGGCAATCATCTGGCAGAAAAACTTAATCTACCGCTAACACACCAAGTGAGATAACAATAATAATAATAGTGCCAACAATAAACTTATTGTAATATATATATATATATATATATATATATATATATATGTATAGTAAGGAGGTGTGCCCTTCCCCACAACTCACCTACTACACCGAGGTGGGGGCAGAGCACTACTCCTTACCCTGGACACACACACACATACACACACACACACATATATATATATATATATATATATATATGAGGAAAAGAGAGTCTTAATGTCACCCTCAACTAAAGTCGCCAACTTTAATTTACTTACTTATATATATGCGCCTCGTCCGTACAAGCAGAATGTGACTCAGGTTCAATTTTTGCAGAATTTAAGATGGTGTAATTTAGTTTTCTTTCACCTAGTTAGGTTAACATAGAAATGTTGAAGAGTCCTAGTGTTGTACTGCTTACCCATAGCTGCATGGAGAATAGTTGGATACACACACTTCTCAAGATTACTGGCGCTATTTAAATGCAAACAATCTCCTTTAAATTTTGAAACCCGGTCGCCGAGTCAATTTACTACGACGATGACTAGGAATAAACAACATTTATGCTCCGCATGGCTCATCTTGCTGAACTCCATAAATCTTTTGAATCACCACCTAGGAAATAAAATTGTGAGCAATACCAGACGTTTTTTTTAAATAGATACACCCACGCTCACCTATATTTCTACAGACAACATTGACTCTAGTTATTTATCATACGGCCCACCAACGCACGAATGTGGCACAAGGTCGTTTTTATGGTGGGTCCGGTTGCATGGCTGAAGTCGACACGCGTCTGGCAGGGCTAAAAATACCTTCGACCCTGTCGGCATGCCCCTTTTTGGGGATGGCCCCCTGAGACCGGAGGAACTCTCCGGTGCCGAGGCACACCCGGCAGAACCGCCCAGAGGTATGACGGCCTACCGAATGCAACCCAACAACTGGAGAGGAAAGATCCGAACATTGACTCAAGAATATTGTATACTACATGTCATGTTTCGGAGCTGCCGTTATTCAGGAGAAGAGAGGAGGCATATGCTATAATGCAGCAATTTCTATTTTTTGTTTTTTCTTTTTCAGTTTATACGTGTGTGTTGAATAAATGTTCTTTTTTAAAATAATTTTACTGGTTGTAACGAATGTTTAATTTTTTCCCTTGCGAAATAGAGTTTATTATAACTTTTGTACAGTATTTTATCTTTATTTTCTCATCTTCCCTCCACATCTAGATATTTAATTTTACTTTTTTTGTTTCTGCTTCATTCCATCAATATTTGTATTCGTCTTTGTACTGTGCTTCTCACAAGATAATTTTTTCCAGTGTATAATTCATCAATTTTAACGCTCCCAAAACTGTGGTGGTAAATCCTGTCAGAGTAATCACAGAGAAACTGCATTTTCAATAATAGATAAGATGTTTGCATGTTTTTCTCTATTTCTCACTTTGTTATTTTGCATATGATTCTCTTCTTGGCCGCTGTTTATTCAATATCACTGATAATGTAACTGTCAAGAAAAGGAAGCGAATGAGATGAGCAAATACAGTTAACAGTAGCATAGAAAAGAAAACATAACCGCATTTATGCAAAGAACGATTGTTTAAACATAATATTGTCAATTTTAGACTTGCTCTTTCTATTCATTTATATTGTAGATATCTTATACACTCGAGTAATGAACGACTTTTTAAGACTATTTTTTCACCTCAGAAACAAGGAATCGTTCCGTCCACGTAAAGTTTTTTAACAGTTCAACCTTTACTGTTGTTCATTATATGGAATACGTAATTAAAAAAAAAAGTTTAATGAAAAAACATTAGGGTCATTTATTAGAAAAATTCTTCCATTAATCCTTTGTTGGCCATAATAACAACAATAAAAACAACAGCAATTATAACAACAACAAATTTGCCATCATTGAAGACATCGATGACGCATCGCTACAACGGTTCTAAGACTACATAGAAAAACTCGAAGGAGGACTGATTACAGCCATCAGAAACGATAGAGAAAACATGATGGACAACAGAATGGCTATGACAATGAAACAAAAATGGGAAGAAAAACAACTCTATGGGCGTTTTAAACCACAAATAAACAACATCTTGCACGAGAAAACCTGGTCCTTGCTAAGAAAAGTAAACCTTACTAGAGAAACAGAACTTGACCTAATAGCAGCACAAAACAACACCGTAAGAACAAATCATAACAAAGCGGTAATAGATAAGACGCAACAAAATAGCAAATGTAGGCTATGCGAAGACAGAGATGAAACCATCAATCATGTAATAAACAAATGCAGCAATTTTGTACAGAAGGAGTATAAGACTAGACACAACATGGTCGGCAAGGTGATCCACTGGGAAATGTACAAGAAATTTAAATTTCACCATACGAAAAATGGTATATGCACAACCCTGCATCTGTCCAAGAAAATGACACTCATAAACTCCTATGGGATTTTGACATACAAACGGATCACCAAATCTTGGCCAGAAGACCAGACCTTATAATAATCAACACAAAAAAAAAAGAGAATTTTCAAAATTGTCGACTTTGCTGTCCTGGCTAACTACAAGATAAAACTGAAAGAATGTGAAAAGAAGGATAAGTACCTCAACTTTTCTAGGGAATCGAAAGAAAAACTATGGAAAATGGTGACAATTAAACCGATTGTGAATGTTGTTTTTGGTACTGTAACTAAAGGACTATTACAGGGACTGGAAGACTTGGAAGTTGGCGGACGAGTGGAGACCATCCAAACTACAGCATTATTGAGAGCTGCGAGAATACAGAGAACTTGAGATTTGCTGTCACTCAAACTCCAGTGAAAGACCATCAGCTAACGCTGACTTGAAAAAAAAATCTAATGAGTAAATAATAATAAATTAGTAATGAACAATACAACTGGCAAATCAAGAAAGCTTAAGGATACTTGGAACATTCCAAGTTCATAGTGGTGTTGCTGACGGATAACATCAAGCAAACAGAGATGGAATAAAGAGACGAGATATGTAACTCAGAAGAATACGAAAACATCTCGAAATCAAGAACTATAGAATAAATCTCATCAAAGAAATTATCGTACAGTCCCTTTGGTAAGATACTCTCAGAATTTCTCCAAAATGGACTAAGGAGGAACTCGTACGAGTCGACCAAAAGGACAAGACAATTGAGGACTTATATTCAAGAGATGACAAAAATAGAATATATGTGCAAATAAATTGAAGGGAAAATGATATATGCACCAATCGGATTGCAGCCTAAATAACCATATGCATAAAATTCTCATAATTTTGGGGATACTCATGGATTAAACAGTATGAAGACCAGTCCTCGTGTCATTTAAGACCAAAAAAAATTGCATCAAGTGGATTTTACCATTCAAGTGGATCACAGATTAAATATAGGAAGTCAAAAGATGGTCAAATACCTGAATATTGCCAGAAAGCTGGAAAACGTGAGTAGGGTGTGGGTGAGGGCAATACCAGTTGTAATTGGTGAGCTTTTAACGATCCTCAAAAACACTGACAATTAGCAATCAGAAGAAGAATCTAGAACAAGCACAAAACTGCATTAAGATTGGCTTGAAAAACTAGATCAATCCTTCGCTTCTGAGAAGCACTCGCAAATAATTAATCAGTGAAGCCATAATACCCGAAAATATGATGTAGGAAAAAACCTACACTGATCAAGAAAGACCCCTTCCCCTCTAAAAGAAAAATAAAGGTCTGAAAATGTAACGATGATGCGGAAAATCTTAACTGCACAGATTAAAGAACTACATTACTCGCATGAAAGCCGTTTACTATTTCCAGAAGAAGAGAAATTATTCTGCACAGGAGTTAGAGTAATAAATGACCGACGATATAAAAATTACTAAAACAGATTATAAGAGTATACTGTCACGCAAAAGGAATCAACATGGAAGACCAGATGAAGAATACGATATAATGTGCAAGAGACTGAAATTATACCATACTAACAAGCGGTATATTAAAAAACTAGGGCCTATCCTTGACGATATGCATAAGTTCCTCAGTGAATTTTATGTTATTACACGATTACCGAATCCGAAAATAGCATTAATGGTGTAAAGTTGGTGACCGTAGTTGAGGGTGACACGAAGGGTCCATTTTAATAGCATCTACACCGAGGGGAAGGAGGTATATTCCATTCGCTGGTTTAGTACACTTTACCATTGATTCATACCTTATGCTGAGTGTTAAACAAGATTGCATTAAGAACCTTTTTTGAGTCTTTGGTATGACTCGACCTAAGACTGAAACTTGGTCTCCTGGACCATTCATTGGTGAGGCGTTAATACTTAGATTTAATTCATAAAAAAATATCATCTACTCGATCATCCCTTTGGCTCAGTCGGCTGGGGATGTAGAATACCCCGTCAGCATCTCTGCAGTGGGGTAAAACTCCTTCAACAAGTGTTCGGGATATGACACAAAAAAACCTAAGGGTGAGGCTCCAGTAATGCTGGAGCTTTGGGGAATGCTCAGTTCCTCTTTATTGCCATCGCTTCTAGGTCCACTCTGGGCTGGAACGTTAGCACTTGATAGACACTAAACAGTTTACTTATGCAAAACTGTATTGTTTGATATAGAACTGATTTACGTTTAAACTGTGTACTCATGCTCAAATGAATTATTTGAAATAAAACTGTTTATATGTATAAAAATGGATTTAGCAATAAATAACCAAAAATCTTTGATATGCTATTAATCAAAACCAAATCAAACCAAACTTATCGATCATCCTACTCCTGGAGATTGTCGAGAGAATTTGAAGGAAAGCGAAAAACAGGACAAATACTAGAACATTGCTAGAGGACTGAGAAAGATGTGAAAGGTGAACATGACTGTGACAACAATTGTATCTGGTGCCCTTTAAACAGTCTTTAATAAACTTACAAAGAGTTAGTGAGAATTGGAGATGGGAAGGAGAACTGATAGGTATAGGGAAGCTAGAAAAGTAAGGTGACTTAAAGGGATTTGCTATCTTATAGACGTCTATAAAAAACAACGACTTTAACCTAGAGTGTAAAACTACAAAAACCATTACAGGTACTTTTACTACTACGACTAATCCTTTATTATAGTAGTAAATGAATGGAGTTCAACCTGTATAAAATATATAAAAGCTTAAGCACGATTAGGTAAGAAAATTATCAATTTGAAATGGTGCAAGAGCGTAAAATTTAATAATGTTGATGAATTGTCTATGTAAAATCCGAAATCTTTCCTAAAATTGTGAATCAGAAAATTATCGGAAGTTTTTACAAACGGATCACACAATCCCCGTCTTATTATGTTTAGTAACACACAGAAAAGCACTTTTCAAATTGTGGCTTTTGACGTTCCTGCGGAAAAAAAGAGTGAAGAAAGGGAAATAATGGAGAAAATGCTTTAATCCTGCCAGAGAACTGAAAAAGCTGTGGAACATGAAAGTGACGAGGATAATAATTGTTGCTGATGCACTTGGAACTGTTTTGTAAGGGTTCCCAATATCTTGTAGAGGAAATTGGGGGTACCGAAGAGAAATGATAGCGATCTTTACAGACCCAAGCATAGATGAAATAAGCTAGGATATTTCGATGAGTCCTGGAAACATGTGGAAACTTCCTGTTATCAGAAAGAGCGGTGAAAATCTTGAATCGAGAGAAAAATATGTGTTTTTAAGGTAAAGTAAAGAATACTATCTTAAGTAAAATCTCGGAAAAAAAAACATGACAAATTATGAAAGAACACTCGCTTCTTCTTCTTCTTCTTCTTCTTCTTCTTCTTCTTCTTCTTCTTCTTCTTCTTCTTCTTCTTCTTCTATTATTTACTCCTTGACAGTTTTCACATCAGTTATAATGATTATTATTTAATCATAGAGAGATTTTCAAATCAGTGTTAGCTGATGGTCTT
>OY757911.1:46225628-46288128 GCA_963585895.1 Sepioteuthis lessoniana | reverse complement strand
AAATTCTATTCTTCACTAACTTCTGTAAAATCTTCTTCGGAAATATAATGTGATTTAGTATTCAATTTATTACATGCTGAATATAAAACTACTCTTTTGCTTAAGATAGGATAAAACATATATTTTTTGTAACGAGGTGGGCTATTTTTTTCTATCTGCTCGAATCAAACATTCAAAATCATATATTTCCACTTGCAAATTACATTCAATAAGGTTGCAAATTGACTGAGCACCTACTGCGTTTTATTTTGTTTTTTTCTTTTCATTAGAAAAAGAAAAGTAAAAACATTTCAAATATAAATTTTCTTTGTTGGTCAACTGTCAAGCTAAAAATATAAGTTATTTTCAGAAATGAAATTAACACAGGCAGTATTAAAAATGATTAATTTTGATAAATTGTTAATTTCATCTGCTCGTAAAAATAATAATCTATTTTAAATAATCACTTACTTTAAAGTTATTTGGTTTCTTGATTTAATGACATCAAATTTTGTAGGCTATTTAATGCCAAAGCTCTCCTTCTTAGAGAACAGTTGTGTTACTATATTACCCATAACTGGGAGGATAAGGGGATTCATACCTTTCCCAAGAGTATTTGTCCGAAACTGAACGTAATATCGCAAGTGGAATTTGAACTAACTTACTACGGTTCCGCAGTTCATCGCTTTAAACATTACACCACTAGTACACCTTCCACAGTTGAAAGGTTGATGTAAATCAAACTATATAATAAAAATTTAATGTAAAAAAATATCGTTCGAGAAAATTTAACGGATAGACAAAAAATATCTTCTGACCACAATGCAGCAGTGGAAGAGATACTTGCTAATGAATGCGCCTCCCAGAAACTAAAAAAGACCGGTTCTCGAAATCTATTTCTAATGCTGTTTTTCTCAAATCTTAAGATTAGAACAGCTATAAGATTAAAAAAAAATTTCAAAATTCTATTTAAAATCCTCCTCACAAAATGAACTAGTTAAATTTGACATTTTTTGAATGGTCAAACAGTTTCAAACCATTTACTAATTCATAATTTTGTAAATCTAATCTAAAATAAAAAGAAAAATGTCGAAATATTTACTGTAGATTTTGACGTAAAAATCGACTTTTTAAGCCTGAAAAATAGTCAACTTTTACGTCAAAATTAATATGGTTTCAAGTATTGCAATTTAAGTGTCACAATTTAACATCTGTCATTTGTTTGCACACATAGTTTGTTTTAATTGACCAATAGATTGGACCCAATCCGATGCCCCCTCTTGGGGTCAGAGTGGATCTTAGAGCAATGGCAACGAAGGGCTACTCCACAGTCCCCAAATAATCTAGTGTGGAAAATTACCATCATATGGTTTAATATCATATCCAGGATATTCGTTGCGTAGGGTCTTGTCCCTCTCCAGAGATGCAGTTAGTGTATTCTACAGCTCCACCCAACTATGCCGCAGAATAATGAGTTAAAAATTTTGAGGAAAATTTCTAAGCCAGATGAAATTGTACGCCACAAATCAGGGATTATAATGAATTTTATATAAAATAAAAAACATTTTTTAACTACAAAAAATGTCTTCAATATTAATCATAGAAATAAAAATAAAATCAGTATTGTTCTATGTATATCTATCTGAATGAGTTAAATATTGAGTCATATTTAGTTTACAATAGTGAAATTTGGTTATCTCTGAATGTATTACTATCAAGAAATCGATAATCTGAAAATCGTATCCGTCTGATAAAATAAATCGGGAATCCTTTCAAGCAGTAGCAGTCTAGAAACTACTGTATGACTTCTCTACATTCACTTTAAGAAAGCACTTGAAAAAAAGCTAGATAGGAACTATAAAAGATGCTACGTACCGTTTTGAACAAATCCTGGAGGAAGCACTCAAAAGCACAGAAGCTATACAGCCACTTGCCTCCTATCTCACAAACCATTCAAATAAGCCGAAGAAGACATACTTGGCTCAGCTGGAAAAGTTAGGATAAGTTCATGAACGAATTTCTTTAATGGATTCCAACACAAGTACTCATCAGTGATTGCTGAATAGCAAAGATGGAGGTTCATCAGCTCTGAGCCGACACCAAATGTTGTCAGAAAGACCCGCCAAGAGTGACTGATGATAAAAACACATGGTGTTAGAGCCAGGCTCGAGGAGGATAATAATATTAACAACAGCAAGTAAAAAAAAACGAATTGGTAAATCTCATTTTGTTGCGTGTATTTTTCTCTTAGTTGAGAAGATATTGAACCATACTAGACCTTGAGATTCCCAACTCGCTTGAAACTCCCCGAGTGCGACTCATCGAATTTATCTCTATATTTTGTAATCAACTCTTTTATGCCTATCTTGACATTGCCGGTTTTTCCAGGTTCTTACAAGCCGATCGTAATTTTTAAAACAATTTTGTTATTGTACTATGATCAACTGCGCCTTCATTTTTCTCACAGCAAGGTTTTTGAATTGTTTTCGCGGCCTTATGACCCAGTTTGAACTCGTAAAGCAGAATTTCCAGAATTGTACAACGTTTCACGTTCATATGTACAACTTTCAAATGACATACAAAATGAAGCAATGCACAACATATCAGTATACCAGTTACCACTAGTACTTACCACATAGAGAATAACTTCGTTCACCTGCTGTAAGCACCACAAACCCAAATTGTACACAACCTTTTACACACACACACACACACACACACACACACACACACACACACACACACACACACACACACACACACACACACACACACACACTTCAACACACATATAGGAATGAATATGTACCTGCCAACATATATGTTTTTAAACGTATCTGTAACATTTTAACTACTGAGAAAATGTTGTCTGCTATATGTATAAACTGGCAGAGGTTTTTCATTGTGGCACATTCCAGATTGGAAAAAAAGGCAAAAATAAACTCACCTTTCCACAAGTGTAAACATTTGCTCTTATTGAAATTGTCTTTATAAGAAACAAGTATACTCTGAAAAGACTTATGCAATGAGTATCTATTAGTTGTAACGATAATGTGTTTCCAAGATAAAAAATAAATATTATCAATTTCTAAATTTATCCGAATAATTGATCTCTTTTAATCAAAATTTACTATTAGTTTTAAATGAAGTTTTTCGTACTGCAAATTAAAAAATTATTACGCAAAATATTATCGACTATATCGAAATCTGATCTCACACAGAAAACAAAACAAGAAGTATTCCAAAGAAAGCCGAATCCGTACTACTGTATGGTTGCAACAGTTAAACAAATAAATACCCGGAGAAAAGGCAAGATTGGAACTTCAGAACGATACTGTTTTCTATTTTGAACCAATCCTAGAATTAATCATCACCATCATCATCATGGCGAGCCGCTAGCACGGATATCCCTGGCCCTCTCTCGACACATCTCCCTATCATTCATCGCCTCTGGAAGGTCTTCAGGGCTACATCCCGTATCCTCACATAGCTGCTGTATGTATGTTTATCCTAGAAGTAGTATCCTACAAAACAGCATCTCTTGATCCGCTTGCCTACCATCACACAAAACACCGAAGTAAGACGAACTAGACATGCTAGGCAATACAAGAGAAGCAAGAACAAACTCAGAAGCGACGTTCTCCCATGGAATCCTACGCATGCACACACCAGTGTTGGCCAGCTATCAAAAATTTACATTAATTAAATCTGAGCGGACTCTAGATGACATCTTGAGGACCTACCAAGAGCAATGACTGATAGGGTTAGCGAGAGAGGGAGGGTCAAAAGAATACGTGCTGTAGACATCCTGGTAAGATAATAAAGGATTCCAATTCATCATTTTAGTAGTTAATTCGTTGTTGTTTTTTATTTAAACGATAATTCAAAACCGAATTGCAAATTTTCATTTAGGCATTTGTTTATATGTTAATATTTAAGAATTTAAAACATAAAAAATAAAAGTTTGTTTAAGAATTCGGATGGTGGCGGAAATTCTTGGAATGGAAAATATTCAAAGATAAACAACTGGTTAGAATAAACTGATATTTGTAACTTGGCAGTTACGTGTCACTTTAGGATGATTGATTACGTAATAAATAATTTTTAGGGTTATATATATAAGCACAGATTCTAAGAGAAGAGAAGAGAGACAAAGAAGAGGCACGGAGGGAGACACGATGAGAGAGAGAGAGAGAGAGAGAGAGAGAGAGAGAGAGGGGGGGGGGTCACAGAACAATCAACCACGCACAAAATAGCCGGTGAGCAGAAAAATAATAAAAGTGGTCTGCCGTCCTCTTTCGTCTCCCCCTGTACACTATCTATTTCTTCGTTGCAGGTACAAGCAGCTTCCTCTCTTTCTCTATTTTGGGTCAACTGCGAGAAACGGTGTCCGACAACAAATAAACTTCGTACTTACAAAACAAACAGCTGCGTTTTATATTTGACTTTTTTGTAATTGCGGTTACCAGGGTCAGGTTACCAGGGTCAGGTTACTCGGGTCAGGCTGATAGTTTAAAGGGTATCATTATAACTTCTTAAGGGATGCCGTGACACTACAGCCTTGACTATTATAGTGATTGCTTAGTTAGGATTCTTTTAATTTGTGAAACGTTTAAATTGATGAATATATGATACAGGAGTTACAAAATATGCTTCTAAAAACTCCTGAATTTAAAATCATTGGTCTTAAAAAAGACGGCACCATCTCAACATCATATAACAAACCTCTAAAGTTAGCAGCCTATTCACATACCTAGTAGTAATATTTCATCTACTGAAAGCGATTTCAACATGCCCTTACTAAAGCAATTTGTTACAATCAAGAAATCGACAATATGGAAAATCTTATCCTTCTGATAAAATAAATCGTGAATCCTTTCAAGCAGTAGCAGTCTAGAAACTACTGTATGACTTCACTACATGGACTTTAAGAAAGCACTTGAAGAAAAAGCTTGATAGGAACTATATAAAGATGCTACGTACCGTTTTGAACAAATCCTGGAGGCAGCACTCAAAAACACAGAAGCTATGCAGCCACTTGCCTCCTATCTCACAAACCATTCAAGTAAGCCGAAGAAGACATGCTTGGCTCAGCTGGAAAAGTTAGGATGAGTTCATGAACGAATTTCTTTGATGGATTCCAACACAAGTACACATCAGTGATTGCTGAATATCAAAGATGCAGGTTCATCAGCTCTGAGCCGACACCGAATGTTGTCAGAAAGACCTGCCAAGAGTGACTGATGATAAAAACACATGGTGTGAGAGAAAATCAAGGGAATCTATGCCATCACCCTGAGTCGATGAGGATAATGATATTAACTACTGCAATTAAAATAAAGCGAATTGAAGAATCTCATTTTGTTGTGTGTATTTTTCTCTTATATTATAACCATTTATAATATCCGTACCTTTTATAGTTTTGGTGTAGATTTTTTAACGGGCAAAAAAATCGCTCAAATAAACATTACAAAAATGGAATGTGTAAAAGTGATCTTTAATAGGTGTCCGTTCATTATTCAGCGTTAACTATTCAAAACTTATATCAAATATCAAACGAAGACGGTAACATTATCGAGTTACACACACACACACACACACATATATATATATATATATATTTGAGTGTGTGTGTGTGTGTGTGTGTGTGTTTATATATACCCAACCACTCCTCCAAGTACACTAGGTGACGCATTGTACATTTTTTTTAAGCGGAGTGAATCTTTTTCCTTCTAGACAGGTTAAAAACAAGGATTAGAGAAGTCAGTCTTTCCAATCATTTACTCCCGGCTCTATGTGGATAAAAGTTGGATTGATCCCATTCTCAAATAGTTTTCTGTAAAGGGAGTCATAGACTTCCTCTTCCAGGAATTGAACCTGTCTTGCCGATCCAATATCATACGGCGATAAGCGTTACACCTTATATATATATATATATATATATATATATATATATATATATATCTTTATACGATTGAATGAAATAAATAAGAAGTATTTCTTCGTAAAAAATGTTTATTACATTTCTTTTTGTCGAAATGGTAACATGGTGCCTATGGATTTTTACGATTGAAGCAGGGAATTTTCAGAACGTCATGGTATATAATCAGTATATCTTCTTATATAAAATGCACCGAAATTGATACGACGTTAGGCTTTTCGATTAGACATCTTAGAAAAACCGTGGTCTTTTTTTTCCCGACTTCTTTAAGGTCCTCATAGAACATGTTGAATTCTGTTTTTCCACCTCTCATTCCAGCTATTTTGTTGGTTTGATTTTGTCGCTGTTATGAATTTCCTAAATGTATATTAATCTTAAGTGATGTACGGATATCTTAACAATAGACGTAAAAATGATGTGAAGAGAGAGAGAGAGAGAGAGAGAGAGAGAGAGAGAGAGAGAGAGAGAAGGGATAGCAAATAAACTTAAGAATATTATAACAAAGGAATATGACCGGAGAGCACCTTTTGAAGTAATGTTTATAAAAGGAATATTAACGTATCGCTCCCATGTTATTGGCGTCTCCTTAGTGCAATCGGAATTAGCTCAAGTGTGAGCTAGGGAGACTGACTTCTAACTTGCAGCCATTTGGTGCAGAAGAAAATTGGAAATTACTTGTATAAACTGATATTTTCCGATATTGTCGAAGGCTGAGTTGATTGTCAATAGACACCTTCGTCACCAGTTCAATCACTACATAAGCTTAGAAATAATAATAATCTTTTAAAAAGAAAAAATCAAAGCAAGAAAATTTAGTATCTTATAAGAAAATTCATGAACTCGTCTCCTGTGAAATCTTTTGTCTCTTTTTTATATATCAATATCATCATCATAATCATGAAATCGTACTGATAGCAGTGAGTCCCTTGACTCTCTCTCTCGCTCTCTCTCTCTCTCTCTCTCTCTCTCTCTCTCTCTCTCTCTCTCTCTCTCTCTCCTTCTGGGAGCAATGGCAATAACAGAGTACTCTGCATTCCCCAAAGCTCCTGCATTAATTGAGCCTCACAGTCAGATTGTTCATTGTTATATTCAGGACACTGTTTAAGAGAAGTCTTACCCCTCTGCAGAGATGCAGTCTATTTATTCTTCTGCCCCAACCAACGAGACTATTTGTACAATATAACAGTCCAGTAAGTTAGCAACTTCGCCACGAGGAGTCCTCAGATAAATTTACGTTATCAGTTAATGATTTTTAGTTTAAGTTAATAATTAATTGCCTTTGAAAACTTGATAAACTTTGACGTTTAACTTATATATATATATATATATATATATATATATATATATATATATATATATATATATATATAGGGAGAGAGAGAGAGGGAGAGAGAAAGACAGACAGACAGACAGAAAGACACGAACGCACACACACACACACACACACACACACACACACACACACACACACACACACACACACACACACACACACATATATATATATATATATATATATATATATATATATATATATCATATCATATTAGGTATTCTTATTTCATTTCAGCATTGCAATGTGAGTTGCCCTGTTGAAGAAACTTTTGGAAAGGCAATATACTCTGACATCGTAAAAAAATAATTTAAGCAATGAATAACAATGCGTTAGAAATGCTAGATATTGACTCGTCGAAAATAAAATCTAGAAAGTCATGGCAAGTTTACTAAGAATATTGGGGACGCATATTGTTTTCTTTTTTCTGGGCTCCTTCTCGTCTATTTGATTTATTGATATACTATCCCTGATTTTTTTCTATTAAAATCGAATTTATGTATCCACGTACACCTTTGTTTCTGTAGTCGATCTATACATATTTTCTTTCTTTTGTTTCTCAATTTCTGTTTTTTATTTCATCAAAGGGTCTCTATTATTCTTCCGATGCCAGACCTTAGATAGGCCTCAACGCATGTCGGTAGCAAGTGCAATCGAGTACAGATCAATATATATATATATATATATATATATATATATATATATATAGAGAGAGAGAGAGAGAGAGAGAGATGCGTGTGTGTGCATGTGTGTGTGTGTGTGTGAAAGTCTCTATATACGTATGTGTAGAGTACAGGGCAGTGTAAAGGTTTATTCATCGTATTATTATTTATAAACATATTTGTATTTTAACCAACGCAAATTCACAATAGTTTGGAATTTTAGTGCCAGTACTTTTTTTTTTTATAATTTCAATGTAAGTTTAGAAGAATTGTAACTGATGAACTGGTTTGTTTTGATTTTATGGTACATCAACCATTGAATGTTATTAAGGCTAAATTCATTTCCAACAATTCAGTTTAGTGTAAGTGTATTTTTCTTTGTTTACACACAGTTAAATGTCAAACTAGTCCTCTTTCAAACAAAAAGTTTAGTATAAGTAAGCGGTTTAATTTTCAAAAAACAGTTTTATTTCAAACAATTAAGCTTAGCTTACAAAAGTTCCAATTGAAAGCAATTCAGTTCAGCATAATTACGCAGTTTGAATGTCAAAACAGTCCTATTTCAAAAAGTTCAGTTTAGCATGAATATACGGTTTTGTTCTATTTGACTCAAATGAATATTAACACGATTAAGAAGAGGATACGGATTATATCGTTAAATATATGAATTAATGTATTAACTCTTTAACCACTTAAGATTTCTGTGTTTAATGAAGAATTAAACTTCCTGCTTCATTTAATGCCACGACACCTCTGTACGATATTACTCTTAACTTAGGGAATGATAAGGATTTCCATACCTTTTCCAAGGGTATTAATAAAGTGAATGTAAAAATGCAAATAGAGTTTGAACTTGCAATCACGATGTCGCCGTCCAAGACTTCAGCCATTACGAAACAGAGACTCTCTCCGTTAAAATCATAATTGCAGGTGAGAGGAAAAGTATTCTAAGGAAAAGATAACTGTGATTTCAATTGAAAGAGACGGAGAGTGTTCTAAACAAAAGATAACTGCGATTTCAAAACAAAGAGATGAAGATCTAGAACCTAAGTATTGTCCAGTGTAAATTCTGCAAATGATCTTCGTGTAAAAAAATCGGGTATGGTAAAGTCTCCATTCTATTAATAGTTAACTCAGATATGATGTTGGGTGTGTTTTGTGACATATTAACGATTACAGTTTGTGGAATATCTACACTTATAACTTGTTTTATACCAAATCCTCTCCCCCCCTCTCTCTCTATATATATATATATATAGGTTTACATTTCTTACCAGCTTACTTGGTTAGTTTATTGGGGACCAATGTTGCAATATTTTTAAATAGTGCTGAAAACCTAGATTAGAGCTTATATATATATATATATATATATATAGAGAGAGAGAGAGAGAGAGAGAGATTGTAGTGTCTGTATCCCACCGTATGAAGAATGTGTAAACCATGAAACCTAGAGTCACAGACACTATCATGTAGCATATATATATATATATATATATATATATATATATATATATATATATATATATATATATATATAATTTGAAAAGAATACTTTTGCCCAGTCGGCAGGAGCTGTAGAATACACTGAATGCGGAGTAGCCCGTAATTTCCTTTGCTCACATGTCCTCTCTAGCCCGGATTTTTAGCTCCCGATAGGATCCTATCTATGGGTCAAATAAAACTTTACTGGGTACGTATGCTAAGCTGAATTGCTTGAAAAGGATCTGTTTTGACACGTGAACTGCGAATTTATGATAAACTGAATTATTTGAAATAGAACTGTTTTACATACTGAAACAGTATTTACGCTAAACTGAATTGTTCGAAGAAGAACTGTTTTGACATAGAACTGTATGTAAACAAATATTATACAAATACTAATCTGAATTTGAATCAGAACTTTTTGATTAAACTGAATAGCTTGAAATAAAAATGTTTCTGACAATTAAACTGTGTACTTAAACTAAATTTGTATTGTTTCAAATAGAACTGTTCATTTGAATAAAAATGGATTTGGAATTAAAAAAAACCTACAATATGATATGCCATAAAAACAAACAAACGAACAAACAAGTAAACGAATAGTTTGTAGGTAACAGTATTTTTAAACGGCCCATATCACATGTGTTTCCATACAGTTAAATTGTTTCATGTATTGCTTGCTATTAAATAATTGATTTTAATATTCATAATTTTTTGCGCAGAGTTGAATGTATAAAGTATAGTAAATGATTAATTAGTTTTATTTGACTCATAGATGGGAACCTAACATGCGATGCCTCTCTGCATCAGAATGGACTTTGGCGTAATGTCAATTTCCAAAATCTTGAGGACTGCCGTTTCTCTATTCGATGCAGTTTGGTGTTTTATCCTGAACATCTTTTGGGGGATTACTCCCTTTGCAGAGATACATTGGGAGTAATCTACAGCCCCAAATGACAGGGCTTCTTTTATAAAGGTATCCAAAAAAAAAGTAAACATAAATTGAAAGATATTAGATTTTTTCATTCAATATTTCAAGAGGAGGTCTGTTTGAAAATTGTAAATAAAATTCTAGGCTTTCAGATGGGCTTGAACCTTTATAAACTATGCGAGACGGAAATATATATAATCCAAACCTACAGGTGTAGATATTTTTTAAGATGAGACTAATGACTTCTGCATTTATATATATATATATATGTGTGTGTGTGTGAGAGAGAGAGAGAGAAAGAGAGAGAGAGACAGACAGACAGATAGACAGACAGACAGACAAACAGACGGAGAGACAGACACAGAGAGAAAGTTTCTGTGCGCGTATATAAGTGTTTCTTACTTAATAATTGGCATCATGTAGGGGTTTATAGATTGTTTTAAATTTAACTGTCTTTTATGTCCGCGTCATTACATGTATATCTTTTGTAAGCAATTGTAGTACAGAAACTACAGGTTATATTCTGTGTGTGTGTGTTTGTGTGTGTGTGTGTGTGTGTGTATGTGTGTGTGTGATTGAGAGAGAGAGAGAGAGAGAGAGAGAGAGAATCTGTGTGCACGTACGTATGTAAGTGTTTTTTGCTTAATTACTGGCATCATGTAGGGGTTTATAGATTCTTTTAAATTGAACTTGTCTTCTATTTCCGTGGCAATACGTGTATATCTTTTGTAAGCAATTGTAATACAGAAACTACTGTTCATATACAATCAAACTGAAGGCATATATATATATATATATATATATATATATATATATTTATATATATATATATATATATATATATATATATATATATATATGATGGGTGATACTTATTGGTTGGTTTTGTTTTCTGGAAATCTAATATCAAATTTCTGAATAAAATAACATGGAAGATTGAAAAAGTATTTTGCATTTATTTCTTTTACGAAAAGTAAACTTAGTTTATAAAGATGGACGAGAAAAATTATTTGCCGTTTTGTTTTTGAAAATCTCTAAGCGAAACATAAATTCTGATTTAGCTCATTTCAGTGACATTATGACATCCATCTTTCTTTATGATACTTCTTTTTGTTTCTACTTTTTTTCTTAGTATTGCTTGTATATATATATATATATATATATATATATATATATATATATATATATATATATATATATTTTTTTTTTTTTTTTCACATATTGTCAGGATTTCGGATTTTTAAAATTATTTTAAAGAGTTTCAGGTTTTTGTTTCGGTATTTCTTCTTTTTACTTACCTCCTTCGTAAATATGTGAGTGCATACAGTCTTATCTATTGTTTTTATTCTGTTTTCAATTATCATTTCTTATCATATTTCGATTACTTTTCACTCGTTACTCCCACTTTTAATGTCAATTCTACCATGTTCTGTTTGACATTTTATTTTATCTTTTAACTTTTTTCGATTCACCTATTTCTATTTCTTTTCTTTCTTTCAAAGATTATTCTCTTTTTACATACATCTATACTCTTTATTTTATTTTTGATGCGGTTTCTTTCCTTGCAAAATCGTATGAATTATTCTTTGTCACGATTTCTTTAGCAGTTATCTAGTTTGAAGTATTATGTTGACATCCCCTATCAACCAGTTTATTTTCGCATTCCTCTTTCACATCTAGGGGAGTCTCTATGCCGTACTTAATAAGGTGCTGGACTCCGATATCATAGTATTCGAATTCGCACTCAAGTCACGCTATTATGTTCATTTCTGAATTAATACGCTTGAAAAATGTATAAACTCTCTTATCCCCACACCTGCGAAGCAAATAGCACCACTACTGTTCTTCTATTGATACCCTTTAACTGTAGATTTGTAGCATTAAGAAGAGATAATTAAAGCTATAATTGTTTACTTAGGATTAACAGTGTTACTTAAAGACTTCACCATGATCGTAAGCAGCAGTATTATTTTCAATTCCTACTGGGGGCACGGAGTTTCCTGACTCTCTCTGGTCATCCATTCCTATCGTCCATCCTCCATCGTACCTGATAGGACCACAAGTCTACATCCAGTGTCTGAACAGTCGATTAACACTGACCTGTCCATATGCTAGAGTCCCCAAGAGAAGTTACTTGTGATTGCGTCTGTAACTTTTCATTAGTGACCAGCAGGTCTTGTTCGTTTATTTGGATGGTTTCTTAGATGGGCAGTAAGTGGGCATACAACTGCTACTGATGACAAAACAAGTGACTATTATCGAATAGGAATAATTAATTGAAGTTATATCAATATTAGTAATAGATAAAAATACTTGAAACCATTTAACTGTATGCAAATAATTCTTAATAGATAGGGACACTTGATATCTTATAAATGTCTCCAAAAACACTTTAGAATGAACTCCACCAAAAATGTAAATACCAAAGTTGATTAAAGGCAAATCCCTAAACTTTAGGAATCGAATGATTTTGACGAGTTGAAATGCCGTTTACATCAGTTAATCACTATATTATATTCTACCTATGTCGTTGATTATCAGTTTTAAATCAAGTACACTGACAAAGAAAATGGAATATGAGCTTATATATAACTTTCTGTAAAGTAGATGCTATTTTACTCAGCTATTTTAGTTGCTATATTAACTCAACACTTCCAGCTTTAAGTGAAGTACAGTTGGTATGATTTCAGAGTGTTCCTTCTCCTAGACTGATTGACGCGTCAAGCCCAACGAGCACAGTCTGACATACTACTCATTCTTAACGGGGGAAAGATAGATTAAAGCTTTCTGTAAGTGCATTAGTGAGTAGTGAAACACACGCAACATTTTTCCAGATTTTTATTCGTGTCACTGACTTCATTTACAGTAACGATAAGTTACGCCAGGCGCTTCTCTTGAAAACGATCTAAAGTTTTAATTATTTAATAATTTATGTTTCTTACTTTTACTTTCATTATACTGAAGAAAAATGAAGACGATATTAATACGGAAATAGTTCATGCATCTGACTGGTACCCGAGGTACGTTAGGAATGTCATATGGGATTATATATGTATATATTTGTATATATATATATATATATATATATATATATATATATATATATATATATATATATATATATATATATATATATATAATCGAACTTCCAATGTAATCACTGTTTTTAGTTGATCTGGTGTATATATATATATATATATATATATATATATATATATATATATATATATATATATATATTTCTTCTATATACCCTGTACAGTGGCAAAAGCATCTTGGTAGCGCCAGGAGTGACTGTACCGCTTTGAGCTACCGAACCTGTGTTATCACCCTTGTTGGCGGCTGATGAGGGCAGAGTATCGCACGTGCTTTCACACGCTGTATAATGAATATATATATATATATATATTCATCTTGATTGTTTTATGTTGTTGATTAACGGAAATGAGATTAAACCGAGATAAGTTTATGTTTTTCCTACTCCCATCTCGATTAAAAAAGTATCATTTGAATGATCTATGTTAAGAAGAGTTGCTTTATTTCATTTTGTTTTAATATACAATATTTATTTGTTTGATTGATTTTAACGGCATGTCAATTCGTTTCTATGTTATTTTCTGCCTAGAAGTTAGGGAGTTACATTTCCTGTACGTTCATATTTACATATTTGCGTAATTATTCCTTTGGGGGAATGATTTGGTTTGGTTTCTATGTTTAATAGCATATAAAATTTCGAGGTCATGTTATGCAAAAGTCATCCTATTAGAAGAGCAGTGCAACTATTCCACCCATGGATTGAGAAATGAATGGGTTCATAGCTTTTCCTAGAGATTGTTGTGAAAAGGTGAACGTAATAGTATTAGTGGAGTTTGAACTTATTCAATACAAGTTTGCTGTCCAGTTCATATGCAACTACGCTACGGATTCTTCTTTTTTTGTTATATCTATAGCGCACATTTCAGTTGAATACGATTTTGTAGTTACCTGGTTGTATTTTACAGCATTTCGAACCTAGCAAGTTTTTCATGCCAAATCTTTTTGTTAGGTTTGGCTTGGTTTCTTTGTTTAATGGCATATCAACCTTTGTAGGTTATTTAATGCCAAAGACATTCTCCTAGAAGAACAGTAGTGGCGCTATTTAACCCATAGCTGGGAGGATAAGGGGGTTCATACCAAATCTTTTCGTGTGTATATATTTAGTATATATGATTTGTAAGCAAAGAACTTGTAAAAAACAATTTTAGTCGATCAAGATTTCCTTTGTTTGCACACGATGATATTGGAACGAGCAGCAGCAAGCATAGGCCTCCATGTTAATGCACACAAAACGGAGTATATGTGCTATAACCAAACGGGGGACATCTCCACTCTAAAAGGAACCCCTCTTAAACTAGTAGACAAATTCACGTACCTAGGAAGCAGTGTCGAATCAACCGAAAAGGACATCGAAACGAGGTTAACGAAAGCATGGACAGCTATCAATAGGCTATCGACTATATGGAAATCAGACCTAACCGATAAAATGAAACGCAGTTTCTTCCAGGCAGCGGTCACATCGATACTGCTATATGGATGCACTACATGGACGCTAACAAAACGGCTGGAGAAGAAACTAGATGGCAATTACACAAGAATGCTGCGTGCAATCCTGAACAAGTCCTGGCAGCAACACCCCACAAGACACCAACTGTACGGCCACCTGCCCCCTATAACGAAAACTATTCAAGTTAGGTGAACCAGACATGCAGGACATTGCTGGAGAAGCAGAGATGAACTCATAAGAGATGTACTCTTATGGATCCCCACACATGGCCGCGCAAAAGCAGGACGACCAGCACGAACGTACATTCAGCAGCTATGTGAGGATACAGGTTGTTGTCCTGAAGACCTGCCTAGGGCGATGAACGATAGGGAGGAGTGGCGAGAGAGGGTCAGGGATATCCGTGCTGCCAGCACGATATGATGATGATGATGATTGCTCTCTTACACAATAAATTTTATTTGCTCACAGTTAAACGGTTTTAAGTAGTCATATTTAACACAAGGGATTCTATTCAACATTATCTATTCATTTGCACACCATTAAATGATTCCAACTATTGTCTTGTAATACTAATAAATCAATGTAACAGTCGTTTGTGTGCGCGCTGTTAAAAATTTTCAAATATAGGAAATCATTAAATATTTCTAATTTGTCCTTAGATGGAACCCTATACCTACAACAGTTCCGGATTACAATCAACTTGTCATATCCAGGACACTCTTAGGTGGGGGAACTTACTTCTTTTCAGAGATGCAGTGGGCGTATTCAAGAGGAACTATGCTTAATTCTATCCACATGATCAAGTAGGTTCTATCTCTCTAGGTCAGAAGAATCATGGGATTAATAAGAAAATCAGTCAACTGGCTGATATTCTTCGCTCCTCTTAACTCCAGAACTTGAACCTTACCATCAGATGTATTTTAGTGTCATATTGAGAGCACTCCTTTTAAAGGGGGTCTTCATCTTCTACATGGGGATACAGACAGTGTTTTCTAAGCCCTGTCGATAGAGCTGAATAAGTGAAATTGTTGATCAATATATAAAAACTCAAAAAGTGTCGCCCTTATAATAGTTAAATGTATTCAAACATTTACTCGAGGTTATATAAACACTTCTTTAAATTTGATTTGTACCAGATTAGTGCATCGCATCTTTGAGTTGTAGCGTACGTTAACTCAGAGTGCTACGTCAGACTTAACAGCAATTAAAATGACTGTTTCAAAGTAAAAGCTTGCCAATTAATGACAGTTATTGCGGTAAAATATTGAGAAAAACTGCGACCGCTCCAGTACAATGTAATTGGAAAATAGAACGTGTTGTGTTAGATAATCTTTACTATGGCCAATGATCACCCAGACTTCAACGTTGTGTTCGTTGATGATGGCCTATATCATTAATTCACAACGTGGGGCACATGTCCCACCAGCGATGCATGGAAATATTTTGGTGGAGCATGTAATATTTTGGTAGAACTTGTTTAGAGACCAAATTAATCTATATATAAGAATTAAGTATTACAGGGGGCGGCATTAGAATATTAGAAATACTGAAGTGGAGCATGGCCCAAAATCGGTTGCTAGCAACAAACTCAGTAAAGTTTGGCATTTTTATTGCCGTACATTAACATGTCAACAGAAATCGGTACATAATGACAAAAATACATTTCCCTATATCTATAATACTTCCCATAAAAATAAAACTAATGCAACAGAAATAAGTTACATTTAAAATTACATTAGTGTGGTTTATGCTAATTCACTCAAATAAAACATTTAGATCAACAAAGACCCAAGTATGTATTTACCCAAACAAGAAGATTGTGACGCAACATCAATATTTATGCAGAGTACAGCTTGTTTGAATTATTTCTCTGGCTCAAATAATTATATGAAGGTTAAATATCCTATTATGCCCTACTATTTATCAAAAAGTTTATTTGTCTCAAGCGTTTCATGAAAATCTTTGATGAAACGTCGTCTGGAATTGTTAGGAATTAGGTATATAACTGTGACGACGTGAATATTTAAAATGACCTATCTAGAATTTTTCTGTAGCATTGAACTTTTACAATTGAAAGATGTTTACTTTTCAATAAAAATTAAGATATCGACAATTATCCTCATATAATTCTAAAATTAATATCCATAGCCACATTTATTTGGATATTGAGAAGAAAATAACGTTTGATGCCTTTTTTGATTACTTTCTACTGGGTGTAAATTTCTAATAGAAGGTTTACTGTAAAATGAGAAAATGTGAGTATAAGGAAGAATAAAAAAAAGTAAAGTTCGCGACCAAAGTCGACGGTGACCCGAGGGCTCCCTTTTCGATAGTCAAGGTGTAGAGGAGGGCGCTACTCCTTTCCTTGGATTGCTCCACTTTACCCTTGATCTATACCTTATAATGCTGAGTGTTGAGCAAGGAGGCATCAAGTACCATTTTTTGAATCTTTTGTATGACTCGACCTGGGATTGAACCCACGTCTCCTGGGCCATTGGCGAACACTCTAACCATTATGCCAATATCCGGTAAGAAGTAAGAATAGAATAATGAAAAGAAATGAAAACAAAATAAAAATAACAAAAAAAATAAAAGAAGAGGACATAAAAGCTAGCGAATATAGGAAAAAGAAAAAACAAAAACAAAACAAAATGGTGTTTTTAGCGAAAAAGTAAGAAAATGAGAGACAGAAATAAATGAATAAACCTAATGACAAAAAGAAAGTATCAGAAGCTCGGGAAAACATATTTATATGACACAGAGAAATCTACTTAGAAAGATATCAGAGAATATCATTCTACTAGTAATACAACTAAATATATAACAAAGAAAATGTGGATAATAAGGCAGATGGATAAATTTGTAGTCTGAGACATATTTACTAATCGAATTTTGATCTGAAATATTTTACTTACAAATGCACACCAGTGAAAATCGGTAACCTAACAACTTCTGTTTTGTTTTAGCGAACAAATTTAATTCTGATGATGTCAAATAAGAACTTCGGAGAAAGTTCTCAAATGCTGGCAAAAAGAGCACGATAAAACATACAATCAAAAAAATTAAGTTCCATCTGGTGGTCGTAGTTTTAATACATTGAACTTTTTATCATGAACACATCAGGAACCCTGCATCAGTGTTTTAAAACTAATATTTATCTATATATTTCATAAAATATCTTTCTGCAAAAATGTAAAGCACAATCGGTTGGGCAGTAAAATATACAAACTGCATTTCTGCTGTTGTATAATACATTTAAAATTTGGCCCAAACTTTACATGCTTACATAGTATATTCGTATAAACAGGATGTGGCGATATATAAAATACAAACGGAGATATGCCAATGAACACAACCAACTTACCAACCGTGTAAGGATCTCTTTATGCAATTAGCGTTCTCAGTGTTATATTATGATATCTATCTATCTATCTATCTATCTATGTATCTCTGCATGTTCATATCTATCTATCTATTGATCTAATGTCACCTCCATTTATAAGAAGTGTTGCAAGATAAATTCATATTCAGAGTATAACTGGTTCTAATTCAGAGTCTGAATTCTCTAAGATGTGTCACCTTCCCAAAGCTAAAGCATCCAGAAGAATCTACCATTTGTTCATCATAGAAGATGAATTTATGCATTAGCGCAAATCTAAACTGAATACTTTGAATTAGAAGGTTTTGATTTCGCTGAGTAGCTTGAAAAATATTTTTTACGATTTAACGGTATACTTATCCTAAACTGAATTGCATAAAATGAAATTGTTCATATGCATAAAAATGGATTTAGCATTAAATAACCTATAAAGTTTGATATGCCATAAAACCCAAACAAACAAACGATCACCCATATATAAAGAAAAGTACGAACTTACTTATTCTTTCATATGGTTGCGTGAGGTTTCATTGCGTATCGATAATAGTAATGTTAAACCGTTTTTATACTATATATATATATATATATATATATATATATATATATATATACACGTGGTGTATTCAATAAGGTTTCAGACTTTTTTGTACAGCCATTTAAAATTGTCAAACGCTCTTGAAAATCCATTCTGTTATTGCAATTCATCTTATGAGATGACTGACCAATTTCTATGATTTCATGTTCAAATGAACAGCTACAGCAGGAATTTGAATACACCCTATTAAAACCTGATTTTCATAGCTGGTGAATTTCAAAAAATGCAATCTGGACACTTTAGAAGAACGATATGCAATAAAATTCTGTTTTAAACTTGGAAACGTATGCTGGAATGCTTCAGACAGCTTTTGGAGCATCTTACATGAATCGAGCATCAGTTTTTGAGTGGCATAACAGATTCAAGGAAGGCAAGGAGTCTCTGAGGGATGATGAGAGGTCTGGGAGGAGTAAGGAAGTCAATACACCAGAGTTGATTGGCCAAAGGGTTAGCGTTAGGGTTAGGGTTACTATGTTGATGTTTTAAGGGAGTTAAGGAATAGATTCCGTCGGAAGTGGCCAGCAGTCTTCAGATCGGGTCAGTGGCATTTCCACCAAGACAATGCACCAGTCAAGAACTCCATCCTTGTCACAGACTATTTGACCAAGATGGGCATCAAGACAGTTCCTCACCGTCCCTATAATCCAGACCTTGCTCCCTGTGACTTTTAGTTATTCTCTAAGCTCAGAGGCTGTCTTTATGAGACAATTGAGGAGATGAAAGAGGCTGTGACGAAGGTCATTGACACGGTACAACAAGTAAATTGCAGCCGGAGGAGATTACTTGGAAGGGGACTAGAGTTTCATGTGTGTACTATCAATAAAAGTGCCTATACGAAAAAAGTCTGAAAAATTATTTAATGATTCTCGTATATATATACACACAGTAATATATATATATATATATATATATAATTTGTAAATATATATTTTGATAACCTTTACTATTAATCATTTTTTCGCGCACATATAAATTGATATACACATATGATTTGTAAGTGAATTTGTATGTAGGTAATGAGTTTTAAATGAGTTATAACTAATTTGTTTTCTCATTAGTATTGATATTGTTTTACACAGTTAAATAGTTTAACAATAATAAATCTATTCAATATTAAACATTTTTGCTCACAGTTAAGTGGTTACAAGAATTGCTTATTTAAACTAATGATTCCATTGAACAAAATTCATTCATTTACACACAGTTAAATAGTTCCAAGTATTGCTATGTATCAATAATAATTCAATCAAACATTAGTCATTTTTTTACACTCAGTAAAATGATCAAACAATTATATTTCTAACAATTCAATTTAGCGTTAGTAATTTGTTTACACTCATTTTAGCTGTCAAACAGTTCGATTTGATTAATGAATAAGACCTTATCAGGTGCTATCACTACGGCTTAGAGAGAATATGGGAACGATGGCAATGAAGAGGTACTCGATATTTCTCAAAGATCCAAGACTGGAGACCTACCATCAGATGATTTAATGTCATATACAAAACACTCATGTGGGTGGGGGTCTTACCTCTGACTGGGCGAAATATTCATTATGATACGGAGGTCATCCCTTAATGCTACTTATGTTTACTAAATATTTACTGGTTGATTAGTATATATATATATATATATATATATATATATATATATATATATATATATATATATATTAGTGTGTGTGTGTGTGTGTGTGTGTGAGAGAGAGAGAGAGAGAGAGAGAGAGAGAGAGAGTGTTTGTCAGTGTGGGTGCATGTGTGTTCTAAACACACGAAATACGTGGATATCAGTCAATGTGTTAGTTCCTAGTATTTGAACTACAATGTGACACGTTTCCAAGCTATTATTAACTCAGGAAATGCACTAGGTGAGCTATGTTCTATTCCTAGACGAAGCTGTTTACGTCTCACTTTTGCGCAAATGTTCTTAAAAAAGTTTGAATCCTTATTTTCCCCTCCCACACCAGCTATTGGTAAGTCGTATGATAGACTTTATTTTTGGCTTGGGGACGTCTGCCAGTCTAAGATAAGGAAGAACAGTGAGTTCAAAATCAGAAGCCCTGACTTGCAAAACCTCCCTATTTAAAACCGACCAGCCATGAAACAACTGCACTATTCCACACATAAGCTGACAAAATTTCTGAGAGGAAGCTTGATGATTTTTATCATTAAGGGTTTTGGGACTATTTTCTTCCTCTTTACGGTTATTTTCAGAATGTTTCGGCCGATACATCCTCTGGCCTTCATCAGGTGTTTGTCAAACTTGGTAAACTACATGGAACTTCGAACTATGTCCTTTATTGAGTCTACAGAGGTCGCCTGTTCTGATTCCGTTAGCCATAACCACCTACAAGTGTTAAGTATTCCTTTATTGTTAATCCCCTACAGTCAGGATTGAACCTGCAACCTCCAGATGATTGTCTCGTTAGAAGCTTAGGGAACCAACGCCTATAACCGTACGCTATGTGTCCCGATGGACTGTTCAGAGTGAAGTTGAAATAATTGATAGAGCTGAACACTGGAGGATTAGAGGCCTTAAGGAATCAGCACATATGTTGGACTACAGTGACCTGCTGAGTAGACCACCAATAGAGATGAATACAATATGTGAACCGATAATTAAAAAGGTTAGATGAAAACAAAGATCTGAATATGATCACAGGTAAAAAAAAAATCATACATAATAATAGTAATCTTTGTCAGGTAAAGAACATTAAATTTATTGATCCCAAAAATTCACTCTGAACTGTCCAGCAGGACACATAGCGTAATGGTTATAGTCCTTGGTTCCCTAAGCCTCTAAGGAGACAATTATCTAGCGGTTGCTGGTTCAATCCTGACTGAGTAACAATACGGGATCACTTAAGGTTATGGCTAACGGAATCAGAACCGGCTGACTCCCGTGAATTCAATAAAGGACGTGGTTGAAAGTTACGTGTAGTTTCCCAAGTTCAACAAGCACCTGAAGAAGGCCGGGGGACATATCGGCCGAAACATTTTGGAAATAACAATAAAGCTGAAGACAATTGTCCAAAAACCCATAGTGATATGCCACATAGAGTTTGGGTTTTGTTTAATGCGGCTTATTTACAATTCTATGTGAAGTGCTATAAGTCTTTATGAAGAAAAAAGTCGGAAATATTCGAATAACATTAATACATTTATATTCCCCCCCAAAATATGCAATCAACAATGAAACTTAAAAGAGCTTGGTGGGATGGGAGTCAATTCTAAAGTAGGTTAAAAAGTTTCAAAGGAATATAGATGCTCATGTATCAAACTGCGTTAGATTTAGGAAAATTGCATTATTTATTAAAATCAACCATAAGAAAGCTTTTTTTGAATTGAAATGGTTTGAAAATCTAACATTGGGAGTTTAATTTCTTTTTAAGAATGGTTTCTCTCAGATTATCAAAAATCTGCAAAAATTAGAAAATCATGTAGGAAAACTAATAAAAATAACAAAAAAGTAAATTACAGATCTAAATTGAATAACTTTCAGTTACTAGTTACCTGTCATACTTGTGTAACATAACAGACTGATTAATTGTTCAACTTACAGAAATGTAAATCCATTCAACTCTCTCTCTATCTCTCTCTATCTCTCTCTCTCTCTTGCTCTCTCTCTCTCTCTCTCTCTCTCTAAGACACACACAAGCACCAAGCACACATACACAAATACACTATTTTTACAAATAAAAGTAAAGTTGGCGACAATAGTCGAGGGTAACCCGAAAGCTCTCTTTTTAATAGCTACTACACCGAGGTGTAGAGAAGGGCACCATTCCTTTCTCTGGATTGCCCCACTTTACCCTTGATATATTCCTAATAATGCTGAGTATTAAGCAAGGAGACACAAAGTACCATTTTTTGAGTCTCCCGGGCCATTGGTTAATTCTCTAACTGCTAAATACTGGTTTTAATTCTTCGATTTAAGAGTTCCATATTAGGGATATACTTAGATACGTTCTGATGTAAGCAATTTAAATGCCTAACGTGGAAAGAAAGAAATAAGTTTACACAAATTTGACAGACCCCTAATATATTTTTACAAATCAGTGAGATTTATTTAATTCCACTCAGTTGAAAATATTAACTCGTGGCTATTTCCAGTAAAACGGACGATTCCAGAACAAATCAGCCAAGGACTAAGCATGTATTTTGGGATACACGAAGGCAGAACATTCACATCCACTCACTCACATAGCTACACACCGAGATTCCAACATACACGTTAATCTTTCGATATATACCTCTAATACGTCTCCAACTTTTGATGTCTCTCTATCTTGTCCGCCAATATATGAGTGGATGTATGCACACACACACACACACACACACACACACACACACACACACACACACACCCTCTCTCTCTCTCTCTCTCTCTCACACACACCCACAAACACAAACACACACCCACAAGCACACACACACACACATATATATATATATTTATATATGTGTGTGTGTGTGTGTGTTTGCATTGTTTGTGAATACTTTTACAATCTTACGCATGAATATACGTGAGTTTTTAACCATTTTTATGACTATACTAAACAATGTTGGAATAGGCAAACACACATATGTATATATTTCCTGTCATATATATATATATATATATATATATATATATATTGAAAGAAAAAGTTTGAGCGAGAGAAAGAGAGAGAGAGAGAGAGAGAGGGAGAGAGAGAGGAATATATACAGACACATGTACACACATGCACACACAATCCAACATACACTTTCACACACACTTGTTCTTACACACACAAACACACAGAAAATTCATCAACATGGGTCAGTAAGTTTATACGGTTAAGTGGATCTTCATGTTGTGCCGTAAAAAAAAAAGAGACAGGGAATATAGGAAAAGAAAGCTATCCATTTTCAAGAATTCAAAAGAAAGAAATAACAGAACTAGTTTCCTTGATAGAAAATAAATCGGTCTTGCAATTGAAATAAAGGAAACAATCTTGGTTGCCTAACGCATCGCTTCAATTCCTTTTTATACAATAATAGTTTTTGTTTTTGAATTTTTAAGTTAATTTATCTTATTTTATTTTCCATTTTTATGGTATAGAAAGCAATAACAAACTAAATTCCAAATTTGATCACATTCTCTAATTAAAATATTACGAAAGTAATAACATTTTGGTTGAGTGCACCCGGGCATAATGTAATTGTTCCGAGGAAAGAGCATATATATATATATATATATATATATATATATATATATATATATATATATATATATATATGTGCGTGTTTGTGTCTGTGTATATCTGTGTATATGAGTGTGTATGAGTGTGTGTATGAGTGTGTATATGTGTGTATGTGTATATGAGTGCGGGCGTGTGTGTGTGTGCGTGTGTGTGTGTGTGTGTGTTTCGTGGTACGATTTTACATTGTTTAGTTCTTAGAACACGCTAACTTATCAGATATATTTTCACATGAAATGTTCTCCCTATAATATTTTTTCAATGTGATTAATATTTAACATTGAATCAGTGAAAAACGAATGTGAGTATATAGATTAGGCTAACATTATTCTTTGTTTCTGATAAAAATTATTGAATTAGTCAGGGGATAATAAATAATATAACTGAGAAAAAAATCAATTTGGTGGAGTGTTCATATATTTCTTACTACATTTCTCCATGCTTAGTCTTCATCAGAAATATTTTTCGAAAACACAGAAAGAGAGACAGACAGACAGAATGAAAGAGAGAGAGAGAGATGAAGAGAAACATAGACGAATCATTATATTATAAATTCCTAAGATATTTTCAGCTCTACCTCTCTCTCTCTCTCTCTCTCTCTTTCTCTCTCTCTCTCTTCCTTCCCCCTCTCTCTATCTTTCTGTGCATGTCATCATCTTCATCTTCATCAATTCATACTTAGAGTGCAGATTTCTCTGACTCTCTCCATCCTTCCATATCCTCCATCGCTCCCGGTAGGTCTTGTATATTACATCCGGTGCCCGTACATAAATGATATAAGACCTTGCTCTCGGCTGAATCTGACACGTCCATTTGTGGGGGTCCAAAGAAAATCACACTTATGTGTTCGTCTTTGCTTCTCCAGCAGTGATCTGTATGTATTACTAGGATATTTTGGGATGGGAGACTGTACAGTTGTTGTTTTGTAGAGTATTGTGTCGAGGTATTTTTGAAGATAAAACGTAACATTCTTGTGTAGTCCACTTTAAGCTTTTTCTCAATGCGTTTTGTTAGCGTCTATCTGGTGGATCCTTACAGTAGTATTGACGCAGCCACAGTTTGGAAGAAATCCCATTTTATTTTACGGTCAGATTAGATTTCCATAAAAGCGATAAGCAATTGATAACAGTCAACGCCTTTGCTCGGCGTGTGTTTGAGAGTGGATGTGCGCACACACACACACAAACACACACAGATCCACACACATATATATATGGAGAGAGAGACAGAGACAGAGAGGAAGGAAGTCATTGATAAATAGATAATATTTCTACATCATTTTGAACAAACTGTATGCGGCGATATTGTTTTTCGTTTCGTATTTACTATCCTCCGTATCTTTCCCTGTCTCTCTCTCTCTCACACACACACACACACACACACACACATATATATATATATATATATGTATGTGTGTGTGTGTGTGTGTGTGTGTGTGTGTGTGTGTGTGTGTGTGTGTGTGTGTGATCGTGAGTCATTTAATAAGTAGGGAGGATATCTTGAAAAAAAAATTTTCAGATTTTTTCCATAAATATGATCTCCGCAATGTTTAAAATTGGTTTATGGTAACAATTAAGATTATCTCACAAAATATGTTTTGAGACTATTCAAAATGGTGACAAATCAAAACACTGTGTAGGAATCTTGTTCTGTTTCTTCTATGTCAACAAACCAATACATGGAAAGAGTTAGAGATAGATAGATAGATAGATAGATAGATAGATAGATAGATAGATAGATAGATAGATAGATAGATAGATTAACTATGGTGATTATGGATCAATGACTTTTCAATCGTTATTATACTGGACAAAAATGTCTTCACTGGAATCTCAACTTACTCTGCCGATGCCAATTTCCGTAAATGAAAATGCTACGCTAACCTAATTCGTAAACGCAATGAGTATTTTTCACACGAAGATATATAAAGAGCTACGAACATTTTTGGTGGGATTGTTTATTTGTTTTATGTCATATCCATCTTCGTCGGGTTATTGATGCCAAGGTCATTCTAGTAGAATGACAAAAATCAGACAGGCATTGACAAGTAGATACATAGATAGATTATCATATGTGGATAGGCATAAATGGACAACCAAAATTAGCAGATAGATAGATATATTCCCATGTGACAGAAATACAAGAGCACTTACTAAAGTTTATTAATGAAAAATCAGTGTTTTGGACTGTGTAATCTTATTAACTGTCTTTCTTTTTCGTCACGTTCTGTATGCGTATTCATCAATAAGTTTATGTATATATATATATATAATGTGTGTGTGTGTGTGTGTGTGTGAGAGAGAGAGAGAGAGAGAGAGAGAAAGAAAGAGAGAATGTGTGTGTGTGTGTGTGTGTGTGTGTGTGTGTGTGTGTGTGTGTGTGTGTGTGTGTGTGCATTATCCATTTTCAATTATATTTGTAGGATAACCTTTTCTTATGAAAAGGATTAGGATATATGGTAAATACTATTACGTTGCATAGACATTATATTGGATTTTGATTACAATTTTTTCTTGTTCTTTCTTTCCATAAATATCCAAGTCATATGTGTCATTTTAAACCTGGCCAACATCAAAAATTTGACATCTGTAAAATTTGAGGTTGTCAGATTTTACAATCTCAAATAATTGAAACAAATTCAATCTAGTATTAATATATTTCTTTCTTCTTCAAAAAGTATATCCATCTCATCTTTCTCTGGTGAAGATATACTATGCAATAAAGAATTTTGACTTTAAATATAAAACTGAATGAGAAAAATATACGTCAATGTATCTAATATAATCTGTATTATTACCAGAACAAAACATACACCGACTTGATTTTTTTTTTAAATTATATTCATAGGATTATTAGTATACCAGCATACATCCGTTAAAAATGATTCTAGAGCTAAAAGAAAAAAGGACTATAGTGCAGTATCTGTTTTCATGGAAATCCAACGATAACTTTAAAAAATAAAAGATATTAAATACCTTTATTGGAGAGAGATGGACAGCTATCATATCATCATCATCATGTCGTGCCAACAGCAAGGATATCCCTGGCCCTCTCTCGCTACCCCTTCCTATCATCCATTGCTTTCGGCAGGTCTTCAGGGTTAAATCCCATATCAGCACAGAGCTGCCGTATCTAGGTTCGAGCTGGTCGTCCTGTCTTTGCTGGTCCACGGGAAGTTGTCCACAGGAGTACATCACTTATGAGCTCCTTCCTACTTACCCAGCAGTGTCTCACATGTCTGGTTCGTCTAATTTTGATAGTTTTCGTGATGGGCGGTAGTTGGCCGTACAGCGGCTGCTTTGTGGGCTGATGCCTCCAGGACTTGTCCAACATTGCTCACAGCACTCTAGTTTAGTTGTGTTTCTCCACACATTTAGTTAGCGTCCATGTAGTACATCCATATAGCAGTACAGACAGTATAAACTGCGTTTTAATCTTTGTCATGTCTGACTATCATATGACCGATAGTCTAGCGATAGCTGTCCATGTCTTTGCTAGTCGCGAGTTTATATGTGTCTCGGTTGATGAGACACTGCTACCTAGATAGGTGAAATTGTCTACTAGTTTCAAAGAGCTACCGTTTAGTGTGGAGATATCTCCTGCTTGATTAAAGCAGATATATTCCGTCTTGTGTGCATTGACATGGAGGCCTATGCCTGCAGCGGCTCGTTCCAGACTATGTAGCAGGGTTTCTGGTTGGGTGAGTGCATTTACCAGAAGCTCTGTCATCGGCTTACTCCGTGTATGTAATTGTTTGTGCGGGGTATCTTCTGCTTCTTTCCTTTGTTAGCTTGAAACCTTTTTCTTTAATTTTATCATTTATAATTTAGCCAGATGATAAAGAGGTATGGGGCGAATGTGTCTCCTTGCAGTACACCTGTTACAATGCCGAAGTAGTCTGTGTCTCCATCCAGTGAACAGACTTTTACTTCGATGTTTCTACATAGCATCATTATGGCTGCGGCGGTTTCTTTTGATAGGCCGTAGGCAGGATGAATTTGTCCCATTTCCCTCTGAGAATGTAGTCCAAGGGCTTTTGTAAAGTCGACAAATAATATTGTTGGTTTTTTGTAGGTTTTTTGCACGTACACCTTCAAGAATTCGATGGATAGTCAAAATTTTGACGTCGTGGATCTATTCCTCCGGAAACCATTTTGGTTCTTCCTATGTATGGTCTTAATAAGATCTTTTAAATGATAGGTTAAAAACACAGATATATAGTTATTTTCTTGGCTTAGCTTGGGTGCAATTTCAAATATATGTGGCACTCAACAGGAATCGAACTTCTTAACTGCTAATCTAGCTTGGTAACCATTTATCCAAGTAAGTTGCAGAAATCACGGAGCTATAAATATATGTGATATTATATCTTTAACTTTGACTTTTCGATGGTGAACAGAAAAATGATAAAACGACGAGACTCCAACTAGCCTCACATCTGCCTCCAAAAGCCTTTTCGACAGAACTTATCACTTTGCAGTGTCCTTACAAATGATTTTCCTGTCGTCGTTGAATTAGAGAATGATCTCACGATAAGACACCCACAAGCTTAATCTATGCCTCAGATAGACTTTTTTTTTTACAACTAACTGCTTTACAGCTTGAGCTACGTGAAATGTTCGGCTATTATATGAAGCCTAACAATATAAACTTTCTCTCTATTTACATCCAACGTTCAGCACAATATCTGATATCCTCAGTCAGTTGGTCTTTGAATGTGTCGAATATATCCCAGGATTTGGTTAATACTCCCTAAAAGAGGTATCTTAGGTATGGCACTAACCAGTATCCGGCAGTGGGGCTCTAGTTTTGAAGATTTGAGAAGTTTAGTGTACTTCTTTACTACCATTACTCCCAGTCCCATTTTGACTTGAAGTTTAAATTCCTAAAAGAATCCTATCTAGGAATCAGACATGTTTGAAAATAAGTTACTTCGAACAGAAATACGTGAAAACATGAAAGAGTGTTTTTGAAAAAAAGAATAATAAATACTAGATAAGAATACCCAAGACAATTCCTCAACATGCAAATTATTTGTATTAGGAATTGATGCCTGGTGTTATAGATAAGGTCATTCTTTAGTCACTTAGGTACTTGAAAATATATAATTGCTTGCCAAACATTGGTGTTGATAAGAATAGTTAGAACGATACAACAATGTAATTACAAATTGTTATAAACTGATAAATATATGCATTTTTCAAATGCAATGGATCATTGAAGATGATTATAATGAAATATTTACTAATGTGTCAAATTTCGACATTAAAAAACCCATAAGGAAATGATACACCGTTAAGCAAACAAACCAAATCGAATCATTTTTTTAAATAGATCCGTCTTCTTCTTCTTCTTCTTCTTCTTCTTCTTATTATTATTATTATTATTATTATTATTATTATTATTATTATTATTATTATCAGACCTGGCCGATAAAATGAAACGCAGTTTCTTCCAGGTAGCGGTTGTATCGATACTGCTATATGGATGCACTACATGGACGCTAACTAAACGGCTGGAGAAGAAACTAGACGGCAACTACACAAGAATGTTGAGAGCAATATTGAACAAGTCCAGGCGACAACACCCCACAAGACACCAACTATACGGCCACTTGTCTCCCATCACGAAAACTATACAAGTTAGACGAACCAGACACGCAGGACACTGCTGGAGAAGTAAGGACGAGCTCGTAAGTGATGTGCTCCTATTGACCCCCACATATGGCCAAGCAAAAGCAAGACGACCAGCTCGAACTTACATACAGCAGCTATGTGAAGACACAGGATGTAACCCTGAAGACCTGCCGGAGGCGATGAATGATAAGGAGAAGTGGCGAGAGAGGGTCAGGGATATCCGTGCTGGTGGCACGACATGATGATGATGATGATTATTAATGATAAGTTCTTTGAAGGTTTTCCGCTCAAGTTAACACTGGTGGTGAGTCAGAACAAGTTTCATCATGTCACAAGGACTCTCCTCAGTATTCTAGCCTATTTTAACAATGCTGTGGTGGGGTTTTCTTGATTTTTTTTTCTGATTTACATTTCTTCCAGTCTTTTTCCCCCAAAGTCTTTATGGAATGTTCCAGACGCTCGAACTACCAGTGTTATCACCAAGAATTTCGCATTCAACATTTCTTCTGTTATTTTTTTTTCGTTCTCAGTCAAGGTTCCAGTATTAGACTATTTTTTTCTATTTTCCTTTAATTTTCACTCGGTGGTTCACCTGAACGGCAAAATTCACTAGATGGTAAGTTGTTTCTTAATTTTGTTTTCTTTTTCCTTTTTCCTTAGGTGAATTATCATTTGGTTTGGTATTCTAGTTGGGATTAGATCATCCTTTTGTATCTCTAAAGCTTGGATAATTTTATACGTCTAATTCTTTCGGACAGATTTTTGTTTACGCGCCTACCATTTGGTATTATTGTCAAATTTTAATATCATACACAAGTTCTTTTATTCTAGCTTCCCTTATTCGTGCCTAGTTTTGTTCTCTTTTCATGTTTTTGCTGTATTCTCTAATAATGTGATTAGTCGTTTCATGTCTTTTTCTAAAATTCACACACTTGATGTACTGCTACGTATTATCAATTTTTGCTTTAATATAGTTAATCCTCATCAGTTTTCTTTTTGTTTTGATTTTCTGCAATTATTTAAAGAAATTCACTTTCTCTCGTGATGTTTTCTTTCCTTATCCATGGGTAGGTCTTCTCATTTTTAGCAAGTTTCTTGAAATGTCATACAGTTGTTCCTTGGCCCATTTCTCTTTTCTAGTTTTGCTTTTATTCTTTTTGTGTCTGTTCTTACATTGCTATTAGCTCTTACTGGCAATCAGTCTTTTGACATTTTTACTGTAGTTCACGAATCCTTGTATTTCTGCATGTACACAAACCTCTATACTGGTAAGTTCGTTTCCTCTATTTTTTGACACTTATTGTCTGTCTTTGCCATTTCTCGTGTATAAAAGCTTGTGTTTAGTCATTAATTTTCTTCTTTCATTCATTTGTCTGAATTACTCCATTGACTATTTTAAGAATGATCTAGAGTATGTGACAAGCGAAGTTTCCCCGATGATTATTCCTTTGATGAGATTTCTGCTGCAAAGTTTGCTTGTGAGCAGTTTTCTTTTTTTCTGAGGTACGATTTTCTAATTTTTTGTTTTATCTGTTTGTCTGATGGTGTCTGCTTCCAATATTCGCAAATAATAGTAATTTTCCTCTCGGTAAAGTGTTTGCCAATGGCATAGGAGACTGGGGTTCAATCCCAGGTCGAGTCATACCAAAGACTCAAAAATGATACTTGATACCATATTGCTTAACACTCAGTATTATAAGGTAAGGATCAAGGGTAAAGTGGAGCAGTTCAGGGAAATGAAATGCTCCCGCCACAAAACTTCGGTGTAGTAGCTATGGAAAAGGGAACCTAAAAGTCGCCTTTGACAAAGGTCGCAAACTTGACTTTATTATTGTTATTTTTTTTAGAAATGTCCTCACCAGCTTTAGCTGATGGTTTTTCACTAAGTTTTGTGTGACAGAAAGTCTCCAGGATTCTTCTTAGTATCATGACCGATCTTAATAATGCTGTTGTTGGATGGTCTTCACACGTCCTCTTTTTTCCAAGTCCTCCGATCTCTTTTTCAATCCTTCCAAGACTTTACTGAGTGCAACATTTACATTTAATATCACAGACACTTTCGTATTCCATAGTTTTTTTTTTTTTGATTCACTAGGAAGGCCTTAGAACTTATCTTTCCGCTTTCTTTCAGTTTTACCTTGTGGTCAACTGGAACAGCAAAGTCCGCTTTTTGATACTTTTTCTTTTCTTTTCTTTTTCTTTTTTCTTTTTTTGACTCTCACTAGTTTTGGTCGTCTGGCCGAGATCAGGTGATCCGTTTGTATCTCGAAATACCAAATAAGTTTATCATCATTTCACTCTTTGCATGATTTTTACTGGAGGCTTAGTGACGACAACAAATTTCCTCAAGTTTCTAGAACACTTCACAGTACTCCACCAGGTTTTAATAATTTTGGTAGAATGAAAGGTTCCGATTCTCCCACTGATTTACAATTCCTTGGGTTCCTTCTCCAGGTTTTCGAGGACTGTTGCAAGTGCTCCAACTACTATTGATGTTAGTTTAACCCTCATGTTTTACTGCTTTTTCAATTCTCTATCGAGGCAGAAGTAGTAGTTTATATTAACATTTTATACTATATTAGCTCTTTGGTTCGTCAGAACCGCAAAATGCCCAAAACGGCAAATTTTTCCTTTTTTTTAAAAACTTTTTGTTGTACACTTGGTCTTAATTTCAGCTCGAGATCTGCCTGTATCTCAATATTCCAGAATTTTCAAGCATTATTAATATTTGATAAATATTTCTTTCCCCGTCATGAGTGTCATTTCGATGTAAAAGCTGCGATGTAAGTCCAAATGAAAGAAATCCTAACAATAAATAACAATAGTGGACAATGCTTCATCTATTATTGAAAATAGTATTAAGATTGTCATCCTTTTACGAAAATCAATCTGTATAATATAGATATTTCTTGTTATACATTATACTTTTACTTCAGTTCGAAATTGTGTAAAATTACTTTTGGAGAGATGCTTTACAATTTTATATTACCTACTGAAAACAACTGTTCAAATTACAAATATCAATCTTATCATTTTGATTTATTTTTAACGTTCATATTCTATGTCTTTATTACTAATAGTATTAGCTTGATGAAGTTGGCGGCATAAATTTCCATTGAGACAAGTTTATTTTTACTGATGACCAAAAATTTATATCAAACTTCACTCTCTTTATTTCTTTTCTTCTAAATCTATGAGATGCGGACATCATTACGTGTTGCATGCATCCATATTTTCTTTTTACTTTCCACTGCCAGGAAAAGAGACATTTTTCTTCTGAGTGATTAGTACGCATGAAACTGATCGTATAAAAGATTATCTAAAGAGTTTTGTTGATAAATCAAAATCACAATGAAGAGCTTTACGTTTTCAAAAGCAATTTGGAAACGTAAGTTATAAAACATTTCATTTAAAGTTTATTCAAGATTACCAACTCGTAATGGAAACTATTATTTAGAACCCATTTTGTTAAATTATCTTATGTGTTTAAAGTAAAATAAAAAAAGTTAATTGATTTGGAGCCTCCAACTTACAAAATATTCTAGTATGAAGTAATTTACTTGTATTTGACTGCTTTTTTATCTATCTTCTTATTGTTCAAGTACGTTCTATCTATCTATCTATCTATATATATACAAATTCAAAATGGCATTTATTAAAGTTTAAAGCATATAAATTTGGAATTGTTAAAGTACATGAGGTTTATTGGTTTTCCTGATTTTTTGTTTAACGGCATATACAACTTCGTGGGCTATTTAATGCAAAAGCCACCTTTGTAGACGAATAATAGTGCAATTACTCGGTCTATAGATGAGGGCATAAGGATGTTCATACTTTTTCTATGAGAATTAGTTTGAATGTAAACTTAAAAGAACGACTGCACTCTGAAATGACTTACAACGATCTTACAGTTCAGTACGTTATTTACCATGATAACGGGTCACTCCCCGATAATTATTCGTACTTAAACCAGGTATTGGTTTTTGTCGTTTGATTACTATTAGTTAAGGTTTTGTTTACAAAGCGTGACATACGGGATGCAACTTCACGTAATTTCGGAGATCAGAGATAGCCTTGGAAACCCCCAACATTTGAGACATATCTAATAAATATCTAATTTTATAATTTCACTAACTTGCTGAGGTAATTCTCATCTTTTTTGGGTTCCAAACATCTTTTAAAGCCAGTTGACAGATAAGAAATATGTTGTCCCTTGTTATCGACTCGAAAATTATATTTAAGTAAGAAGAGAGTTATCCAGCCCTCATAATGATTAGCAAGAAATCTGTTGAACGCCGTGGGACAGATACTCTTCATGACGATGGAAGTAATTAAACATATGAGCGAGAAATAAGAATCCTCCTAAAAACCAGCGAAGGGATCTCTGTGGTTCGGTTTCGGTTTCTTTGTTAATTGGCATATCAACCTTCTTGGATTATTTCCTGCCAGAGCCATTCTTCGAGAAGAACAGTAGTGGTACTATTTAACCCATAGCTAAAAGGATAAACGGGGGCATACCTTTCCCAAAGGTATTTGTCCGAAAGTGAACGTAATAGCGCGACTGGAGTTCAAACTAGCTTACTACGATTACGCAGTCCACCGCTTTAACCATTACACCACAAGGACAGTCACCAACCCCTGATCCCTGTGACTTATGTTCTGGGCTGTAAGTTGTAAGTGAGTTTGAACTCAATGTGTGCAGTTACATTCACTTTCGGACTAATACCCTTGTGCGTTGTTATTAACCCATTTTCCTCCCAGCTATTGGTTAGATATCATAATTACTGTTCTTCTACAAGAATGGCTTTGACATTAAATAAGCCATTTGATATGCCATAAAAAAAGAAACCAAACAAGCCAAAAAGCTAATCAGAGTTAGACATCATTAAATAGTGTAGAGACATTCCAGGATTGTCAACTATATTTCTCGAAAGATTTTTTTTTAAATAACACCAGTTTAGTTGTTATTGAATGTCGTACGTTTGGCAAGTTACAAAGCAGACTTAACCCCCACTTGAAATATCCTCAGTGACTAAAAATGTGCTTATCGACCAAAAATAAAACTTTTGCCACTCAGTAATTTTTTTAGCTGCCTCAAATAATGAATTAAAACTAACATGTTTTGCCAAAAACAAATCCCAGCTCTTATTTTAATATAAGTAACTAGATATATACACAAAGGATATTTGCTTGGTTTTAGGGTTTTGTGATATATCAACCCTTTACGTTACTTTATGCCACATCTTGTTTATTCGCATACTTATAAAATACATATGTTTTTTAAACTACTAGTTCATACGTAATATCACTTTTAAACGAGTCATACCTCAGTTGTTTGCACACAGTTATATGATTTAAAATATTGCCATTTAATAGTTATATGATGTTCTGCTTGCACAGGGTTGAATGGTTTCAAGTATCGCTACTTAATACAAATAATTATATTCAATATTATTCAACCATTTGTACACATTAGCATAGTTCCAAGAATAGAATATGACGCAATATTTGTATTTGAATCCTAGAGCAGTCCCTAAAATGTAATACCACTCAAGGTCAGTGTAGACCGTGGAGTAAAGTGGGGTACTCCACATTCTACAAATCTATGGATTGTTTAGTGACATACACACGAGAATTGTTGGTTGGGGATCTTACTCCACTGCAGGGGTGCTCTCGGTATATTCTCTTGCCCGAGCTGACAGGAACAAACAAGGATACTGCGTAAAATGGAAATAAATAAAAATAAACCTATCTTTATTTTAAATTAATTAATGTATTGGCATGTCAAAGTCTAGAGGTTGGTTCTATGTTTTGAAGGAATAAAGTTCGTTAGACATCCATATATACATTTTTGTGTTGTTTCTTAATTAAAAAATAGTTTGCATATTATCCTATCAAATATATATGAATTTTAAATGTGGATCTGGAAGTAATGGCAATGAAGAGATACTCTATATTCCCCCAAACCTCCGGAACTGGGGTCTCTCCATCAGACAAGTGTTTGTATTATACGTAGATCACTCACTTTTTGTGGGATTGAGATGGATTTGAATCTTTATGCTGCTGTAGAAATAAATGCCTGATAAAAAATCCCTAAATATATCTGTGTAGATTCAATGGTACATCGAGAGGGTTTTAATAATCATTTCGGCCGTTATATTGATAACAAGCCTGCTCTTGCGATGAATTGTTCATTTCACTCTTAAACTTCAAGGCATCCTAAAAAATGTATATTGCGAGCGTCTATATCACTCTACATACGTATCTTTAGTTCAATATGAGGTGAGTTATTTAACTCTTTTTTCTTTAAGAATTCATTTTAATTTGACAGTCGTCATCGGTTTAATGATGGGGTACCATCTGCAAGTATATATTACACTGATATTACATTCAAGTTTCCTTTTTTTTTTAATTAAATAGCATTTGGTGTTTTAATCAAAAGGCTTAATCAGTTTATTAAGTTATTTAAATCTTTTCAAGTTTTAAATAATGTAGCTTAAATTAAAAAAAGAAATACAAGTAAAATATTCTATGATAACTGGGAAATGAATTCGATGCCGTGGAAACAGGTTCATAATAATAAAGTTATAAATTATGATATTGTAATTCAACATCAAAGAAGAATTTGTGCCCAAACAGATTTTAATAAAATTTTTCTTAATTATATGTTTGTTAATTTTTGATAATTAATCGTGTTTATTAATCTATTTTGCGTTTGAATGCAAAGGCAGACATCAAGGGGGCAGTGGAAGCTGAAATCAAACTTTCTGAGAAGATCGACTGAATGTGAGTGGAATTGGTACAATATCGATCTGATATTTTTTTCGAAATTTAATAATCGATATTTTCTATACACGATGAGGTTTTGAAAGAACCAATACAATCCATATATGATACAAAAATATTATCGAATGGTATCTCATGGATAAATCAAGATAAAGTTAATTTAGACCCTTTTTTTTATCATCAAAGATAACATAAAAACTATAAAACCAGAAGAGATAAGGCTACATCATTCCCATTCTTAAACAAAGGAGTGTCGGAATCACGAATTAATACAGAGGTATAATTCAGTATATTATGAGTATTCGATTGAACACTTGGAACGTAAGTGTGTGCACTTTATTTGCATTGACAATAGTAATTGGTGTCTAGAATTGTTTTCTAGAGCAGATCATCATTAGTTACGCGAAAGTATTAAATACTTTTATATACTTGGTCATAGTTAAGGGGAATTACTTTAGGTCATCTTGTTTAGTGGCATATCAAATGCAGGTTATTTACTGCTAAACCATATATATATATATATATATATATATATATATATATATATATATATATATATATATATATATATATAACTCTTTTGTATTAATTTAGAGGGTTAATGTAATGCGAAATGATAATTATTTGGGTCTGATTAATCTCAAAGTAAAAATCTTATCGTTAGAGACTTTTTAAAAAATAAGCATCCAACATTGTGTTGATTTAAAAAAATGTCTCTGACGATGAATTTTTTACTTGGAAAATTATTAAACTCAAATAATTATTATTTCGCACTGCAATAGCCTTTTAAAATTTTACAATACAATATATATATATATATATATATATATATATATATATATATATATATATATATATATATATATATATATATTCTTGTTTTCTTTTCCAATCAATTGAATGTAGTTTGGACCAAACCTCAGTTGGTCAGAAATATCCTGATGATCTGTTTAGGATAAACTTAGCTTGCTTTACTTCTGACTCTGCTGTCGTTCACACACACACACACACACACATATATATATATATATATATATATATATATATATATATATATATATATATACATACATATGCACGTGTGTGTGTGTGTGTGTGTGTGTGTGTGTGTGTGTGTGTGTGTGTGTGTGTAATTTGTAAGTGAATAGTCTGTATGTACCTTTATCATTATATGATTTTCAGTATTGTTTTTAATCATTTGCAATTCTATTTATCATTTTTTCCTATCTAATTTAGTATGAATTATTTTTTTATACAGATAAATGGTTTCACGTTTTGCTAGTTAACATTAGGAATTCTATTTGTCAATGTCAAAGTACATAAATAAAATTAAATGGTTTCATGTATCGGTGTCAAAACCTTATAAATTTATATACAAACAATCATTATTTATATATTGAACAATGGTATAATAAATGATTGAATAATTTTATGTGACGCATTGATAGGACTCTAACAAGTAATAGGACTCCGGCTATGAATGGACTAGGGAATAATTGCAATAAAGGTGTACTTCACTTTAACCAATCCTCCAGGACTGTGCCTGTCTTCAGCTTCTGTTTAATGTAATACGCAAGATACTCGTTTGGGTAAGTCTTAAGTCTCTAAAGAAGTCCAGTTTGAGTATTACATGGCCCCAGCCGACAGGGCGGTTAAACATGGAGACTTGAAACTATATAATGTTGTGCTAACAAATCAATATTACTAAATAGGAATTGTTAATTTAAAACGTATGATTTTGTGAATGAATTCTGTATTGAATTGATACCAGATGAGGAGAAAAACAAATGTCAAGTATGATAAAATTGATCTACAGTTATACGTTGTAAATAAACAGTTTTCATTGTATACAACCTTATGTAACCGTGTTGATGAGGCATGGACTGATCCGACTGAATCCATGTCTAAGCGGAGGAAGGTTTCTCCCAAATATTGAGCCTTTTTATAGCACTAAACAGCAAATGGTAGTGAATATCCTGTTCTGGTACTCTGGTGTGCGCAGCGTATTCCTTCTTTAACATTACTACCATGTCCACTCTAACCCAAAGTTGAAGTGCCTGTTACAGTCCCACTTATAGCTCAAATATATTTTTTCTAATAGTTTGTGTTAGATAAGAATATTTGAAATCATATAACTGTATGAAAATTATTCGTATTAAGAATACTTACTTGAAGCTATACATTTTACTTAAAATTCGTAATATTGTTCGTTATAGGAGACCACGTAACTGTGTGTAAACAACGGTTATTATTGAATATAAACAGTTAATCCAAACACATGTAATCGTTAGTATTACACAGGAATAGCTATGCAATGAAACTATGTGCAAATCAATAGAATAACATAGGAATTCTTCGTAGCTGAGCAAATCTTTATAAACCGTAAAAAAAAGTCATTAAAAGAATGGATCATTGAAAATCATGTTCTATTAATAATTTAATCTCAAAAATAAATATAATTTGGCATCACTTATCTCCTAAACAAAAGTAAACCGTTTTTAAGAGCAAAATTACCGGCCGTGTTGTTCTTTTCAAGCTGACATTGGAGCCGAGGAAAAACCCATTCGTATTACATGACTAAGACCAACTCTCTCTCTCTGGACCTCAGGGAACCGTCTCTCCAAGATCTTACATGTACCGGTAAGTGTAGGTTTATTGCCAAGCCCATGAGGTGCCCCTTTTTGGGGGAATCCTTACGGGACCCAACGAATTTTTGGAACCAACTGGGGGTGTCTGGGCCACGTCCTTGCGCCTAGCTTTTAAGTATAAAAGACCTTTTGCCACATTTTTGTTTCATAGGATACCAGAAAAATACCAAAGCAAATTGTTTTTTCCCCAGCTGGATTGAAGATTTTAACTGCCGGAAATGAGAGTCTGTAATTGTCTTAATATTCATATGCATCATCTCAGAGGTCCTCAAGAATGCAATAGCACTAAAGACTTACCAAAACTCTTTGGGCATGGAAATGAACTTTTGTACGTGTTTTTAACTGTTCGCATTCTTTAAGATATGGTCAGTTGGGCAATATGCTCTCAGGGAATTTTTTATCACTAAAAAGTAAGTAATATATAAAAAATTTGCAAAGTACCTTAACAGAACTAAATATAAACGCAAATATTAGCTATAGCTTTATGGATAACATTCGGCACATTATGGGGTTATAACCCTACTCCGATATTAGGCACATTTAAAAATTGTTACAGATAACGGTGAACCGATAAATAACATGAATTTATAAAAGCGCTGAAACTACAATGAGAAAAGACAATCTATTACGACTACAACGTGTGCACTCTTCACTGCTGATATACAAGAGAGACAATGTGTCAGACCATGGTATTGTTAGTCAATAAATGGGTAAAATACGTATATATTTCAAACCATGGTACCTCATGTGGTGAAATAGTTGGTTTGCAACAGAAGTAGAACATTGTTAACGAATTCGATTTTCAGTGGTCACTCCATACATCTGGCCGCCTGCCATTCTAAAGCCAAGCTTGATAAATAGCTATATCTCCACCTAGTACAAAAAAGTGGTTCTTAAATGAAAGACATGTTTTACAATGACGATTTGTACGAACACATTTTATAAATCTACCTATATGATGGCAATATATTATCTCCCTTTTTAAAGTTAATCTAACTCGTTCGATTTAGGCTTTGTATTTAAGCAGTTCACTGCGAATGTGTTGATTATTTTCATTGTATTCTTAAATATCTATGATGCTAGGAATCTACTTTTGTGTAACCATTAATAATAATGACATTAAATTCTAAACAACGATGTCCCACCATATTATCCTTTCAATGGGTTAACCTGGCAATACACAAATTCGTTTATATCCTTTTCTTTCCCGAACATCATCACGTAGAGTATTTCTTGAATAAGATTCCATTGATCACTGAACGAAATTTCAGAGCAAAATGTGGTTTTTATACGGTTGTTTTAAAAAAGCAAATACCTTTAGTTGCTAACATGGACCGTTGTTATTCAAATATTCATATATTTTAAATAATCATTCTAATTTTTATTTATTCATTTATCTATCCATTTACTCGCAAAAATATTGTAGATTCAAGGATAAAGGATTACAAATTATGAATACTTGCCTTTTTTAAGCGCCTTCGCTTGTTATGATACCTGCTGATGAAGCTTGACGAGCACAATATTGTAAGTCATTTCGATTCTAATGGGGAGCCCCATACACTTAGCCTTATAATACAACCAAGCTAAGCTTAGTAAACAACTAATTGGTTTCCATGAGTAGAAATTTATATCGATTATATATATTAATTTGTATTGCTAAATGTTGAGTAGAACGCATATTTTCACTACTTCTACATTATAGAGTCATATTTTCAAATAGAAAAAATGCTTCAGAATGAAATGCAATGTAGAAACAATTCCGACGTTAATGGGCTAAAATATGGATTCGGACCAAATCATTACGACACATTTATCGTTGGGTAGAGTTTAGTTTCTTTGTTTAATAATATATAAACCTTGGGTTATTTAATTCTATATATTATTCTAACTCTCTTAAACATAACCGGTTACAAGTGATAAGTCATCCTACGCTGTTGTGGTAGAATCGACAGTAAAAGTAAGGCTAGAGGAAAATCTAAAAGCAGTAGGTCGAAGTGAAGTCAAAAAGTCAAATAAAAAAGTGGAATAAAAAGGGAAGCTATCTGCGCTATTGGGATGAAGTTAAGATAATTGATAATGAATAATTTTGGAGAATAAGACTTCTTAAATAATGCGTGTACAAGTTGGGCAACACTAAACTGTTGACCAGTTTAAGTATAGAGAAAAATACAATATGGAAAAAGAAAAAAATTAAAAAAATCAATAAAAACGCAATAGGAGCTAAATGTAAAAAATGTACATAATTGTCATCCTTAAGTAGCGCCATTAGCACAGCTTTCCCTGATTCTTTTTATCCCACCTTATAATCTTTTACTCCGGGCAGATACTCCTGACTAAATCCTGTGTCTACATAGAGCTGTTGTGGATAAGTTCTTGCTGGTCAGCTAACTCAGACACGTCCATGAGAAGGGATCTATAAGGAAATGTCACTTATGAGTCCGTCCTTGCTTCTTCAGATGTGTCCCACTTATTTGTTCGTCTTACTTGGATGGTTTTAGAGAATAGAGACAAGTGGCCGCACAGCTGCTGTGTTGTGGAGTGTTGCTTCAATGATTTGTTCAATAGAGCTTGTAGCATTCTTGTGTAGTTCCCATCTAGGTTTTTCACTTTACATTTTCCAGCGTCAATGTGGTGTATCCGTACATTAGTATTGACACCAACGTTGATTGAAAGAATTCCCGTTTTATCTTTGCGGATAGATCACACTCCCATGTGATCGATAGCCTATTGATTGTTTTCAGGACCTTGGCTAGACACAAATTACCATCACTTTCAGTTGATTAGACGCTCCTGCCGAGATATGGGAACTTGTTTACTAATTTCTGAGGACCGCCGTTCAGAGTGGGGATTTAATATAACGGCCGAAAGATTTCGTTTTATATATCTTGCCTTTGGGTTTAGTTAGGCTGAGAACCTTTCGGCTCAGCACATGGGTTAGTTAGGTGCAAACTTGAGCGCAGGTGTTAACGCGCACGCGGGGATGATGTGTCTTTCACAGATGTCAAAATAAAAATCCCAGATAGAAAATTGTGACTTGGGGATGTGAATGACGTCATGCACCGGGAGCGCGCGCGGAGGATTTTGAAAAAAGTCAGTTAAGTTGAGAACTAGATACCGAACGAGAAAGGTCGACTTTCGGGGCTCGCAGAGGCCAGACGAATTTGCGCGCAACGGGTGCCGCACGAGATGGAGGCAGATGGAAAAGTCATCATAAAACGATTTTGTAGCTCTCTTCCTTATGTCGAAACCTTTAACTCAAAGGTAATAAAAGGTTTCGAATCTGAACTAAAAAGTTGTTACGTGTTTTTCGTGTTTCGGGATTCTTATGTTCTATGTATATATGTTTTGAACATTATATGTACGTTTTACACATATCCGTATCTGTGAATGGTACAGAAATGTCTCCTTCTTGAGTAAAGCATATGTACTCTATTTTGTTTGCGTTCACCTGGAGGCCAATGCCTCCAGTTGACTGCTCTAACTGCGCAGCTGGGAATCGGCTTGGATTGATATATTTGCAAGAAGCGCTATGCCATTTCCGTTGTCTCTGTCCGTTTTTTTTTTTTTTTTTTCTACAGGATATCCAGTGCTTCTTGCCCGCTTTAGTGTAAAGCCAATTTCTTTTAATAGCTCAATCGAGGTTTTAAGTATGTAGCCTATACAGATTATAAAACAGATTTTGTGATAACTTGTCTCTTTGCAGAACTCCAGCATCAATATCGAAGAAGTTTGTGTCTCCATCCAGTGAGCGAACCTTGACTTTCATGTTTCCAAAGAGCATCATTATGGCTTAACAATTTCTTCTTGGGTTTGGTTTCTTTGTTTAATGGCATATCAACTTTTGTAGGTTATTTAATGCCAAAGCCATTCTCCTAGAAGAACAGTAGTGATACTATTTAACCCATAGCTGGGAGGATAAGGGGGTTCTTACATTTCCCAAGAGTGTTTGTTCGAAAGTGAACGACTGAAGTACGAACTCCAATACTACGAATCTGCAGTCCATCGCTTTAACCATTAAACTACGAGGACTCCCACCTTCTTCTTGGAGAAATCACAACCTAAAAGTATTTGCAACATCTTCTCTCTGGGAATGGAATCAAATACTTCAAGATTTTTAGCAGGAAATCCTCTGATTTGACGGATTGTTGTGATTGTTAGAATGTCTGTGATTTATAATAATTTATCACATCGCAACATTAGTCGAGGGTGACACGAAGGCTTCCTTTTCAATAACTACTACACTGAGGTGTAGGGGAGGGCGCTACTCCATTCCCAACATAATGGTAGAGAGTAGTATCTCATGGGTCGACGGAGACATGAGGTTTATTAGTCCCAAAAATTTACTCTGGATTCTCCTGCGAAAAGAATACCGGCGTTAGGTTGAGAAGGGCTGCTGAGTTAAATCATCTGAAAGTTGTTGGTTGAATCTTAATTACAGGTGATTAAAAATACTTAGTACAGCTTAACAGTTGAAACGAGTTATGTTTAACAGAATTTGAAAAATCTACCTACGTCGTTCGCTGTTCTGTGTGGGCTCTTGAGTTCGATATGAAGTACCTGAAAAAGACCGAAGAACGCATCTGCCAAAATTAGTGGATAGAAAAATGAAGACATTAGTCCAAATACTCTATGGGATATATATATATATATATATATATATATATATATATATATATATAAGTTGACCGACTTAAGTGGAGGGTAACCAAAGACTCCCGATTCAAAAACTACAACACCGGTATGTAGGAGAAGGCACAACACCTTGCCGATATTGTTCCACTTTACTCTTGATACGTACCTTATACTGCTGAGTGTTAAGCAAGGAGGTATCAAGTACCATTTTTAAAGTCTTTGGTATAACGTGACCTGGGATTGAACCCAGGTCTCCCAGATCATTGCTGAACACTCTACCCACTAGACCAGTGAACCGGTTTCAGTTCCTTTTTGAACGAAAACGCTACTTCCAACGGTTTTATTTCAAATAATTCAGTTCAGAATATATACAAAATTCAATTCTCAAAACCTTTCTGTTTCAATCTATTCAGTTTAGCCTAACAACTCAAATTAAAACAGTTCAGTTTAGTATAAGTTTGTGTTCACAGAGAGTTAAATGTTAAAGCAGTTCAATTTCAAACCATTCAGTTTAGCATTAATACGTGGCTTAAATGTCAAAACGGTTCTATTTCAAGCAGTTCAGGTTAAAATAAAGACACAGTTTAGTTCTATTTGACCCAGAGATAAGAGGTGTTAGGTACAACCACTTCATCTCAAAAGACGAGGGAGTGATGGCAATGAAGGGGTACCTCGCATTCCCGAAAGCTCGAGAATTACTGGAACCTCACAATCAGATTATTTAGTGTCATATCCAGGGCACTTTTCGTGGGCGCTACGTCTCTGCAGAGAAACAGTCAGTGTATTCTACAGCCTTAGCCGATTCAGCAATATATATATATATATATATATATATATATATATATATATATATATATATATCTTCAGATCCAATGGATAATTGAATTATCCATTGGATCTGACGAAGTCCTGTATAAATTTTTTCTTCATGTTTTTGGTTCACACCAGAAACTGAAAATACAGTATGGAAATAAATTTATAATCCTGAATTACCCGGTCTTTGGTTTTTTTCTTAAAGATATATTGCTCTGTAATAAATTACATTGAGCTCTCCACCAGGAAAATTTAAATGTTCAGCTCTTGAATGATTTTCTTGTCCTGAGGGAATTACTCCAAACTCTGGTTTAACCTGACCGAATATATATATATATATATATATATATATATATATATATATATATATATATATATACTCTAACTGTATCTCCTGTAGAGAGTTAAGAACATCAAAATGTGAGGTGAACTGAGTCTTACATAAAATTGATCTAATGGTGAGACCAAGTTCTTTAAATTTTTAAATGTACATTATTCCGTTATTGACATTACTTTCAGATTCTCTGTGAAGTGGAGTGGTGGTATTTGTGGGGATCCAATCTATGGGGAAAATAGATCTATTTGAAAATTAGCGTTATTTTCTTGAATTGTGTTCTCAAAATAAAAAAAACAACAACAAAAAAACTCAAAAATAACCTCAAAAAAAAATATCAACTCAGTCGGCTCGAACAGGGTCATACGCCATCTGCAACTCTGCAGAAGGTTAAAAAAAACACCTTCCAACAAGCGTCCTTGATATGACAATAGACTGCATCCGATTGTTAGGCTCTAATGTTGGAGCTTTTCAGAGGAGTAAGACTCACCCCTCCAACGAATGTCCTGTATATAGCACAAAACAATCTGATGATGAGGCTCCTGTAATGTTAGAGCGTTGGGGAATGCCGAGTATCCCTTCACTGCCATCGCTCCCAGGTCCACTCTAGCTTGGAATAGTGGCACCTGACAGAGTCCTGTCTATGGGTCAAATAGAACTAAACTCAGTACTTATGCTGAACTGAATTTTTTGAAATAGTACTTTTACATTTACACCGTGTATTGATGCTAATCTGAATTGATTAAATAGAGGAGTTTTGATATTCAACTTGAACGAATTCATTGAAATAGGACTGCTTTTATGTATGGAAATGGATTTGACATTAAATAACCTACAAAGGTTGATGTGTAATTAAACCAAACCTTACCGAACTCAAGTAAGTATTAAATATAAATAAAATATTTAATCAATTTTTTTAATTGAAACCCTGTTGTCTTGAGCAAATGAATGAATAATGATGAATAGAATTATTATTGTTAAATAAGAATACTTGAAACTTTTTTAACTGGGTGCAAATAAAACTAATAGAGTAAGCTGTACTTGAAACCAACTTTGTGCAAAAAAAAGTTTGACACGGTGCAAAATTGTTACCTACGAACGAATAAACATGATTTTGTGTTTAATATTTTACAAGGATAATATTACAAAATGAAGCAACGAACAAGAATTGTAAATATAAATGTTGAGTATTAAATTCTCCGATCTTGAGGTATAAAATATCCCTAAACGACTTGTCATGCCGAAAAAAATTAAGTAATTGATCAATTTTGCAACATGCAATATAATTGCATTAAAATCCTCTTACATTAGCCAATATTTTCAAAAGTATAATCATTGGCATATATATATATATATATATATATATATATATATATATATATATATATATATATATATATATAAACAATCCTCCGGTTAATCTAAGTAAATATAATGATTCTACTTAAAAATATGACATAAAATAATGTAATTATGTACATTCAAATTATCACGGCCGCATTAATACTAATGACTATAATGTTATAAATTAACTGACCCGAGAGATGATAAGAGAGAATAAAAACAAAAGCCTTCCAATTTGGGTTTGAGCGATTAACTCAGAGTGTAACCGGTTTCTGAACAAAAATAATGGCTTGCGTATTTCTCTCCTTCTTTTTAGAGAATTAGAACAGCTTTTTTTTTCATTATTCACTATGCTTTTTAAATTCCTTATTTTCTTTTATGTTTTGTTTTTTTTTGCTTTGTTTTTTTCTTTTCTTCTGTCTGCCTGTCTAACTTTTTTTTTTAAATATCGTTAGAGACAGAGATACTAGGAATATGTCGGTATCCACCACGTGGAAAGTAAGACCGTTAACCCCGCAAAGTCATCCCTTGATCATGGGAAAGAGATGAAAAGATCGCTTGAACTCTGGAACCAAATTTTTCTGTTTAGATAATGTTTTATTTTCATTATTTTATTTTATTCTGTCTTTATGTTATTTTTATTGATATAATATTTTAAACAAATGGGCATAGAAACAGAATCACAAACGATTTTTTTTTTTTTTTAGTTTTTGATTGTTTTATTTTTGTGGGTTTTTTTTTGTTTTTGTTTTTCTTTTGTTGTTGTTTTTGCCCTATTCTTATTTTTCAAAATGGAAATTACTGAAAATTATTTTAAACAAAAGAACAAATCAAAAATCAAAAATATTTTATCAATTATTTTTGTATGCTTTTACGAGTAAAGAGTTTTCTGTTCTTTTTTAAGTTTTATTAGTTTTGTTAATTTGATTTTTTCTTGAATTGGATGGGGTAGCAGAAATAATGAATTTTGATGCTTCCTGTAGTGGCAGTGTGAGTAGAAGTTTCTTGGAGAGGAAAAGAAAGAGAGAAGTCGAAGCTCAGTGATTTTAGAATGGAACTTTTGATGGTTGTTGACTCAAACAAAGTTGATAATGTAATAAAATTAAAAGAGTATTCATCAACTTTGAACAGTACATTTGATTGACCAGCTGATCCTCCCCATCTTTGCTAATAACCATGGTCACACCTCCCGTATTAGGACGATTTCTGTTCCTTATTTCTTCTACTACCGAGCCATATCTAAAGTGCTGGGTCCAATAGAATAATCTGGATTTAAAATTACCGGAACCCAGGCGATAATAGGTGCAGTATTGTAAAAGATATGACTTAGAACCTCAGTTGATAATCCACTCGAATTGGGATCATGACGTTGAATGGTGAACATTGTGTTTTTGATTGAATTTCATGCTAACAGACGTGGATATCCGGGGGCATGATCCCTCAGCTGTTATTGATAATTCATGATTATGGGCTTGCTTATTTTTTCTTTAATGATACATCAACAACTGAGAGATATTTAATGCCAAATCTTTTTCCACATAAGATTTGTAAGGGAATAGTTAATTAGTAAACTTTTTTGTTTATTCCCTTAGGCTTGCTTATATTTTAGGACATATCAACCCAGATTGGGTATTCATACCATGCTTTTTATCTATAATTTGTAGTTAGCGCTATTTTAAAAGAAGTCAAGGTTCATTTGCTTTGCATTATTTTGGTTTGGTTGTTATTTATGGCATATAAAATTCCGTATGTTATTAATATTAAACCCTGTTTATATATTTTATTGTAAAGAAAAAAATAATAATCTTAGATAAAATATACCCCAATATTTACATTGCAAGAAATAAATATTTATGCATTCAATGTAGCAGATTTGCATTGTTTAAAATCTAGATAATGTTTTGTACGGGTAAAATATTTTTTATATGAGTATGTCACAAGTTAGTGCAAAGGTATATTTATAACCACAATATGTAAATACCAGATAAGCCGTATATCACTAGACGGGACTATTATGTTAATATAAGGCCATATAAGTATGCACATGAATTTACTCTTGAAAATAATTAAGCTATGTTGAAATTAAATAGATCATTCAGGGAAGAAAATGTTAGATTTTATCTCCAAGACAAATAAAGACAAACCTTGAGTAGAAATCAAAAAAATATTATCTCCTAAAGATTTATCAGATTCGTCGCTTTATTAATAAGATTGATGTAGGTTCGAAATTAGAATTTTTTTAAAATTTCAATGATTTATCGATAATTCTAATCAGTTAAAAAATGTATTTTTATCAATTTAGGTGAGAAAAGATTTCTCAATCATATTGAGTTTTGTTCCTTTTAAATTTGTTTGGCAATTCGAAATTTCATGGTTTGCAAATCTCTGAGAAAAATAAAAATCGCAGAATTCCAAATGAAGATTAAGATTGGCAGATAAATGCAAAAATACAAATATCAAAAGTGGACCTTTTTGAGACTATTTTTGCCCCCCAAAATTAAAGAATTTCGTAGTTGTGAAATCGCTTGGTCTTTCACATACACACACACACACATACACACACACACACATACACACACACACATACACACACACATACACACACACACACACTCCGGTCTGATACTGAGTCTAACGTAAAGTTGGGCGGGTTTCGATCCCTGCTTCAAGCGTCCTCCGTGTCTAGCCACCCTGAAAATTTGTGATACTACGAATCAGTCTGTCTGTAGATGACAATATATATATATATATATATATATATATATACTATAGAGATATATATAGATATAGATATAGATATATATACTCCCCTACTCCCGTGGGGTTGAGTTCTCTGGCGAAGAAGTAATCGTGTTGCCATTAGCGTCTATTGCAAGCCTCTTTGTAGTCGAATTGAGGTCTCGGCTACCGATGAATGGATGTATGTAAACAATCGTAATTGTGATTCATAACCGTTTAAAATTTACTTTGCAGCTAATATCTCCTCGTGGCTAAATGGTTAGAAGCTTTGGTTTGACGTTTGAGTCAACCGGTTTCGATCCTAGCTACTGGAACATACTGTCTAGCCACACTGATGAGTTCTGATAGAACGAAACAGATCTATCTGTGGATGACTATATATTTGTTGCTTGATAATTTATAAATCATGTTTCTGAAAAAGCGTTAGTTCATTTCTTTTGCACACACTTAGATGTTTACAAGCATTGCTCTCCAATACAAATACTTTAATTTTATCATTGCTTTGTATATCATTGAATGTTTTCAAGTATTGTTATTTAACATGATATTGATATTCATCAAGTATTCCGATCTAATTTTATATTTCTTCTTTGTACACAGTTAATGATATTAATTATTTATTTGTGCTCAGTTAAATGTTTTCACATATTTGTACTTAACAATAGCAATTATATTTATTAAGTATCCCGATCTTAAAGGAACAAATCGCACACAGAGGTTTGGTTTCGAAGAACTAAGGATATTCTCTTGTAAATGATTGAACACATTTATTTGACCCATAGATTTCACCTTACTAGCTACAACCCCTGTGATGGGGGTGTCCTCGTGGTGTAATGGTTAAAGCGATGGAATCGCAGTATGCGGGTTCGTACTCCAGTCGCGCTATTACGTTCACTTTCGACCAAATACCCTTGGAAAAGGTATGAAGCCCCTTATCCTCCCAGCTATGGGTTAAATAGTAGAACTACTGTTCTTCTTGGAGAATGGCTTTGGCATTAAATAACATACAAAAGTTGATAAGCCGTTAAACAAAGAAACCAAACCAAACCAAACCGCTGTGATCAGTGTAAATCTGAGAGTGATTGAAATGAAAGTATATTCTATATTCCCCAAATTCAAAGTCTCGATCTTTACCATCAAATACAGTTCAGTCTAATACCAAGGATACCGTTACTTCTTGTGAATTGCTTTGGATGAAATCTTTAAACGTTGGTCACCAACAATTTGGAAACTCAAAGATATATTAGGATATGAAATTACATGAATGACAACAGTAATAAGTTAGAGAGTGTTGCAGAAATTTAAGATAAAGTTTCGGGAGTGTAAAGCTCATAAGGGCAAGCATTCCGATGTAGTCTTTAAAACGAAGTGATGACAAGAATAAAATATGACAAGTAGTGTTCTGTCCTATAACAAAATTTGATTTTCTATAGGATATATGTTGGTTTTTATATTTATATCTCAAACCCAAGAGATCATTCGGCTGGACAATCTACTTTTGTTTATTTACCAATTGACTTTATGTATATTTTAGCATTGCAGGGTTTTGACGAAAGTTGCCGAAGACAAAAACGCGAAAAAGAGATGACAGCCAGTTCAATGGAAAAGAAAAATAGTCAGACCTGTTGTTAAAGAAAAATACCTCCCATTTTATTTTCATATTTTAATCTCCCACTAGCTCGGTCTCAAATCAGAATGATGTGAAGAAGTAATCATGCATCAATGTTGGATCTGCCAAATCGTAGCTCATTCCCAGCGCGGGGGAAGTTTTCTTTTTGGCATCGAAATATAAAATGTTCCTTGTCCTCTGCCTGGCTGACTGAACCTTCGGAAAAACCCTGGTTTGTGAATGTATCTCATCTCCAAAGCAAGTAAATAATCCAAGCATGACTTACAGTATTTGACGTGGCGTAAGTTTTCGTACAAAATATATCTAAAAATTGTAGGGTATCAGTTACCTAGTATAACATATGTATTCATTCAATTTTGACGTCACGGGTGGTTTGTGATACAAGGTCAATTTTAAAGCTTGCTTTCATTTATAATTTTCTCCAGGACTTCTTTCTTCAAAAAAGCTAAAGAACACTATCTACTCAACAGCACGTGGGAAGAGAACAGATTGATGTATGCCTTTTCCAAGGTCATCTGAGCGAAACGAAACATAAACAGCCTCGTGCAGGTTTTGAACTCGAGACGCCGATTGCGTTTACTTCGGATCTGATCATTACGTTACCTTCCCAATCTAAGAGAACACAAGTTTGAGGAGAAAAAAAAACTCTACTTCAAAACTTTCTCAAGAGCTAGAATTAATGATATGTAATGTACAAGAGTCGTTTAAAAAATCCTAAGCCTCATCGGAAAGAAAAGCAGAACTGAATATTTTCGTTATAGCAAGATATTACCACTACTTATTAGACTTAAAAATAATTATTCAGGTTTTCTAGTTTTATAAAAAGTGGTCATGTGTTGCCACAACTAAAACACTCTTCTTCTATAATCTGGATGAGTCTTAGACATTTTAAGCGACCATCATATGTGAAATTTCATTTAAATTTCAATAACAAACAGGTGTTTTCAACTGTAGAATTATGTCTCGACAATATGTAAACTTTTCACCTGGCAAAAGTCACATTGAAAGATACTTAATCATGCGTATTTGCAAATCCTTTAAGACCATGAAACTTTTATTTTCCATGACATATACGTTCATAAGTAGATTTTAACAACACTGTTGCTCGAATATAGTAATACGGTTTAATTGTCAAAAACGTTTCTATTTCAAGCTATTCAGTTTACTCAATTCATTTTAGCATAAGGATGCTGTTAGTTCTATTTAACCCATACATAGGGCCCTATCAGGTGCTACCACTCCGGGCCAGAGTGGACGTGGGAGCGATGGCAATGAAGGGGTACTCTACATTCCCCAAAGCTCCAGCACTGCTGGGACCTCACCATCAGATTGTTTAGTGTCATATCCAGGACACTCGTTAGGGGGGAGGTCTTACCCCTCTGCAGAGAAGCAGTCGGTATATTCTACAGCCCCAGCCGACTGACAATACACAGAGTTAAATGTCAGACAGTTGTATTTCAGATAATTCAGTTCAGCATAAGTACACAGTTTAGACGTCAAAACAGTTCTATTTCGAGCAATTTAGTGTAGCATTAGTACGCAGTCTCAATGTCAAAACAGTTCTATTTTAAACAATTCAGTTTAGCATAAATACGCAGTTTAAATGCAAAAGTCTGTAAAGTGATAGAAGCATGGTATATAGTTCTATTTAACCCATAGATAGGACCCTTATCAGGTGCTACCACTCCGGGCCAGAGTGGACCTTGGAGCAATGGCAATAAAGGGGTACTCCACATTCCCCAAAGCTCCAGCATTGCTGGAACCTCACCATCAGATTGTTTAGTGTCATATCCAGGACACCCGTTCGGGGTCCTACCCCTCTGCAGAGAAGCAGACGATGTATTCTACAGCCCCAGCCGACTGGGTAAATGCTTACTTGATTTTTTTCATTAAGTAGTAAATAGATTTATAACACTTAAAACATAAATGTTTGATTATTTTTGGCTTATAGCTGACTTTTCTTGGTAGTTTATATTCAGCTTAGCAAAAAAGAATGTTGTGCTATCTTTAAGGTGGTTTTCCTGCTACATTAAACAAAACAAAAAAGAAGAAACATATTAAAAAGAAACCAAATGAACAACAAAATAAATATCCTTTAAGTGTGATAATTATTATAATTTTATTTTGTTTGGGTTTATATTACTCAGCTGGCATCTGTTTAAAAAATCCTTCGCTAGCAATTGCCGAGTTAGGATGTGGCACTTTTGCGGAAGTCTGTACACAAAAAAACAGATCCTTGAAATATTAGTCTGTTTCCATTACATTTATAATACTTCTAAATAAAATAGGGTAACAACAGAAGAAACCACGGACCTAATTTTAAAGTCGTGGTTTATTTTATTTCGTTTTAGCCATATATATTACTACTATACAGATTACTACTCTATGACTAATCTTCGGATAAGGAAGGAGAAATATAAAAATACAAATAATCTCAATTGTTAAGATATTTGTTGCTTTATTCTTTCCATTAATTTTCGGAAGACATAAAAGTACATGAAAAGGAGTAACAAACACAACGTTAGATGTAGCGTTTTCATTCAAGAGGGAACCGAAACCGGTTCATTGGTCTAGTGGCTAGAGTGTTCGGCAATGATCTAGGAGACCTGGGTTCAATCTCAGGTCGCATCATACCAAAGACTTTTAAAATGGTACTTGATACCTCCTTGCTTAACACTCAGCAGTATAAGGTACGTATCGGGGGTTAAGTGGAGCAATCGAGGGAAAGGAGTAGCGCCCTCCGGTACACCTTGGTTTGGTAGCTATTGAAAAGGGAGCCGTCGAGTCACCCTCAAGTAAGGTCACCGACTTTACTGACTTACATCAGCTCGTACCAAAATCGGGAAACATATAATCTTATATGGGCCTTTACCAAACATCCAATATCCACTTTAAGGTATTGTGGCATGGCATCATCCAACCAGAGTCTGTCACCACTTTCATGGCCTATTGAGTATAGTGACTGCAGAACGTCCATCTTAATTTCAGTTTACAGTCGAGGGTGCTAGATTGACCATGCTTTGTAATACTTTTCCTACCGGACGAGATGCTGAACTTTATCAATCACCTTTCATATGTTATCTGGCTTTAACTTATTATTTATATATTCTCACCCCAGCACCATTCGCATACAATGTTACACATGCAAGTATAGATCAAGATATTAAATAGTGAGTCAAGCAAATTAAAAGTTTATATCAGCAAAGCTCCCTATTAATTATCAAAATAAAACATTACCTGAGCAAGGCTCCCATGAAATCAAATTAAAATAATAATACATCAATAATTCTCTTATTTTTTGTCTAAAATAAAACAAATTTACGTAATATATCAATCCTGTAAGTAAATATAATAAACAAGGATTCATCAACGGGGTTCGTTTGAAGCCATATGTGGGATTCAATGTTTATTGCAATGCGTTCATGAGTCATATGTGGCTCTCAAACTGTATTTAAAATAAAGGATAACATCTTGTGAAAACGTGTGAGTATACACCAATAATTTGTCTTGGTTAGTAACAGGGCTAAAGCTGAAAATAAAACTATATGCATTATATCTTTAGACCAATTTTTTTCAACTTTCATTCCTCGACTTGCCAATCAATATTAACAACTCGAATAATCTGTATATATTTAAATTTATTTCAGAAATTCATTGACTTTCGGTTATTTCGTATTAATTAGACATTTTCTCAAATTCAATTAGATTTTATTTGTACATTCGGATTTATTCTGTTAAATTACCATGTGATTACAAAAATTGAAGTCTAAACATTCTTTCCACAATTTGGGAGAACTATTCTGTTTTTTGTTTTTATTAGATATTAGACTGCTGTTGATTTTCTTATCTATTGCAGAATGTTGATTTAAAAAAATATTTGTTAATTCCACAATTTTACAATAAAACAAATTTACATAATTGAGGCCGCTGTATTTTTTTCAATAGAAATTTACATCAATAGACCACCAGGGGTTGATTTCTTCGTTTTATGGCATGTAAACCTTCTTTTTTTATCAAAAAACTAAATCCATCCTTGGCGAACAATACTGGAGATATTTAACCAGGAGCTGGGAAGATAAGGGGATTTTATGATATTCACAAGAATATTAGTCCAAAAGAGAATATAATTGCACGAAGGGGACTCGAACAGGCTTTCGCTGATGTCACAGACGAATACATTAACAGCTACACTACTTTGACCCCCACGTAAAAACTAAAATACAAATGTAGTCTTCTAGTGGATTTGAATAAGTATCGCACCATTATAGAAACTCACAACATACAGAAATAATTAAAGTTAACGAAAACACGTTTAAAATAATAGATACCGCTGTCACACATTAAGATATCACCATTTCTTTTAATACTAAAGCACATGCCTAGTCTAGATCTTAGAGATGCTGGCATTGATAAATATAAAGTAAGATCCGTGGTTGAATGTATACCTAAGCCCCAGTGAGATTGAACGAAGTAAGGTTAACGATTCTATAGAATAAGGTGTAACAATCAATAACTATAAATGAATTATAGAAATCTGTGTCTATATTTTACGCAAAAGTGATAATGCAAGTAGTTTGACAATCTACCCAGAATTATCATTTTCATAGATCTAATTATTAGGACGCAAGTCCTACCGAGTAAAATTAATTAAATATATCAAGTGTAAAGATAAGAAATGTTTCTGTTAATTCGATGAGCAGATTTAGCTGGTGTTTCATTTGAAACAACAGCATTTTCTTCTGTGATATATATATATATATATATATATATATATATATATATATATATATCCTCTTTTTGTCACATAAAGAAACACGCCGTCTTCTTGATTCAAACTGCAGTCATTTTAGGAATTAGTCATGTGAAAATAAAGTTGCAGAACTTTTGAAAAAAATATTTTCCGAATTTGGATTTTATGATCATAGAAATCATTAAATATGGCGGTTTATTATAACAAACATTAACTGAATATTGAATTAAGTTTCTAAAATAAAACTGTTCTGAACACATTAGAATTTGAACTACACTGGAAAAGCATTCACCGTTCCCATAACCAGTTTTGCTTGAGGGGTCGCTACTCACACGGACTTTATTAGACGGAAAATAGCGTAGAGGAAAAAATATCTACAACCAATTTGAATGCAGAGTTTTCCTTCTCCTGGACCGTTTGCCGCTCCATTGTTAAATATCCCACGTAAATAGAAAATAAGTAGATTCATTCCTTTCTAAATGTTATTAGCCCTTTATGAAATGAAAACAGCCTCCTTGAAAAATTTGTGTTGTATACCCATATGCATATGCATGCACATCTGTATGCAGAACAAAACGACGACACAATAAAGAAGAGCGACACAGTCCTTAGAAAAATATACCTCTCACTTTATTGAAAGGGTTGTGTGTGAGAGGTAGTTGGAGACCGAACAGAACTGCAACATATTGACCTCCACTCTATTAGCCATAACCGCGTTTCTTTCCCGTTCTCCTGGGCGGCTCAACCGGGGACCTGGGGGCCCAGCCTCTCTGGGTGCTGGTTTTCTCTACCGCATCTTATCTCCAATTCGTCTGATCCCCAACTGCTCAGTCGGGGGCCTGGGGGCTCCCTCTGCGGGGGCTGGCTTTCTCTACCGCAGCTTGTCACCAACTGGTCTGGTCTCCAGACTAACTGACTTCCTGTCTTCACCGAGTTATATAATAGTTCAACGGCCACCTTCTTCTTGTGGGCGTCACAAATTGCACTCATTCAACCCATCCACGGTCAAGGCTACACTCTGCTAATCCTCGACCGGATGCACCTGTTATTTACATAGGTGCATTTCCTATTTTGACAGCCCGGCCGAGTCGTAGGTCAATATACAACATGTGCACTTCTTACTTGAGATAACCTTTGTGGTTAGGAATCTGAAAATATTTAGTTTTTTGTGCATGGAATTTCATAAATATTACTTTTTTTTCTTGAACGAAAACAACTTATAATCAAGTGATGAAGTGTGAATAAAATGAGAGCTGCTATGTGTGAGATAAAGGAAAAGAAAGGAAGTTTCTCCCATGTTAACAAATAGTATCTTTGCCTTAAGGCAAGGTTTTCCTGCTGGAATTGTTACACATTCAAAACTGATGATTTGTTGCAATAGCAGCTGAAGTATTTTGGGTTGCAGAGAGAGTATAATATGACGTTTCATTGAGCTAAATCACAATTAGAACTCGACTGTGACTTAAAGAAAACGAAATAAACAAAGTAAATAAAAGCGTTCAGATCTGACTCGACCTGTACCCCAACGCGAATACAACCATCCATTATGTATTTACCACCCCTTCAGTACGAGCAGGAGCTAACACAAGTTCAGTTTTTAAGCGAATTTTCAAAATATTCTTTTTCCGAAAATACCAAAGACGTTCAAAGAATTAGGAAAAGCGCGACTCTTCCAAAGGCTGCATGACTCTCGCGATCCACTGGTGAAGAATGCCCAGCCTTCTGTGATAACCGGTCGGAAATGGAAGGCAAAAATAGCTGTTGAGAATGCTGAATCGGCCCTCAGGATGAAAGAAATAATTGGCACTGTGGCAAATGGAAAACAGGTCTACGCCTACATCCATAGCGTTGGTGGTCAAAAGAATCCACGGAAAACAGAAGAAAAATGGTGTCGGAAGAAATCCATCATCTTGAAGAAGTTAGGCATTTTGCTACAGCTGTAGGACAAAGGAAACAGGGCGCATGGACTAAGTAGGAGAGTGCAAAAGACAGAGCTGTCACATGGAGAGACCTCAAGCACATGGACCCAAAGAAATTAAGTTTCCTCATAAAAGCAGTCTACGACGCTTATCAACACCAGTCAACCTTCATGCTTGGAGGTTAACTACATCTGACCGATGCAGAGCATGTGGGAAAACTGCGAGCCTCAAACATATTCTCACTGGATGTGAGTACACTCTAAGAAGCTATAGTGGAGACACCACGAAGTCCTGGAGAGTTTTTCTATGGTTTCAAAAACATGTTGTGAGACTGCCAATAAAGCTCTAAATATTATCAACGACAGAGCAATTCAGTTTGTTAAAGAAGGAAATATTTCGAAAATTGCACGTGAAAATATGCGTAAACCATCATTGCTTGAGGGCTGCTCGGACTGGCACGTCGCAACCGATTTAAAACATAACTTCGAATTTCCAACTGAAATAGCGTTAACAAGAAATTGTCCAGATATTGTCATTTGGTCCGTTAAAGCAAAAAATTAAAAGCTTTCGTTATTGAGTTAACGGTCCTTTATGAAGAAAATTTCGTCTGGGCACATCAGCGTAAGTTGGAAAAATATGAACATCTGCGAGAACAATGTGTCAGAAATGGCTGGATAACTAATCTCGGACTTCCACCATCGGACAAGAGAAAATGCATGGAAAAGATCCAAGATAAGGCTCTAACGGCATCAGCGTGGATCTGGTAATCCCACAGAGCGACAACAATCTGACAAAGTCTGGTGGTGTCGTGAGATACTGCTGGGGCACTCTGGGTTAGTGGTAATGACGCTTCGGCTCCGAAACCATGCCTGAACCCAGAGTCATCATCTGATGAAGGCTTTGTTATAAGCAATGCTGTTGTATAAACATCAGTTATTGTATGATACCTGCTTATGAGAGTACAGCAAATGGTGTAATCCGTTATGCTAATCAGATACTGAACGGATGCTTCTTTTTAAACATACATTGGTCACGAACACAATAGCAGTAAGAGAACAAAGCAGTTATCTTAGATATATAGCATGGTTTTATTGGTTTAACAGTTTTAAATTAAGGGTTTTCCTTCTCCATGCCGGTTGCCATAGCAAAGTTAAAGAGCCTAGTTTCCCCTACAATTTACTCATTGCTTTAGGGGGAACGATTGGATCCAATCCTTTCCCAAGGCAATTATTGCTTTGTAAAACGCAAACTGCCTCATCCATGTACAGTTCCAACGGTGATAACCATTATAATACGTACGTCTCCAATATGGTCATATGGAAGTCAGATCTGACCGATAAAATGAAACGCAGTTTTTTACAAGCAGCGATTGTATAAATACTGCTGTATGGATGCACTACATGGACGCTAACTAAACGTATGGAGAAAAAGCGTGACGGCAATTACACCAGAATGCTTTGAGCAATATTGAACAACTCCTGGAGGCAACGCCTCACAAAACAATCGCTGTACGGCCACCTACCACCCATCACGAAAGTTGTCAAATTTCGACGAACCAGACATGTGGGACACTGCTGGAGATGTAAGGACGAACTCATTAGTGACATAGTTCAGTGGACCCCTTCACATGGACGAGCAAAGGCAGTGCGACTAGCTAGAACCAACATACAAGAGCTACGTGCCGATACAGGATATAGCTTTGAAGATTTCCCCTGAGCGATAGACGATAGAGACGGGTGGTGAGAGATATTCAGGGCGATCCGAGCTGACAGCATGATGATGATGATGATGAAGAAGAAGGAAGTAAAGCTATTTCCAAATATTTAACGTTAAAAGTATCATTTTAAATGAACCTATTTTATCACAATATTACTTTTCGGGGTTATTGTCTTAAAACTATCGAAAATAATGTATTTTATCAATATTTCGTTGGCAAATTGATTTATTTATTAATTGCTTGATTTTTAATAACGTGTTAAATGGTCTAGGGTTATTTTATGCCCAAAGTTTAAGGAATCAAGTTTATTGTACGTTCATATTTCCATTCTTTGAATAGTTGAATATTTTTTGCTATAGACCAATGGAATATTATTAACTTTTAAACAGATCATTTTGACCAGTAGATAAGACACAAAGTTGATCTGGAAGTAACGTCAATGTACCAATAAAACTGGAGCCTCACAAGCATCAGGTACTATTTAGTATCATTGTCAGGATATGTCTTTGAGGAGATGGGTTCTTACCTCTCTGCATGGGATATCATCATCATCATCATATCGTGCTGGCAGCACGGATATCCCTTACCCTCTCTCGCCACTCCTTCCTATCGTTAATCGCCCTAGGTAGGTCTTCAGGACAACAACCTGTATCCTCACATAGCTGCTGAATGTACGTTCGTGCTGGTCGTCCTGCTTTTGCGCGGCCGTGTGTGGGGATCCATAAGAGTACATCTCTTATGAGTTCATCTCTGCTTCTCCAGCAATGTCCTGCATGTCTGTTTCGCCTAACTTGAATAGTTTTCGTGATAGGGGGCAGGTGGCCGTACAGTTGGTGTCTTGTGGGGTGTTGCTGCCAGGACTTGTTGAGGATTGCACGCAGCATTCTTGTATAATTGCCATCTAGTTTCTTCTCCAGCCGTTTTGTTAGCGTCCATGTAGTGCATCCATATAGCAGTATCGATGTGACCGCTGCCTGGAAGAAACTGCGTTTCATTTTATCGGTTAGGTCTGATTTCCATATAGTCGATAGCCTATTGATAGCTGTCCATGCTTTCGTTAACCTCGTTTCGATGTCCTTTTCGGTTGATTCGACGTTGCTTCCTAGGTACGTGAATTTGTCTACTAGTTTAAGAGGGGTTCCTTCTAGAGTGGAGATGTCCCCCGTTTGGTTATAGCACATATATTCCGTTTTGTGTGCATTAACATGGAGGCCTATGCTTGCTGCTGCTCGTTCCAAGCTATGCAGAAGTGTTTCGGCTTGGTCAGGTGTATTTGCCAGTATCGCTATGTCATCGGCGTAGTCGGCGTCGGTAATTGTTGTTGTGGGGTACCTTCTGCTTCTTTTCTTCGTCAGTTCGAAGCCATTCTCTTTGATTTTGTCAATCGATGTTCTAAGTACGTAGTCTAGACAAATGATAAAGAGATACGGAGCCAGCGTGTCCCCTTGTAGTACTCCTGCTACAATGTCGAAGTATTCTGTGTCTCCATCTGGTGATCGTACTTTTACTTTAGTGTTTCTATAGAGAATCGTTATTGCCGCTACGGTTTCTTTAGGTATGTCGTACGCTAGTAGGATTTGTTCCATCTTTCCTCTGTGAATGGAGTCGAAAGCCTTGGTAAAGTCGACAAATATTAATGTCGCTTGTAGGTTCTTTGCCCGAACACCTTCAAGGATTCTGCGGATGGTTAGTATTTGTGAGGTCGTAGATCTATTTCTTCGGAAGCCATTTTGGTTTTTTCTAAGTATGTTGTCGATTTTGGGTTCTATTCGGTTTCGTAGTAGGGCATTGTAGATTTTGGCAGCTATGGATGTAAGTGTTATGCCTCGGTAGTTTTTGGCTAATCCGAGGTCCCCCTTTTTAGGGAAGGGGAGTATGCATCCCTTCGTCCATCTATCTATCGGATTTTGATTGTATACTGCGTTGCAGTGTCGGAGCAGTATGTCGTCGAATTGTCTGGTCTTCCATACTTCCGGGGGAATTTCGTCCAGTCCTGCAGCTTTCCTATTTTTAATTTTTCTGAGAACCGAGTCGAGTTCTCCTTGTGTGAACGGTCCAAGTTTAATGTCTAATTGTTTGCTAATTATTCTGGTGATTGGTTCATGCGTTATTTCTGGTGGGTTTCCAAGTAAGTTTTCGAAGTGCTGTTTCCACAGTTTTATTCTTTCTTGTTGGTTTCCTGCTTTAAGTTTTGCTTTGGCTGTGTTCTTTCTTCTGCTCACTTCGTTTATTGTTTGCCAGGCAATTCTAGATTGTCTATCTTCTACCGAGTCTCTAATCTTATCTATCTGATTTTGAATGTATTCTGTCTGTTCCTTTATATATATGCCTGCTAATTGTTATTGTGCCGTTTTTAGTTTTAAGGCATTTGTGTTTGTTGGGTTTTTTTGATAGTTTTTGGAGGCTGTTTTCACTAGTGCACGTTTTTCTCTCACCGCTAAGGTTTCCCATGGGACTCTATATTTAGTTTTAATTTTTGTTGGAATGTATTTTGCTGCTGCCTCAAGGTGTGCATTGACGAAATTTTCGTATTCGTCGTTTGGTGTACTTTTTTCCGTCTTTTCTTGTAGTGTTTCGAATCTGTTTCTTAATTCTAATACGTATTTATCTCTGACATCTTTGTTGTTTAATAGGGCCCAGTCATAGTGTTTGGTGGTCGCTGTTCGTTTGTCGTTTTTTCGTAGGCTTAACCGTATTTTCGCTGTGACTATTCGGTGATCGGTGGACACACCCTCAAAAGAGGAGTATGCCTCGCAATTCAATGCACTATTCTTCCATTTCTTGTTTATAAGGACGTAGTCTATCTGAGCTTTAGTATTGTTTGCGTACGTGTATGTCCATAGTTTGCCCTCTCTTTTTTGGTAGTTTGTATTGAGGCATGCTAATCTATTTTCTATCATGAAATCTGTTAGATGTTGCCCATTTCTATTTGACGTGTTGTGGAGGCTGTATTTGTTGTTTCCGTTTTTCCCGATTTGTGCATTCATGTCTCCGCCAATGACTAACATGTTGTGTTTCGGGACGCTACGCACTAATGAGGATAACTCATCGTAGAAGGTGACTATTTCATTTTCTTCACTAACATTGGTGGGGCTGTAGCATGAGACGATTGTTGCTCTGGGGTTTCCGTTAAATGTAGCTACCATCATTCTAGGTTGTATTTTCTCTATGCTATTAAGCGTTTTTAGTGCTCTAGGTCCTATAAGCAATCCTACCCCTCCCACTGCGGCGTTGACAGAGTTTTTCCATGCGGATATAGTGAACATATATTAAGCCCAGCCAACTCGTCTATGTCTGTCAAGGTAAAATTCTCTATGAAATACAAGGTAAATGATAATAATATGATAATTAGACATAACAATATGACGCTATGAGAGTGGGCTGAAAACATCCTGGGATGAACTCATATGATGACGTTTTGTCAGCTTTTACATAAAAAGGTATTTCAGTACTGCCATAACAATGTGAAACACAGAGGAAACT
>OY757911.1:46160628-46223128 GCA_963585895.1 Sepioteuthis lessoniana | reverse complement strand
GTTTTTATCTATTTAATACACTTTTTCAGTAAAAACAAAAAGTAATATGATATGATGTATGGATTCTTTGTTTCATGAAAATATAAATCTTCTTATCAATAAGATTGTCTGATTTTAACGTCTTGTTTGCCTGTACGTAGCTATTTTATGATATAATATAATTCAGTTCATTGTACATTCATATTTACATTTTTTGAATAGATATTTCTTAAAAGTCATCACAGTCCATTGGAATACGAATAATTTTCGAACATATCTATTTTACTTATACATGAGACCTTAACAGGTAATACCATTTCGATTCAGAGTTGGTTTGGCAGTAATGGTAAAAGTAAAAGTAAAATTAGCGACCTTAGTCGAGTGTGACCCGAAGGCTCCCTTTTCAATAGCTACGATATCGAGTTGTAGGGGAGGGTGCTACTCATCAACCTGGATTGCTCCACTTTATTCTAGATCCTTACCTTATAATGCTGAGTGTTAAGCAAGGCAGCTTCTTGTACCATTTTTGAGTCATTGATATAACACGACCTGGGATTGAATCCCGGGTCCCGGACTATTGACGAACACTCATTTGACCAATAGTCCGGTCATTAATGGTAGTGAAGAGTATTTCGTACTCCTCAAGTTTTATGGAACCATTGCTCTTGAATAGTGAGTTCAAGCCTCCCTGAATTCTCTGAACTGCTGACCTTGTATCAAACCTACTAAATGCATAGTTTTTGGAGCAACTCCGGTGGATAAATGATTAGGAAGATATACCATAAAAACATTGATAATAAGTTTGTGTCTCACCAGGTGCCCCATACATCTGTTGCCACACTTGGCGTAAAAGTTATCGTCGTATGCAATGGAATTAGCGGCTCTTGCTCAAATCCTCGGTAAACCTGTTTGATTTTCGCTTTTGTGTTAACACACTTCTGGAAGGATGGAATCCATCTGTTATTTCTTCAGCAATGGGTAAATAGTAGGTCTTATTGGCATTTTTGGCCTTAATAAAGCAATATGAGAGAAGAAAACTATTAAGTAAAACCAGTTGAAAAAAATGATTTTGTAGTGGAGTGGTTGGGCAAATAACATATTTGCCTGACTTAAAAAAGTTTTAATGGACATTCTATAAGAACTGAATCTATTACTGTAGCAACTGAATGATGACGATGGTTTTGCTACGTGATAAATATATTTTCTCCTTTTTTTTTTGGTCAGCATTTGTGTATATACTCATGGAAGCATATATTTTCTTTTGTTGAAATATATCTGTATTAAAACTATTCTAGGCAACGGCTTTTGATTCTCCCGGAACGTTTTCTTTTTAAATCTTATTAAATATATTAGAAGCAATTGAAAATATACATATGTGTTTGGCATTTAAATCTTATGAAATTGGTGTATGTATACAGATTTATTAGATGGAATATACCGTAAAACTGAGTGATATTTATTAGTATCATTATTTACCTGTAAGCCAAGGGATATCTATCAATTAAAAAAGCATATTGATTATGGTGTCTTGAAGCCGGAGGAACCAATATTAGATGTAATATAACAGTCATAAATTTAAGATATTAATAAGCAGACACATTTTTTTTTCAACAACACTTTATTCAATGCAATATTATATATAGAAAGAATGAACATAGAAACTTTATTCTTCAAGAAATTAATTGAAATATATTAGTATTTATACCACTTATTTAGGATGTGGCGTATTGTAAAGACTGTTAGCGTAAAAAAGGTTTCGGCCGTATGAGTTCAAATCCTGGATAGGGTTATTTACGTTTTATTTTTCTCATATTTCCTGGGTAAAAGCATTAATCTATTTTATCTGTCCCTATCTAACTACGTAGTGCCTTAAATAAGATTCCAGACTTTTTTGTACAGGCACTTAAAAATGGCGTAGACACTTGAAAATTCACGATATTATTGCTATACATATTATGGGATGACTAACCAATTTTTATGATTCCAGGTTCAAATTAACAGCTACAACAGGAATTGGAATACACACTTCAAAAGCCTGATTGTCACAGCTGGTGAATTTCAAAAATGTAATCTGGACTTTAGAAGAACGATATGCAATAAAATTCTGTTTTAAACGTGGAAAAAATGATGCCACAAAAACGTATGGAATGTTTCAGACGGCTTTTCGAACATCTTGCATGAATTGAGCATCAGTTTTTGAGTGGCATAAGAAATTCAAGGAAGGCAGGGAGTCTGTGAGGGATGATGAGAGGTGTGAGAGGAGTAAGGAAGTCAATAGACCAGAGTTGATTGGCCAAAGGGTTAGGGTTACTATGTTGAGGTTTTAAGGGAGTTCAGCAAGAGATTCCGTCAGAAGACGCCAGCATTCTTCAAATCGGGTCAGTAGCATTTCCATCAGGACAATGCACCAGTCCACAAGTCCATCCTTGTCACAGACAATTTGACCAAGATGGGCATCAAGACAATTCGCCAGTCTCCCTGTAGTCCAGATCTTGCTCCCTGTGACTTTTGGTTATTCCCTCAGCTCAGAGGCTGTCGTTATGAGACAATTGAGGAGATGAAAGTGGCTATGACGAACGTCATTGACACGCTCCTAGAAGAGGAATTCCATGGGGCCATCCAGAAGTTGTTGGAACGGGACAATAAGTGCATTGCAGCCGGAGGAGATTACTTCGAAGGGGACTAGAGTTTCATGTGCGTACTATCAATAAAAGTGCCCATACGAAAAAAGTCTGGAAACTTATCTAAATGTTGGTGGGCTTAGTTATTTCATCATGCAACCGGTCTGTGAGAAGGTAAACTGAATTGCAACTTTGGTACGCTGCTAAAAATGATATTTTTATCGTAGCCTATTGAGCATGGTATTTGTTAAATATATTCATATTTTGGCTGTATAAGTTGGCAACAATATTCAAGTTTACTGAATTTTTGTATATTTAGATAGGGTTTGAAGAGACAATATATACATTTATATATATATATATATATATATATATATATATATATGTGTGTGTGTGTGTGTGTGTGTGTGTGTAATTTAAAGCGATGGTTATATATTGTATTGAAACTTAGTTTCATGAAAGTCTTGTGAAATTTCATGAAATTTTCATGAAATTCTGGTAAATATATCTTGAAAAGTATGATGTTAGTTTTATTTTTTATTCATGCGTTACTTAGACGCCAAAACACCCATTATACTCTTTATATATATATATATATATATATATATATATATATATATATATATATTTATATATATATATACACAACAGAGAGGGGGAGATAGACGCGAGCGCGCACACACATACACACACATATGTGTGTGTTTGTGACCATAGTTAAGGGAGAATTAAGGCTCCCTTTTCTTTATCTAATACTCTGAGGTGTAGGGGAGAGCACAACTCCTTTCCCTGGATTGTTCCACTTTAGCCTTGATCTAAGCCTATTAATGTTGCGTGTTCAGCAAAATGGCATCAAGTACCTTTTCTTAAGTTTTTGGTATGTCTCAACCTGGAATTGAATCCTAGTTTCCCGAGCCATTGACCATTGGTCATTAGCCACCATTGGTCACTGGCTACCTCTCTACATACTAGCCAATGGGCCGGTCCATATATGACAACCTGGTTATATCTATGGAACAGTTAAATTTATAAACCTGGCTATCCACCCTGACTATTAATTTCACAGGTAACAACACCTACATACCAACATACAAAAACCATCAACGGTCTAATTGCGCCATATCTTTCCCATAATTATAGCCTCAAATCTACAAAGGAACTTATCGAATTCCTTCAAACCCATAAACCAAACAAAGGAATAATATCCTTTCTAAATGTGAAATCATAAATGTGAAATCATAAGATGTACTGCAATAACATCGTGAATTTTCAGGAGTCTGCGACAAATTTAAATGCCTGTACAAAAAAGTCTGGAAACTTATCGTATGCCCCACGTAATTATAAATAATATTTACCCCCATCCAACCTTCCCTCCACTCAAAATCACTTTCAATACCTGACGGAAAATGGTTTTACTCTGTACTACTCAGGTTCCTTTTTATGATACCCATGGAAATGTTAATAACCATCGGGATGGAATAGCGATGGGGTTTGTTTTGGGACCCATTTTTAGTAATGTTTACATATCAGCCCTTGAAAATAAAGTTTTAATATTTAAAATAAACTTAAAATTAATTTAATGTATGCTGACGACATACTCCTTTTTACCAATAGCACTTATGAAATTAACGTAATAGAAGAGACCTTTCAAAATAATTCTGTTCTCAGTTTTACACAAGAAATCAGCATCAACGATAAAATTCCATTTCTTGGTTTACGAGTAGATACAAACAATATTGATCGATTTATCACTTCCACATATAAAAAAACCTACTAACATGAATCCCTGCACCTTCAATTTCCAAAATGAATACCCCTTCAACTATAAAGAATCAATTAGAAAAACACTTATTTCCTGAGCTAACTTACTATCCTCCACTCGAACTATCTTCCTTAATGAACTTCAAAATATTAAAGGAACCCTTTTCAATAATGGGTTTCCCAAAAACACTGTTGCTACCGAAATTAAACAATTCCTTAATAAACCTGAACAACCTAACATAAACAATAACTTAAGCCATAAACAATCAATAAACATAGACTACAAAAACCAATTTCATAGTAATTATAAAAGTGTTGAACATATACACCTTAAGAAACCTTAGGCAAAAAATGTTCTCCTTACCGTCCCTACCAAAAAAATTAGACTTACCCTATTCAACACAAATTCAAAACTACCAACCTTATTATTTCTAATAACACTTCCCTCTCTACTGAACTTCTTGATAGGACCTACATCGTATATTTGTTCAAATGTCCCTTGGGAGACAGTGTCTCAAAAGAAAATAATGCGTATGTTCGTTTTTTCACAACAACTCTTTCTAGGCGAATCAAAATGCACCTAAATGATTCTAGCTCCATAGCCTTACATCTTAAAACCCATTCTATTTCCAAATCCAAGTTTCGCAAAATTCTATTTTAAAACACCATTATAATTGCACACGAACTTGATAAGCTACGACAACAAATCCTAGCAGCCCTGCATATTAAAAAAAGAATAAAATAAAATCAATAGAATTGATTTTGAAAATAACGACAATGTTTTGAAATGTCTTTAGAATTTTTTAATCTAATATTTCGTATCCCTTGATAGTATTCTATTTCCGTTGATAGCGTTCTGTTTTTTTAAATTCATCAGTATCTAAGTTTTATCCAACTCTGCGTTTGCATATATTTTTTATGTTATAAAACCCCCAAAATGTTCAAAACCCATTTAAAAAATAACACTCTTTAGACATGCAAGCGACCCTTGATGATCATCCATGAACTGTCCGAAAGCGTTCGGGACAATTTTAGTAAATTCATCCACCAATTTCAACCTGAAACCAAGAAACTTACCAGAAAGCTCGAAATTATATTAATTAAATTATACAGACAAAATGTGTCTTTACTATTTAATGAAATATCCTTAAATGAACGACTGCTGCCTTACTACACCCCCGCCACACACTTATATATATATAAGCATGTCTGTATGTTTTCCCTACAATAATTGTCTATGAAATTACTTCGAAACTGATTTGCAGAACTTTCAAATCCAAGTGAGTAATATTTAGGCCTCTGCTTATGCACATGCAGCCTGAAATTTCCCCCGGAAAATTACGTTTCTGAGCTGAAAAGTAAATTTCCTATTGTTTTGTTTATCATGTACACTTTGTAAGATGCTTAACAAAGCTTTTAAGAAATTGATCATGAAAAACAAAAAAGAATAGAATACTTGCCCTAATATCTCCTTTGAAGTATTCTCTCTGAGCTCTTTACTTCTAGTTAAATAGCAGATTACGACGCTTTACATTATAAACTAGAATATGATTTTTTTCATCATACTTAGAGACATGTTTTACGTAGAAGCTTTTTACCTATGCTAATACTCTATGGAAAGGTATTAATCCTTCTGTTCTCTTCTCATATATTTTTAAACAGTATGACAAACATAGTATTTTAGCATTGTCAATTCAGTATTTACTTTCTTGCCAATTCAGTATTTACTTTCTTGACAATCAACTTACCGTTGGGCTAAGCGTTCTTGGGCTTAAGAATAAGCTAGAGTAAAAGTTTACTGTTGATAAAGTCATGCTTAAAACAACGATTTCGTCAAGATCACTGGAGTTATATAGTAATGAGCCAGCATCCTACTTATATGAATGACCCTTTATAATAGGCGGGTAACAAAAAAACAATTTGCGTCCAGTTTTAGAGACTAAACAATGCTTAGCACATAAAGGAATTGCAGGTTACATTGGAGTCATACACTTAATGTGGTCTTGGTTATCGTTGCAAATTCGCAATCGTGTGTACAAGACAAAATCTCGACAAATAATTCAGTATTCGTCTGTTTATATATAGAGGAGAGTGTCTGTGCCTGTGTGTATGTCTGGCCGAATCATAACAACATTAAAGAAAAAATGTAAAAAAACATAAACACATTGTTTTAAATTTTACATCGTATATATAAATATATACATATTCTCCAAAGAAAATAGTGCGTATGTTGGTCTAACCAGAACAACTCTTTCAAGACAGCTTTCGATGCACCTTAATGATTCTTGCTCCATAGCACTACATCTTAAAGCCCAATCTATTGACAAATCCAAATTTCGAAAACTTCTTATTGAAATCACCACTATATCAGCATTAAATAACCTACAAATGTTGACATGCCATAAACCCAAACAAACAAGGCCTCCATGTTAATGCACACAAAACGGAATATATGTGCTATAACCAAACGGGGGACATCTCCACTCTAGAAGGAACCCCTCTTAAACTAGTAGACAAATTCACGTACCTAGGAAGCAGCGTCGAATCAACCGAAAAGGACATCGAAACAAGGTTAACGAAAGCATGGACAGCTATCAATAGGCTATCGACAATATGGAAATCAGACCTAACCGATAAAATGAAACGCAGTTTCTTCCAGGCAGCGGTCACATCGATACTGCTATATGGATGCACTACATGGACGCTAACAAAACGGCTGGAGAAGAAACTAGATGGCAATTACACAAGAATGCTGCGTGCAATCCTGAACAAGTCCTGGCAGCAACACCCCACAAGACACCAACTGTACGGCCACCTGCCCCCTATCACGAAAACTATTCAAGTTAGGCGAAACAGACATGCAGGACATTGCTGGAGAAGCAGAGATGAACTCATAAGAGATGTACTCTTATGGATCCCCACACACGGCCGCGCAAAAGCAGGACGACCAGCACGAAGGTACATTCAGCAGCTATGTGAGGATACAGGTTGTTGTCCTGAAGACCTGCCTAGGGCGATGAACGATAGGAAGGAGTGGCGAGAGAGGGTCAGGGATATCCGTGCTGCCAGCACGATATGATGATGATGATGATATAAGAACGCATAGAGACAGTGTCAAATTCTCTTGTTCTGTTGTTCACATAGATGAGAAACGGACAATCTCTGAATACGACTGACTCAATGTTTAAAGTTTCCTAACTTGATCAACTTATAACAAAAGAATGAAAAGCAACAAGAGAATATTCAACAAAAGAATGGTTCACCAATGTGGTATGGATTCTCAAAATGACAGTACAGTTTTTGTAAACCTTTTACGTTACCAAGACAAGAGAGCTTGTTCTGCTCTATCATTTTATTCATACCTGTTGGAAGAAGAGGAAGATTCGTGACTTTCCAACCTAAGGGCATTGATACGCAGTAAAATTTGAACTGTCTCGTCCAGGATTAGAACCTGGTCTTTCGAATCTATTCCCCACACGAAAAAACGTCAAACCAATTATACATATAAGTTTAAAGGAAAACATTTTTTTTAAAAATATAATGAAAATATTCACATCGACGCGGGAATTGGAATTTGTTCTTTATATTTACACCCAGTATAAAATGTACCGCCATCAAAGAAAGAGAACAAAAGAATTGGTTTTACAGTAGTTGAAGAATAAGTCTCTTCTTGATTTTTCTAGTAGGAAATGATACTTTGGTTTCTTTAATTCTCCGACATCAACGACATTGTTTATGTCTGTAGGCGACACGAACGTTGGCCATTCTCCAAATACTCTTTCCCATTTTCAATACTGAAATTTCGTCAGCTCAGCGGCCAACTACTGGGAAATAAACACATGTCTTTTACATTTCGACGACTACACTTCCTGCTTTTCAGTTTGGATTAAATAAACAAACACTTATGTGCGCTCTCTGAAATCTTGATTATTACCATTGTATCCCCTACCATTGAAAACTCGAGACAGGCAGTCGCCTGTCTTTTGAGGTATTGTCTGTTTATCCATCCTTATCATACGCATGAGCTAGTAAATTTACGCGTTATATTTTTAGCAAAGAACAGAACTCTTTTAACTTTGTCTTAAATATTACACTAGACGAAGTGATGATCCATGCAAAATAAAATTGAACAAAGAACATAATGTAAATGTCTATAGCTTTCTGTTTACAAATAATTTAATAATATAATCTATCAAATAAACGCATATTGTTTGGTTGGTTAGTTGGTTTGTTGGTCAATCGATTTTACAGCAAGTCAACCCTTGTGTTTTTCTATGCCGAAGAAGTTTTTATTTTATTACTTTGCTAATTGGGCATAGTTAGAAGTTGTTTTGTGCTTATTTTCTCAAGTTTGCGTGTCTGTTGATGGTTTCGATATTCAAGATTGAAAGATTATCTTTTAGCGAAGTGTTGGTTTATGGACCTATATCTTAGAATGGAAACTGATTTTAACTGTTATTAAGTCTATTGTTTCGAATAGATATTTCATGATTTGTACATGGCTGTAATCTCTTCAAGAATGAGCTAGTTTCAACATGTTTGGGTTTTCCTATTTATATTTTGGTGGTGGTTCCTGCTTCAGTATGAAAGGCTAAGTTAATTTAGAGTGGCTTATGCGTTGTTCATTTAGAGTGGTCTCTTGTCAAATAGTCTTATTAGAATCAGGTTTTCTTTAGTTTAGGATGGGTTATGTTTGGTAGAAATTGCTGTAGGTATTTTTATTCTATAGGCGTTTGTCATTCATTTGACAATATTTCGCTGGTTTTAGGCTTTAGGTCAGTGCATGGTACTTTGGACTTTCTATTGGGTATTGTGTCAAGAGCAGATAGAGCTATTAAGTCAGTTTTATTGTTTCCCTGGATTCTTATATTACTTAGGATCCAACAGAATATCCCTTTTTGGTATGTCTCATTCGGTTTAGAATATTTTAGAATTTGTGTAATCCCCTTTCCAATCTATGAATGATGGAAATACAGAGAAGTAATCAGAATCGATGACAATTATTTTTTAATTGCTAATCAAGACAATATTCGCAGTCAGTTTTATTACGTATGTTTCGGTCGTGGATTTTTTTCGAAGAGATTTTTTTGATGTTTTATAGTTGAATACTGCTTTACATCCAGTACTTGTGCTGACTTTGAAGCTACTTGTATAGATATAGGAGTATTTAGGGTATTTTTCTTGGATATGGGAGAGTTTCTCATAATAGAATAAGGGATGAGTGTTCTTTTTTTTTTTTAGTTCGAGGAATACTACTGTTTTTTTAAGTAAAACTGTGAAAGAGTTAATTGTATAGTATCATGGATATTTGGAAGTAAGAATTTAGCTTCTTCTATGAGTGTTGATTGCCTTTTCTTTTTGATAAAATAGAACTCGTTGTTTAGGGTTAAAAATGCAATCTTGAGCCGGATTACTTGGGAAAGATTTCATTTGTGTTAAGTATGAGAGGAGACGTTTTGTTTATTCTTGTTTTTTTTTTCTGAGATGTAGATATGGTTAATTTGCCTTGGTGTATAGTATCACAGCTGTCAATTTTCTGAAGACAACAAGAAAGAGTATTACTCCCTCATGGGGGATTGGGTTAAGAGAAATCCGATTGGATATCCTGGCTGATCTGTACATGAAACAACCATAGTCGTTTTTCGAGCAGATTAAGGTTCTTTATAGTTTAGTGATTTCTGTAAATCTGCACCCCGTTCTTTGAGAGCTATTCAAAGGATGTTAAATGCTTTTCTGCATTTTTCTTTCGGGTATTGTAATTGAGAGGCGAAGATTAGTTTTTTTTAGAGAAAATTATACCAATTAATTGGAACTGATCACTTTCCGGATTTTCTGTTCCGTACAGCATAAGTTTTAGGGTTACAGTTCATTTTCTTAAATGGAAAAATGCATGCATCAAGCTTTACTTTTAGAAATCTTAAAACTGTTTGTAGTTGAAAGTAGTTGGCGACCGTAGTTGAAGGCGATTCGAAGGCTCCATTCACAATATCTACTACACCGAGGCGTAGGAGAGGGCACTACTTCATTCCCTGGATTGCTCCACTTTACCATTGATCCTTACCTGATTATGCTGAGTGTTAAGCAAGGCGGAGTCAGGTACCATTTTTGAACCTTTGGTATGACACGACCTGGGATTGAACTCCGGTCTCTCGGACCATTGGTGAACATTCTACCAATTAGGCCAATGTATATTAAATTATTATCTTGATGAATTGCTGCTGTAGATGCTCAGTTATGAACATGTCTTTATTACTAGATGTGGTTTAGAATTCGTTAACGTACAATAGTCATGAATTCCAGGATTCAGGCACTCGGTGATGTTGTTAATTTTTTTGTTAAAGAGAGAACTTGATAATATATCTGTAGAGGGAATTCTTAATCTTGATTGTGGGCGTTTGACAGGGTTGATCTGATATGAACATGAATTTTTCTTTTCAAGAGAAAATTCAAGATGAAATTGGTCAATCTGCCTTGCCGCCCAAAATGTATTGGTTTTTCATAAAAAGTATATGTCCTGGTCGTCTTGTACGTCTTCATATGGTCGAGAAAAAAAACGTCTATGGAATGTTGTTTTTGGATATTTGCCTCTCTTATAGAGATTGAAAGTCTAACCACATAGTCCACTGTTGATATTTGAGTCCTAGAGCCACATTGGGAGTTGGTTAATAAGTTGTTGGATTCATTAAACCAAACCAAACATTTTTTGACCATACACTCCATGGTTTTTCGAAGGTAAATTATTTGTGCCATTAGGAGATTAATTTTTGGATATTTTTTCTTGGTTATGGTATGGGGATTATAGTTCATATCTTCCATGACACTGTGAATCTATGATTTATCGAAATATCATTAATGCTTTTTGAAATATTTTTAAGGAATCCATAATAGGTTTCATTTGGCTTTACTGTTGTGTTATGCGATAGCTTCAGTCAGTTCTCATGACGTAAATGGATTGTTATAGGTATCATAATTTCCTGATCTGAAGTTAAAGCCATGTTTCTTAGCCTTATACTTGAAGGTTAGACATTGTCAGTTGAAGTTCTTCGGTGAGGAATCTATTGCAAATGTTTCAGCTAGTTCATCAGCTATACAATTTTGTCTGTTGCTCCTGTGTTTTGTTTACTTTTTTTGTTGTTTCATTTTTTCGTGTTTGAGAGGAGTTGGCTGGGTTTTTCCAGATATTTTCAGGTCATTTTTTCCGATTGCATTTGTCTAATTGGAGGGGTTTAGTTGGTTTGCATAGTTTTTTTCCAGAATTTCTTCGTGGCTTCTTTAATAGTTCTGCGTGATTTTACTCTGTGTGGTTAAAAGGAGTTTAAATTGGTATTCCTAGGATCTTGCGTTGCGCAGCTCTTCGCTGGCTCTCTGCTCTCCAGCAGTCATTGTTAAACCAAGGAGTATTGTTCCTGCTTGATGGTTAGCTTTTTTCTATGGTTTCGTTTCCTATAATGATTTGATTTTCGGAGAAGTGTTGTGTTAATTTTTGGCTGCTAAGGATTTAGAATTTTTGTAACATGATATGGTAGGTTATAAAGTTAACGAGAGGCTAATTTCTTGGGAAGTAGAGAGAAAAGAAAAATAAGAAGAAAAAGTAAACAGTGAGTTTAACTGACCTCTGAGTAACTTAGGTCAAGACACTGTTTGTGGTTCAGCCAGTAACGGGTGAATGACAACGGAAGTTAAAAATAACGAAATATAAACCGGAAGTCTTAAATGTTCAGGAAATGTATATGGTCCTCACTCCTTTCTCTTTGTCCAGCAAAACGGGCGACTCAGTTTACTTACGCTCTTTCTTTCTCTTGACTTAAAAACTGTGGTAGCGAATAAACTTTGGTGTTTGTGAACTAAAACAGAATTTCGTGCATTCATCAACTTTTCCTGCGGTTAGGTTACAACAGGGTCCGACAACTTCATAAGACGTAGCGATAGAGTCATTAACACGTTCGAGCACGTGGTGGTACAAAGGGCTATGCGTAAACGTGGTAGTACAGACTTCTATTTGGCACCAGTTTGTTTAACTTATTTTTCATTAGGGGAGCCTATCATCAGTTTATTGACTTTTGAGTTTAATAAGGAAGTGGTCCTTGCCGCAAAGATCGATATGTGTTATGTTTTGACCTTCGACCCGGCCCCACAAAATGCTATTCCAAAGTGATGCACCGGAAGGAAGTGACACATTCCAATGACCAGTAATCGAAAGAGATCACGTGGGCAGATTAAGGCTTATAATATGGGACAAGGTGAAGGTCCCACGGTGCCACTTACAGTGATGTACCGGAAGAGAGTGACCTGTGAACTGCATGACAGTTATTTCCGCTTGATGACGATGAAACATTCGATTTCAAAGATCCAGTGGGCGATCGTGTGGGCGTTGAATTATTATTTAATTCAGTTGAGTTCGAGTCCAAGAAGTAGTTGCCAGGAGGGTTCCAGACAGCTAGAGACCAGATGTGGTAAGGAAATCCACACCCGACAGAGGGGGCCCTCGGGAACCCCTATGGAGTGGACCCCAGCATCAGGAGAACAAGAAAGACACAAAGTGACGGTCATAACAGTGGGGTCAAGATATTACAGTTTATATTCGGTCTCCAGCTCCCTCTCACATGCAACCCTTGAACAACCCTTTCGAACCCTTGCAATAAAGTGAGAGGTAAAATATTGTTAAAGAAGTCTTCTTGCGTCTTCCTTCCTTCGTGCGTCATTATCATGCTTGCGTCTTTGTCACTGAGTCTGTTATCATTGCGTCGGTATGTATCCAGCATATATATGAATATGTGTATATAAGCATATTTATTATGTGACTATATAACATATGGACTCCTACATAAAGTCCATGTAACTTAAGGAATCGTATAGGGTTATATCTACTGCTTGGTAGAAAAGGAACTTCAATTAATGACTCATTTGATATCTGTTATTTCCACTATTTCATCGGTATACACGCTAAGGGTGTGGAATCGACGACCGTCAGTTTAAGCATTGGGCTTAGTTTTGGTAGTCATACGATTATTTTGATCTTTTAGCCACACTTTCAGCATGTCACACGACTTCCACAACACTTCCTGTGGTTGCCATATCTTTGATATTTAAAACAAATCAGGTATGTATTATTCTAGAGGGTACTTTAAGTGATCCATTGGTTTTTTTTAAGTTGACTGAAAGTTAGAATGAATATATTATTCGAACTATCATTCCCACCCTTTCTGGTAGTTATTCTTTTTTAGTTTATGACCCCTTGCTCTCCCAAGGCTGCTTTTATTTATTTTGAGGGAGCCAAATACAACACTCTGTTTCTCTTGAAGGTATTTAATTTCTTATATGGATTCACGTTGTATTTTCTCGAGTGGAACGTCTTAATTTGGAGGATATTTTCGGAATGCCACTTTTTTTTACCTCCAAAAGTAAATTACCGTTTCTAGATTTCTTGACAGTGCAAAGGGTTATTCTACTTAAAATAATTATCTCTATTAAGTATGAGATAATTTAGCTCGACAGGTCTCTTCCAAAGATTCAAGTACAATGAATTTTGGAATCTCTGAAGCCTCATTCTCAGACACTGAATGATTAAATTTCATTTTTTTATTTGAAAACCGTATTGGTTGTTCTTCACCACCACCCACTACGGAGCCCGACATTTGTTAGAAATTTACCTAGGGGGAAAAACTTTCGCCTTCCTTGTGACTGGGATACACCATCAGTATATTCGATCTGGGAATAGAATTTCGAGCCCTGGTCAATTCCAGCTTTTCAGTTGATGATGCTTATTGCTGTTTTATTCAAGAATGGCCACTGTCCCCCTCTTTTAACGCAATTGACCCTTAGCCACCGCCTCCAGCATCTAGAAAATAAAAGGGGTTTGGAGTTTTTCACTAGTGCAGAATGATAAACAAGGTTGGGATAAAACATATAAGAGCTAAGGCTTAGTGCAACAAGACGACTGATTGGATTGAGCTTCTCCAATTACCTGTCTGGTCAAGACAATTGGCGTTTTCCTAGTCATTTGACGTTAAGTCAAGGATTGTTCAGTCACCAAGTTCTTGTTTTAAAGTATTTCGGGTATACGCAATCGGTGTGTTTTACAGCCCCAGCAGACAGACTGGTTAATGCAGAGGAGGATACTCAGCAATATGTTGACTGAATCAGCCAACTTATTATGTTGTATAACATGATGAGTGAAAGACTAGAATAAATTCATTTACAAAACTATAACTCACTTTATTTCTCAAAAGGGTAGAACAATCTATAAGCGTGAAAGAGAGACAGCGACAGGGAAATGAGGGATAGACGGATAAATCACGCGGAGGACTGCTATAGTGACCTTTTTTAACCCATGTTCTGCTTCCATGTTCAGGGTCCAACTTATCACTTTTGCTTTTCGACCGGAGGAAGGGAGCACTGTCACACCACGCGGAACTCACCAGCCAATCGGTGGTGCTCTTCAGATCTCTTGAACTCCTAACCGTGTATCCGATTTGACCGTATCTGACGTGAGTACCCGTGTATATATATTTCCATGACGTCTACGTGTTCTTCTGGCTGTCAAAACATGTATCTTCTGCTTGTTTATATAAGTGCATCTCGTGTAGAAAAAGCCCTGATTAACGGCCCCTATCCAAGGTCAATATGCAACAATAAATCTGTGACAATATACAGGTTAGGAAATATTCAATACTTTGAATTAGGAGTTAGAGTTTCCTACGTTCACTTTTAGACGAATATCCTCCAGCTATGGGTAAATTAGAACCCCTACTGTTCATATATAAGGATCTCAATTAACCCATGAATGTTTGTCATTGGACTAAGAAAGAAATCATTATATCTAATGCAAAATACTCTAAAAATAAGAATAACAATATGAGCCAAATGTTACATCGGAAAACTATACATGATTTAGACCCGTTACACACTCATATGCAAACGTACATTATATATATATATATATATATATATATATATATATATATATATTCAGAGTGTCTCAAAAACATGGTATCCATGCGACCGTTAATAACTCTACTAATTATAACATTGTGTACTTTTTTGGTTCCGTTTTGTAAATAGTATACTATAACCTCTATTAACCCTTGATCACTATGACTTGGACAAGAGAGGTCAAATGTTTTGCGTCACTACTTATTAGGATCCAAAAACATTAAAAACTGCGAGCTAAATTTTGCAGAATGTTTAACTTAACAATAATCCCCATAAAATCCAAATTTCTTGCTGAGCACACAAATTTCAAGACACAGTGTCAATAACTAAACTCAACAAGAAGGCAGTAAATCCCAGATTTGGCAGGAAGTTGACAGCCAAATGCAGGGATAGTGTGTATGCGGTGAGAGATTCTGTCGGAAGTATTCCGAAAATGTCTCTCCGAAGTAATTCCCTAGAGATTCGTCTTTCACGTGCATCATCATCATCATGTCGTGCCATCAGCACGGATATCCCTGATCCTCTCTCTCGCCACATCTCCCTATCATTCATCGCTTCTGGCAGGTGTTCAGAGCTACTTCCCGTATCCTCATATGGCTGCAGTATGTTATGTTCGAGCTGGTCGTCCTGCTTTTGCTTGACCATATGCGGGGGTCCATAGGAGTACATCACTGATGAGTTCGTCTTTGCTTCTCCAGCAGTGTCCTGCATGTCTGGTTCGTCTAACTTGTATAGTTTTCGTGATGGGAGGCAGTAGTCGGATAAAATCAATCAATTTCTGCTCTTGTCATTTGGGTAGACGTTTCTGAAGTGATATAATTGTTTTTTAAGACTCAGATGAAAGATAAATTGATGCAGTATGAATTATCATATTGATGAGTCACATCTATTTTGGGACTCTCCGTATATATATATATACATATATATATGTATATATGTGTGTGTGTGTGTATAAGATTGGCATTTTATTGATCTTTATGGTTGATGGTATCACTCAGTTTGGTTAAAGATGCTGACTAGACTGCTTAGTAAAGGCCATTGAAGGACCAGCCTCACATATTTGTATGAGCTGATAGAAGAAATATGTCACGTAGTCTTAGATCAACACTCCTTCAGTTCGTAGTTGTTTTTTTTTTTACTTCTATACTACTTGCAATATGAAGGCTAAACAATGTAGTTTACCCCACTATTTTATTCAGAGCAGTTGGGAGGGGAGATGGATTCATGCTTTGCCCATGGGCATGACCAACGAGTGAAACGTAGACACTTCCAGGATCCGAACTTATCTCATTGAGGAATTTTCCTTACGATAAATTACGCCATGCTTGCGTTTGATCGGTTTCTGTGGTTGTATATTTGTGTGTGTATGTGTGTGTGTGTGTGTTTGAGTATATATATGTTTGTACGTGTGTGCATATAGTTTAGCATACAGGTATGTGTATGCTTAGTTGTTAGTATATATATGCGTAAGTGTGTGTGTGTGTGTGTGTGTGTATGTTTCAATGAGCATGTATATGCTTGAGCACATGAATGTCTACTTATCTTATTAGTTCATATTCTATGCTCATTGGTCTAGTGGATAGAGTGTTCTCCAATGGTCCGGGAGACCTGGGGTCAATCCCAAATCGCGTCATACCAAAGACTTTAAAAATGGTACTTGATACCTCCTTGCTTAATACTCAGCAATAAAAGGTACGTATCAAGGGTAAAGTGGAGCAATTGAGGGAAAGTAGTAGCGCCCTCCCCTACACCTCGGTGTAGTAGATATTGAAAAAGGAGCCTTCTGGTCACCCTTGACTACGGTCGCCAGCTTTACATATTTACATATACTAAGTGCATATGAACATAAATGCCGGCGCGTAACCCCCTATCTCCCTCTCTCTCTCTCTCTCTCTCTATATATATATATATATATATATATATATATATATTTATATATATATATTTTCTGATACCCTGGTCGTCTATAAAGGGAAAGAAGCAATCATAATATGATAAAATATTTAAGTCAAGCTTTTGGCACTGTGCACCATAGGAGATCATTTATAAACGTTTGATTTACATATTTTAACACACACATACACATGCACATTCATATATATATATATATATATATATATATATATATATATATATATATATAATGATTATGTCTATCCATTAACAGACCGACAGGAGAGCTAAAGTTGAAGGAATATATATATATATATAAATATATATATATATATATATATATGAGAGGAAACAATTTATATTATATATTTTTATATTTTCTGTACAGAGAATTGAACAATGTAAATAAAATTAATCGAGCAAAACAATTAAATGTATTTAAATCTGAAATTTTTTTATTCAAATTTTTTATCGCTTATCCCTTCCTGGAATGCCATCCAGCTTGTAGTGTTTACTTTTTTTATGCTAAGAAAATATACTTTCTTCTGGATTCTCTTTCTTCATCCAAATATCTTTGGGGAAGTCCCTGTGTGTAGTTGCTAACGTACTGGGCTTATGATATAATAGCAAGTTCAAAATCGTATCGCGTCATTCCGTTCACTTTTGTACTACTACCCATAGAAAGATATAAACCTTCTTTTCCTTCTGGACGCCTGTTAAATATGATCACTACTGGTATCCTACAGGGATGGCTTTGGCATTATGTAACCCAAGAAGCTTGAATTTACGTTAAACAATGGAATTAAACTTAATATGAACGGTTTTGTATTTTATATTCCGTGAAGTTTTCTTTTTCTTTCTCTTATGTTTTTCTTCTTTTTGTTTTTTTTTATTTTTGCTATTTTATGTTAAACTTATTTTCTAGCAGTTTTCGGTGTATAAATGCTTCTAGTGTTTTTCTCTTTTTAAATTCATTTTTATCTCACTCCAAATCCCCGATCATTACTTTATTTTCCGCATTTTAAAATCGATCTCTTTAAAATTCAGTTTCATTTCAGTTAATTTCATTTTCTTGAGTAAACAACAAATTAAAACTATTTATATAATCTCTTGCGAATAAGATTTTAATTTCAGTTTCGAATTAAAATTACTTTTTTTTGTGCGTCTTTTATCGAATTTTTTACGCTACTCGTAATGATAAAATATTAATCTGCAAGTAGTTGGGGTTGGAGAGATGCAGTCTTACCTCATTTCAGAATAAATGATAAAACTGAAATATTTCACGAAATATACATTGTAGATAGGACGACAGCCAACGCTCAATGTATTTTATTCGAGATAAATATTAGTAGAAATCCAACTATTTTTTAATTGAATCAAAATTAATATCTATATATCTAGCTCGCTAGGAAAATGAGATAAGATCTCACAGCGCCGTAAATCCAACAGGCGCTACTTGCTGTACAACTAGACCTTTATGCCAATTTATCAGGATTTTAATCATGTTTTCTACATTGAATTTAAATTGAACCTTAACTTATGTTTGTATATATCTACAAATGTCATGATGTGGATTTAGGCGATCGTTTAAAACGATGTTAACACGACTCAACGAAACGCGTTCGCGTTTTACAAAACTTATTTTCCGACTCGAGTTCATTGGAAAGGTTCGAGTTCCTTTCTGTCAATAAAGGCAGTAAGATAATATTTATTACTGCTGCTCACATGTATGTATTTACCAGCTCCTCTACAAGACCGAAATGTGACACAAGGTCAATATTTTTGAGAGCTTTACTAAGTTTGAACTCTGAGGTGTGCTTCATCTAGACCAGTTGTCATACCAAGAGCAAAGAACCCAGCCTACTTTACTATTTTACCCATAGAAGAAGGGTAAATAGTTGGATTCATACTTTTCTCAAGTGTTTCTGTGTTGTGTGAAATGCAAGCAGACTCATCCAGGATTCGAACTTGGGTCTCTGTGTCCATTTCCTTTTGCTGATTACGTCTTGTCGTATGCGACGGTAAAGAGAGACATGCCATTATCTCAAGAAGAACCATTGCAGGTATTAGATTAAGGGATTATAAAATTTTTATTTCGCCTGCGTTTCTACAGACACAGTGAAACGCACAGACACATAGATCTTTCTCTCTTTCTCCTTCTCTCTCTCTCTCTATATATATATATATATACAATTACGCCAAAAGCCAATAGTTTCACACACACACACACAAAAAAAAAAACAACATATATATATATATATATACACAATTACGCCAAAAGCCCATAGTTTCACAAACATACACACACACACACACACATATATAAATATATATAATTTAATGGTGTGTATCTATGAGAAGAAATGTAAGTTTTCACACATGAAAATTTATACCGTACAAAATCAAATGACCTTTATTAAGTTTAACGTAATAATTATTCTAATTTTATCATTGTAATTTTTTCGGGAGATTGAGTAAATTTATAATTTGTAATGAATGCTTAAAATTTTTATACTAGAATTGATCTTTAAAAGTCTGTAGCCTTGATACGCACAGTTGAATTCATAGTTACAACATTCCACAATAAAAAAATATAACACTGAGCATCGAAGTATGATTGTATTTGCGTAACGATTTTAGTGAGCAAGTATGAAAAGCTTCAGCTGCTCTTAATATGATAAAACCAAAATAACGTGAGCGAATACGCGCAATGTCTTTCATAGTTTTTTTTCCTATTTTTAATTGAATTTAAGTTTTATTTTTCTTCAAAGATAGCATTATTTTTTTTTCTATACAAATAGAAATTATTAAAAATTAGTGGTTTCAAACTCTTCGAATTGTTTTTTTTTTAAGTCAGGCTCAAAGTGTTTTCTTTTTATAATTTTAAATATAAACCCTTGAAAATATTTATGATTCGATTCGAAAGTAACGAGGTTAATTTAATTTAATACTAATTACTGCTACTTATCTTTTATTCCACTAGCAGTAGTAAAATAAGGTTCGTTTTCTTGCCCAATATGTTATCCAGGATATCCCACTAATAAATATTATGATGATTATCAAGTCGTACAGATAGCACGGAATTTCCTGAATCTTTTTCTTCCTCAATGTCACTCACCCTCCCTTTCCTGCTCTCTCTCTCTCTCCCCACTCCATCCGACTCTATTATTTATCGCTACTGACTTCTCCTTTAAACTGCTCCTAGTGTCCTCACGAAGCTAATGAATAAAAATCATTGCTGGTCATCCAACTCTGACCACAAAAGTTCATAAAAGAAAGTCGTTTATGAGTTCGTCCTTATTTCCTCAGTAGTTTATTTACATGCTTTATTCTTTTACTTGGATCGCTTGTGAGATGGGAGGTAAGGGGCAAAATTACTGCTGTCCTGTAGGGTGCGGCTTTCAGGATTTCTTCAAAACATCTCGTAGTATATTTGTGTGATAATTGCTCTTCTAGGCATGTTTTTGTTTTTATTTTTTTGGGTAATTATTCAAATTTGTGCATAGATAGACAGATAGATAGATGCATTTTGTAGTGAAACCGTCTTCTACAGTTTGAAGAAGGATTGCATGCTCCGATGACTCATTTGTCACTTTTGTTTACCAGCAATTTCTCCAATTTTTGTATTCAACGTTTTCTCGTTATTGTAGGGGCCACTTCTTGGTCTCTCTCACCACTAGGACTGATAAAAATGTATTTCATAGATTAATATCAGGATGACCTAATAAGACCTGAGGTTTTTATCATTAAGGGTTTTAAGACTATTGTCTTCATCTTTATTGGTATTGCCACAACGTTTCGGTCGATATTTCCTCCGGCATTCTTCAGGTGTTTATAGAACTCGAGAAGCTACACGGAACTTTGAACCACGCCCTTTATTGAATCCATGGGGGTCACCTGTTCTGATTCCTTTAGCCATAACCGGGTACAAGTGTTAAGTATAAATGTATTGTTACTCGTCTGCAGTCATGATTGAAACTGCAACCTCCAGATAATAGTCTCTTTGGTTTCTTAAACTTCTTAAACGTTGTGGAAATAACAATAAAGATGAACACAATAGTCTGAAAACCCTTAATAATAAAAATCATCAATCTTCTCAGAAATTTAGACAACTAACCGACAGAAGAATTCAACTCTTTCTCGAATATGAGGGATCTAAAATGGTTTATTATTTCCTGCTTCAGATTAGAAATACTTGTTTTAATGTAATTGGCACATCTGAAAAAAAAATTTTTTAATATAATTTACGTATGTGTGTAACCTTAAATGAGGCCAAATTTTAATTACTGTGCGTTCTCAAATATATGGCATTAACTTTTATAGGAAGACAGTGTCCCGCATGTCAGGTTCGTCTAATTAGGATAGTTTTCGTGATGGGTGGTAGGTGACCGTACAACGACTGCTTTGTGGGGCGTTGCGTCCAGAACTTTTAAAATATTGCTCGAAGCATTCTTGTGTAACTGCCATCAATCTTGTTCTCTCTACGTTTACTCAGCGTCCATTTAATGCATCCATATAGTAGTATCGACGCGACCGCTGCTTGGAAAAGAAAACTGCGTTTTATTTCATCAGTCAGGTCTAACTTTCATATGACCGCTAGCCTATCGATAGCTCTCTTTGCTAGTCGCGTGTTGATGTCAGTCTTGGTTGATGAGACACTGTTTCCTAGGTCGGTGAACTTACCCACTAGTTTCAGAGAACTATCATTTAGTGTGGCGATGTCGCCTCTTTGATAAAAGCACATATATTCCATCCTTTCTGCGTTGACATGCAGGCCTATGCCAGCAGCCGCTAGTTCCAGACTAAGTAGCTGGGTTTCGGCTTGGGCGGGTGTATTTGCCAGAAGTCCTATATCATCGGTGTAGTCTGCGTCTGTAATTGTTTGTGAGGTGTAACTTCTGCTTTTATCTTTTGCTAGCGTGAAACCGTTATCTTTCATTTTATCAAGAGACGTTCTAAGCACTTAGTCTAGACAGGTAATCGAAGTATGGAGATAATGTGTCTCCAAGCAGCACAACTGCTACAATGTTGAAGTAGTCTGTGTCTCTATCCGGAGAGGGGACTTTTACTTTTGTGTTTTTATATAGCATCATCGTGGCTGCAACGATTTCTTCCCTCTGTGTATGGAATCAAAAGATTTGGAGGAGTCGACAAATGATATTGTTGCCTCTAGGTTTTTTGCAGGTACACCTTCTAGAATTCGACGATGAACATATATATATATATATATATATGAGTTCTGATAGAACGAAACAGATCTGTCTGTGGATGACTTTATATATATATATATATATATATATATATATATATATATATATATATATATGCATTATTGTATTTATCTTCTTTATAAAGATCGAGTTTGGTTTTCGAACATTTGCGAAGAATAGATATAATCGCCAATGGTCCGGGAGACCGGGTTTCAATCCCAGGTCGAGCCATGCCAAAGACTCAAAAATGGTACTTGATACCCCGCCTTGCGTAGCAGTCAGTATTATAAGGTTAGGATCAAGGGTAAAGTGGGGCAATCCAGGGAAATGACTAGCGCCCTTCCTGATACCTCCGTGTAGTAGCTATTGAAAAGGGAGCCATCCGGTCACCCTCGACTAAGGTCCCCATCATTACTTACAATAAGCAAATAAGCTTTTATTTTGTATAAATTTGTTTCAGGAAGATGCATGAACCAGATTTTGTAAGTGTTTCTTTGTTTATTGCAAACAAAACAGTGTATATAAATATCAACAAAATCAACTAACTTTTTTCTTATATAAACTCCATATCCGATTAAACGGTTATCAAAAGTGATATTTACGATAAGATAGCCAGAGATTCATCAATCCATCTGATAAACTAATAGGCGATTTGAGAGTTGACCAAGTTAATTCTCCTGTTTGAGAACATATCTGAAAATGTAGGTAAAGTGTAAGCTGTTTGTTTGCTGAAACAATTGTCCTTTGTGGTTTTCAAACTCATGGAGACCCACTCCCGGCCGTCATATCAAAACCCGCAGAAGCCACTGTTTGCATTTAATAGTAGGAGTCGGGTTTATTTGGCCGACGATTCATTAAACTTTAATGTGAATCTGATGGCCTCTGACGTCCTCCCGTCTCTGTTTCTTTGAGATGCAGCCAGAAAAAATTCGGCACTTGTCCACTTGCCGCGCCAGTCGCATTAAAACTTTCCCAGTCTTCACTGAAACTTTTATCTCCAATAATGACCGCCATTACACCAATTCCGATCTTTTCCTAATACTTTATTTATTCATTCTTTTAGTTTTCCTGCCTTCAACCTTTCTATAAGCTATTTTCCTATTTTTATTATTGCTATCGGCTCTAAAAACATTGATATCTTACCACTTATCTGCTCTTACCTCTGTTACTAGATTATTGAATGCATAGAGAAATGCGTGTTTAGCAATTGAAACTAAAATGAATATATTTATAACTCGTTTTGTATACTATCATCATTTATTTTAGATTGTTCTGACAAAATATTCAAATTTTTCTCTATTTCTGTTATCATCTTTACTTCCATTTTTTGACCGGCATCACTTTGAAGTCAGAGTCCTCCCGCACCCGCCAAAAAAGCGGGTCCATAGAGATAACACCGAACTGCATCTAATAATGAGGCAGCAGACCTGGAGATATGAGGTGAATGCAGTAGCTTTTTTTTTTTTTTTTTGCTATTAGTCCAAGTTTCCTTGTAACGTAGAATGTTCGTACCAGAAGTGATTCTATCTATGAGTAAAACGGATGTATACATGACTTATATGAGTCCGATAGGACTGTCAGAAAATAAATAAATAAATAAATAAATAAAAGTCTTAAGAATTTTTTTTTAGTCATAGTCGTGAGTGATCCAAAGGTTCCCTTTTCAATAGCTTCCACACCAAGAGAAGGGTGCTACTCCATTCTCTGGTTTGATCCACTTTCCCCTTGATCCTGACCTTATAATGTTGAGTGTTAAACAAGGCGGCATCAATCACCATTTTTTTAGACTTTGGTAATACTCAACCTGGGATAGAACCCCAATCCCCACGACCATTGGCTAACATTCTACTCATTAACTTCACAAAATATGTTACCTTTGTGTACATTGACCATGATTCCCAAACCTCTAGGCAAACAGTAATCCTGGACAGTTTGACATGCCAGTAAAATCAATTATTGAGCCATATGATATTAGATTTTGATTCTGATTTTAAATTCTTTGTTTATCCAAAATATCATTTTTTTACAAAACAATTTTCTCTGCTTTATCTTGTATTTTTCACGGTGCATTTTATGGCATAAACACAAACCAAAGCAAAACTGGCCCTCGGCGGGGGCTGCAGAATACACCGATTGCACCTCAGCAGGAGGTGTTAGACTAACCCAACAAGTGTCTTGGATATGGCACCAAACAATCTGATTGTTAGGCACCAATAATTCGGGAGCTTTGGGGAATGCTGAGTACCAATTTATTGTCCTCGTTCTCATGTCTACTCAGGCCCGAAGAGGTAGAACCTGATAGTGTCATATCTATCGCTTAAATAGAACTAAACAGTGTACTAATGCTAATCAAAATTACTGAAATAGAACTGTTTTTGACAAACTATTTAAATATGCTAAACTGAATTGCTTGAAATAGAACTGTTTATATGTATGAAAATGGATTCGGTATTTGATAACGTACAATGGTTGATATGCCATAAAACCATAACAAACCAAACCAAACCAAAATAAACCATCTAATAATGTAGATTATTTAATCGAACGTCCTGTAAATTTCATTTAAAACTACTGATCGAACGGCTGTCAGGAAGTTTCTTTTAAATTTCGAATAGCGGACCATTCAATTTTAATCGTAGTCATTTCAGCCAAAAACGTAACATGATCATGCCTTTCATGATATATTGTTTCAGTTTACTTTTCATCACTAACTGGTAAGCATGACATTTGGGTAGGGGGACACTGATCTAGACAATATTCTACTGTCTTTTTGAATGCCACGAAAAAGGATGACAACATTCTCCCGTCATTTGTCCCTATTATCTCTCGACATTCTAGGTTGTATGTGTATCCAAACAGAGCTAATGTAAGTAAGGCTTTGCCGGTTGGCTATCATTGACTCGATCACGTCCTGTCATCAATAAGAGAAGATCTCAAGTAAGAGTTCGTATTTATTTCACAAGCAGTGCTCCTCATCTCAGTTCATCTTTCATGGAAGTTTTGTGAGATTGAAGGTAAGAGGTCTTACTGCTACTCCTTTGTCCGGTGTTACTTCCAGAATTTGTTCAAGAGAGCAATCATCATTGTTGTGTTTTTCCAGTGTACCTTCTTCTCTATCCCTTCAGTTAGCATCTATGTGCTGTATCCATATAAAAGGATACATCTACAATTTGGAAGATATCTCGTTTTATTATATCGGATGGATTAGACTTCATTATGATCGTTAACCTACCAATAGCATTCCCCGCCTTTGCGAGGCATATGTTGACATAACTTTCCGTTGATGAGATGTTGTACCAGAGGTATAACAACTGCTCCCCTAAAGTTAGCGGCTAAAAAATGTGAGTACAGATAACGTCTTTTGCTCAAAGTACAATTACAGTTTATTACAAATTACAGTCTACAGTTTTATATGCCTTTCACGTAGACGTCAATGACTCAAGCATCTGGCTATAGCCAATACGGTGGTGATTCTGTTTGGGCTGGTGTATTTGTGATAAGCACTAGAACATCTGCGTAGTCTGCGACAGTCATCGTTTCTGATGGATATCGTCTGCTTCTTACTTATTTTCTTTCGCCATTTGAAGTGTTGGTTATTTCGAAGCTTTCTTGAGTTTTATTGCGATAGCTTTTGCGCAGAATATTGATATTACGAAATTTGATTGGACTGGAATTTTAGTCAAAGTTGTAGATGATACATAGAAAGACTATCTCACATAATATTTCCAAATAGATATTAATTGCTAATTAGAATTCAAAATTGTCTTTGGTTTTTTCTTCTTTTTTTTTTTGAAACTGATTGCTGTCAGTTGATGCCCGTGAAAATAACGCAGCGTCTCCAGCTAACGCTTTCTACTTTTTTCTTTCTCTATTCATTCTTCATTTGTCATTCATTTTTAGTGTCTTATTTTAGCAATGTTTTGGTCTTTATTTTATCAAGACAGGTAAGCCAATTTTACCCTACTATTCAAACATATCAGAAGGGAGAAGTGATGAAACCATGAGCTGAGAAGAGAAGAGAAACGCAAGCAGGTCATACAATGTCAAACATTATTCTATCAGTTCTTTTCTTACAAAAAGATTAAAGTTTAAAAATCAAATAAAAGAACTGAACAAACAAGCACAATGATAAGAGTTCGCTGCAATTTGAATATCTTTCATTAGTTTATTTACATTATTTTATTTATCATTGGTACATTATAAAATACCACTGATATTTTTAAAAAAGTTAATATTCTTACCAATCATTGACTCAAGTAGTTAATTATTTCTAATGGAAGGACAAGGGAAACAAATAAAAATACGTTTTATTGGATTTCTTTGACTTAATAGCATATCAATCTATGAAGGGTATTTAATGTCGAAATAATATTCGCAGAAGAATCGTAGTGATATATCTGAACTCAAAAATGAGAAGATAACAAGGTTCATGTTATTATTGAAGAGCAGAGATATTCTGGACCGTGAGCTCATGTTTGCTGAAAACGTTGCTTTCGTATAAAAAGAACACCAAAAGGCACTGAAAATAATCACCCGTTTTCCGTTATCTGCAAATGCATTTGGTTGAAAACCAACCTTAACGAAACCGATGTTATGTACCAAAGTTCTCATAATATTAACCAAAATATACACATACGTGGCTCGGTACTAACCCAACAAAACAAATTCACATATATATGCTTCACAAACACTAACAATATTACCCTAGTTGAGGAACTGGATTTAAAAATGCAAAATTCTTCCACGCCTTTGACTGGCCGTGGAAGCGATTCTCGCTGAACTAATACCTTTCCAAAATGACTAATTGTACAATGTACTGTGCATAGAATTATATACTTTTAACCTGTCTATCCAGAACTCTCAACTTATATAAGGGTCACTTAAAATACGACCTTATTGAAAGAAGTTTAGGTGTATTGAAAATCAGTCAAGAAAATTGGCAATACTTTACAAATCGAAAAAATCAGCAGAAAAAAAATTCTCTTGTGTATTATACCGAAATTGAACGTCAGAGCATAACTGGAGGTGAAACTTGCTTGCCAAGATGTCAGAGTCGAGTACGGTCGTCAGTATTCTACATGGCCAACTCTTATAACAATAATTATTATCTATTACCAACCTCGATAATTCTAAGAATCTGTTTACAAAGTAGATATATATAGCATCAAAAAAGTACATTATATATATATATATATATATATATATATATATATATATATATATATATATGTGTGTGTGTGTGTGTGTCTGTGTGTGTGTGTGTGTGCTATAATCAAACGGGGACATCTCCACTCTAGACGGAACCCCTCTTAAACTAGTTGACAAATTCACTTACCTAGGAAGCAGCGTCGCATCAACCGAAAAGGACATCGGCACAAGGTTAACGAAAGCATGGGCTGCTATCAATAGGCTATCGATTATATGGAAATCAGACCTAACCGATAAAATGAAACGCAGTTTCTTCCAGGCAGCGGTCACATCGATACTGCTATGTGGATGCGTTACATGGACTCTAATGCAGGACACTGCTGGAGAAGCAGGAACGAACTCATAAGTGATGTACTCTTATGGACCCCCAAACATGGCCGTGCAAAAGCAGGACGACCAGCACGAACATACATTCAGCATCTATGTGAGGATAAAGGATGTTGTCCCGAAGACCTGCCTGAGGCGATGAACGATAGGGAAAACAGGCGAGAGAGGGTCAGGGATATCCGTGCTACAGCATGACATGATGATGATGATGATGATACCTATATATGTGTGTCTGTGTGTGTGTGTGTTCTGCAACTCTTGTTCTTTTATAAAGATAGCTTTGGCATTAAATAATCCACGAAGGTTTATGTGTCATTAAAAAGAGACAACAACCAAGCCATCTTCTCTTATACTCATTCGAATTTCATCGTTTTCTATTTCCATTTTTCCAGGATTGCGTGTTCGGCAATAATTTCTTGTCAGTCCCTCTTCCCCAATAAAAACAAAAATAGTGAACAATGAAACATTCGATGAAACAAAAAATATACAAGCCAACTCCAATTTGCAGTCTAACAAAACAAAAGGCACTTCAAGAGGCATAAAAATTGGACTATAGAGACGCATATTCGCACGCCAACTTTTACGTTATTCCCATTAAAACAGTTTTGAAAAGAAATACAGAGAATATATATATATATATATATATATATATATATATATATATATATATATATATATATAAGGGACACATGTGTGTGTTTCTATAATTGCATGAGGTACATGCTTGTATGTCTTTGTTTTTGCACTGGTATACGTGTTAACTCCTTACATTGGTGCGCAGCAGATGTACATTTCGATTTTGATTAGTTACGCAATTTTGTAAATTAAAATATATCTGCTCATAAAAATGCACGGGTGCAGAGAAACGTCAAATTACTTGGGTGCTCATATCAGCTCAGACATACACACGTATCCATTAATACTCGACACACAGAATTACTTTATTCAATTTTTGATGTGTGGGTATATGAGAGTATATCAATGAATAGGAAAACTACCGGAAACTCATAGGTATTTATGCATAGAATACAAATACATGTAACTAAGAAATATCTGCTCAACTTTAGAATAGCCACTAAACACACAACATACACACATAGCGCGCGCACGCACACACACCCACACACACACACACACACACACACACACAGACTATGTGTTTGCAAATGTATGCAGAAAACAAACAAAATATACGCTCACGTGTGTGTGTGTGTGTGTGTGTGTGTGTGTGTGTGTGTGTGTGTGTGTGTGTGTGTGTGTGTGTGTGTTTATAGTTTTGACTTCGTTATCTTAGGCATAATAGTATGAAATAGTATGAACATATAACCCCCCACTATATATATATATATATATATATATATATATATATATATATAGTGGGGGGTTATATATATATATATATATATATATATATATATATATATATATATATATATATAGTGGGGGGTTATATGTTCATACTATTATGCCTAAGATAACGAAGTCAAAACTATAAACACACACACACACACACACACACACGTGAGCGTATATTTTGTTTGTTTTTTTAGAATATGGATTTTGTTGTTAAGCATTGTTCGGCTTGGTCATATGGTCATGCTGAAATAAAATCAATGTATATAATTCAGTAAATTTCTGTTTATTTATTTGTGTGAGAACAACTCTTGATTATAATCACTAATTTATTTGTGTGATAAAAATCGTTCAACAAGTACACCACTGGATATAATAGCATTATGTATACGCCCACATGACATAAATATTAGGAGTTTGACTTCTAGGCAATTAAAATGCCCACAAAATCTGATCCAAAAAGAAAATATTTCCTAAAATTATCGCTAATGTAACTTTTCGCATTTTACTTCGCAATAATTCCTTGTGCTATTATTTCATAATGATTACTTTTTTAACATATGCATGTATCAACTGAAATTCATATATTTTGACACCATCCTTCCCATGACATATAAACATAATAGCGCTGTCCAGTTTTGTTTTTGTTTTTTTTTCGTACACGTACCGCTCCCACACCCTCACGCATGCAACGATATCATCATCATCATAAAGATGTGCTAACAGTATGAAATTACCTGATTTTTTTCACTATCCATCCCTATTTTCCATTGCTTCTGAATGGCCATCTAGTTTGTATCCAGTGTTCGTATAAAGCTAATGTAACTAATTCTTTGCTCGTCACTAAACACTGACATATCCATGTGCAGGACTCCGTGGGGAACATAGCTAAAGTGTTCATATTTGCTTTTTTCAGTGCGTTTGTTTCCTCTTACAAGAATTGCGAGATAAGAGGCAAGTGGCCGTACATTGGGTGTTTTGGGGATCTTGCTCTCATCTTTTATTCAATACAATCAGTGGATTATCTTCTCATCCAGTCGTGTCTACTCTTATACCCTGTTCGCGCTAATTTGTTGCATTCACTTCGGTCGTTTAATTTCTATTAACTCATAACCAACATTTCCTATTTTGTTGCGTCTTATCTGTTGTTGCCTTAATATAGTCGTTCATTATGTCGATGTTTTGTGCTGCTATTTGGAATGACTCAATTTCTTTCTCAATCTTTCTCTTTCTCGCCAAGTTTTCATGTGGGAAATTTCTTTTGTTTGTCGCTTGAAGTGTCCTTAGAGTTGATTTCCTTCCCATTTTTGTTTCATTGTTATTTATGTTTTATTTATACTTGTGTTGTTTTATTTATTTATATTTTTTTTTTTTATGACTGAAATTATTCTTCCCTAACACTTGTTTAGGAAAATCTTTAAGTCGTTTTTTCGATGCATCAACGCTAACTTCAATGCTAGAAAATTCTCTTCCTCCTTTTTTGACACATACTATCGGTCTTTGTCGTCTCTGGGATGTAAAGCCTTATGTATGGTCATGAGTTTTCTTGTTCTTTGGTCCAGTCGTTGAAGTTGTTCTCTGCTCGACTTTTTCAATGGTTCCAAGTCTCTAACGAGGAGGACAGCGCATGTATTTTATTCCTTTGATAAAATTTTTGCGATGTTTTTTGGTTTGGAGTTGTTTTCTCGATCTCCCCAGGTATTCTGATTTTTTTTTATTTCGTCTCTTCATATTTTATGGTGTCTGCTTCCAATATTCCCAAGTACTTGTTGGTTTCGTTTACTTCAAACTTTCTGATTATTTATTGATTTGGTAATTCTATTCTTTCCGTCAATTGACGTTTTCTGTTTTTGATTATTATCGAGACACATTTTATGCCAAATTTCATCCCTAATCATGACTTAATATCCTCACTGTCAGTATTAGGTTTCATATTATTTTTTATTTTTCGTGGACAATTTTATATTGTCCAATATGAGAGGTGGTTGATTTTTTCTGTGATTCATGATGATTGTATCCATCTGTGCATTTCTTAACTATGCAGTTGAGTCGCATCATCGTTATTACAAATAGTAATTGAGAAAGCACATCTCTCTGAATTATCCCTTTCAGGTTCTGTTAACCTTTTTACTCCTCCTGGCAGTACGCCTGTCCAGTTTTACGTGGTATTTTTTATAGACTTCAAAACTTCACCGGACAGATTGTACACTTTTAGACAGTCTATCATCCAGCTTAACGGGAACATATACCTTTTTTGTAGCCAATACATGCCAGAGCTAGATTTTTCCTCCTAGTTTTGTCCATGCATAGTAGCTCTCCTGTTCCGCTGGTTTCCTTGCGGCATCTTTTCTATTCCTCGCGGCATATTTGCAAATTGTAAATCTATTCCCTAATTTGTGCCATTAGAATTGTTCACACCACTGGAAGGCGCGTTATGGGTCTGTACTTTTTGGAGACGATTCCTTTTTGGATCAGCATTGTCTTTCCTTTTGCAGTCAATTCGGGTATATCTGTTTCTTGTAGGCATTTATCCATCTCGATTGTCAGTCTGTCAACGATGAAAGTGGATTTCGTAAAACAGTACCCATGTATGCTGTCATGGCCTGGAGTTTTCCAGTTTGTACATTTTAAAGTGTTGCTCAGGGTGAGTTGAGGTGTTTTTCTCCTTCGGCGCTTCTTCAAGTCCACTTGACTCTTTTCCTATGCTGCTTATACATTCGGCTTTTCTTTTATGTCCTCTTCGCTACCATATTTGTCCCGAAACTTATTTTATTTTCTTCTCATCTAGTTGTTGGCATGTGTTAGTGCATTCACCCACAATTTGTTGGTAGAATTTTTCTTTTAGAATGTCCTATATGGTATGTATTGTTTTATTCTCTGTCGATATCTTTTTAGTCTTTTTTATTTCATCAGTACCTTCTGGTTTATTTCCTCGAGTGGGATCTTATGTTTTAACTGTTGTGTTGCGATTTTCTTTTTGTCTCAACCTGTTCCAATAATCTTCCTGTTTTATTATTATTGTTATTATTGATGTCTCCGTTCTTCTTACACTTTGAGTGTTTTTCACACCAGCGTTAACTGATGGTCTTTCATAGTGCTATAAGTGACAGAAAATATCCTCGTCTCTTGGACTTTACTCAGTATTCTGGCTGATTTTTAGAATGCTGTGGTCTGTATGTTCTCTACTTGACCTCAAATTTCTAAGTCTTCAATTAAAAAAAAAAATGATATTCACTTTTTGAAGTCTTTTCTGTTTCTTTTTTTCTTTTCTTTCTTTTTTTTCTTCAAAATTAACCTCTTCTTTTCCCTGTGAAAAATTGTTACCAAAATCCAAAAGCAATGTAAATGAATCTAACATAACGCATTTGTGGTGCAAAAGAGGTTTTTTTAATGTAGATTTAATTTGTTCATCAAGAGACAAAATTGTTTGATTGGATTACAAAATTATAACATTCTCGCTGTTCTTTTATTTACAATTTTTAACTCAAATATGTTGCTCTCCCTCTCTTGATTTGGTTTCTTTCATCTTTGCGAAATTTGAAAAACATTTCTGCATATTTGTACCTATCATTTTTTTTTCGAATTTGCTAATGAATAATATTATTTTCCATTCGGTGACGCTTCGTTCTCTTCAAACATTAATTACACGTTTATATAATCAATATTTATAACATAAATGTCTTCATGTGGATGTCTACGCAAAACAAATCAAGTTTGCATTTGTAAATTTACAAACGATTCTGTATTTTTCATAGTACAAGCGATACACACACACACACACACACACACATATATATACGTACATATATATATATATATATATATATATATAATAAATGAAAATATATTAGATTTATATATTTAAGGCCATGGGAGTTTGTCTGCGACCTTTGGTTTCATCAACTTTTACAAACAACAGTCGTCAGGTAGATAACGAAAGGAAATGAATAAATCGAAACAATCGAAAAATACCGTCAAAAACCGTTGGGATTGTGTTGAAATGTTTACGTGTGCTTGTGATTAAGTGAATGAGTGTGTGTGTGTGTGTGTGTGTGTGTGTGTGTGTGTGTGTGTGTGTGTGTGTGTGTGTGTGTGTGTGTGTGTGTGTGTGCGTTTGTCAGGGTATTATATGCGTATTATTGTGTGTGGATGTATAAGTGGTTTTTAGTGTATACGCATGTGAAGATATATGTGCAGTGCGATAAACTTAGTGTTGTTTATCGGAAAGGAGAATGCTGTTGTATCGAAACATTGTTACAGTAGAGCCTAGAAAAAATACTTTATTTATTTTTGCATGTGAAGGTTATTAGAACAAAGGAACAAAATATCATCATTGCGTTTCGAAAAAAAATAGAATGAAGATAGGATTCATAAGCATAATTAAATGAGTGTTGTATGGTAGTCCAGAAACCCTGTAAATATCAGGGTGTAGGTATGTTGTGTTGCAATATACTATGGAATATTGTACAATATTGAGATTTGATATTGAAATGGGATTTGAGTTAGATTACAATGATAATTTGCATTGTGCTGACGAAAGGTTGCGTGTATATCATAGAGATCAATGATAGTACTTATATAAGGGATATATTATGGAGCGGTGAGGTTTTAAAAGAAAATTGTGAGGTGACACAAAATCATGATACTCAAGTTCAAGTAAGTGACTCCCCCAATATTTTTAATTTATCTTTGACATCTCCAGAGTCGGACATTGTTCATTAATCAAAACAGTTTCACATATATTGTGGTGATGGTTCGTTCGAACTCCATGATGAACATAGAAGGATTGTTCCGAATAATTGTCACACCATGCACTGTTATACAAACAGTTCTCTCTAATAGCGGACTCATGCATTTGTTATTGACCGGATGATGTTATCAGTGCATGCCTTGCACTTGCATATAACTTGCAACAAATTGGGCAATCTTCACTTCTTATTTCTGTATAGTTTTACCCCCATAGTCAGTGTAACACTGGCATTTGAAACGTTATTTATCGTTCTATTTATAGGGATGCACAAATAACAACATGTCAACTATTCAGAAGAGTATTTTCTCTGTTCTACACAGGTCTTAAACTAAGCACTACTGTTCAGGAATTCATAGGTCGTGAGGGCAAACATTTGAACGATATATTGTTTACAATTCGATATTAGTAAGAAAACAAAACGATAATTTTGATTATTTTTTATTGTAAAATAATTGTTTGAATACGATTAATTTCATTATATTTCCTCAAAGATCCAAACTTAAGAGAACCTCTATGCCTGACATTGAACTTTCTGCAAAAAAAAAAAAAAAAGAAAAAAAAAGAAAATGCGAGGAGGAGCCTGAATGCTCAATTTTTAAACGTAACTAGTGCAGCAAGAATTGGAAACATATAATCTTAAAATCAATTTGATGCCAGTAAGGAAAAGAACAGTATTATTTCTCATGTAAAATTTGTAATCTTAATAGTATTTGTGTCGCAATTATTATTTATTAGCCTATGCAACCATTCTACCAGCTCCTGTATAAATTTTTGTAAAATTTTTAAATCTAACTCTGTAAGATCCTTGTCATTTTGTGATAGAAATATTTACTCATTATATTTCAGTCAGTATTCTATTGTCTTGAAGTTATGACAGGAAGCAAGAAGCCATGAACTAACTTTCCTGCGAAAAAATGGTGTATTTTTCTCTTTTAATCTTTGGATAAAATAAACTTTATTTCATTTTTGGTCACGATTTATTTCATTTAATTTTCCTTAGTGTATATAGTTATGTTTTTTTCGAAAGCCTACTGCAATTATAAATCTTATAAGTATGGATATTTCTTTGCAGCAACATCAACAAACTGTGGCTTTTCAAAGAGTTCACTGAGGTGAGAAAATAACATTTCCTTGTAAAATATGATAACTATTTTCTCTGGCAATAAAAGATGTCACTTCAAATAAACTAATGACAGAGATACCGATCTAAAACTGTTTTAGGTTTCGGATTGAATTATTTTGCATTTCCAATTCTCTCTTCTCATGCCCACATAATCAATGGAATTATTCAACTATATCATTTTTGTGTAATTATTTTATATGGATTTATTCTTTTCTTTAATGAATATGGAATGTTTTCGGCAAATAAGACCTTTATATCTTTTAGTAATATTTAATTAGTGTCACAATTCTTTGTATTTATTTCAAGTGTATAAATTCATGGATATGGGTTTGTGTTTCAGTTATAGCTCTTGCCATTTTTGATGGGCGTTACTTATGCCTAATTAAATGGATTGGAGGTGATATAGGCTTTTTAGAGTTTTATTATCCTTGGATGGTATTCAATAAGTCAGGACCACATTATGTTTTATATTCTTTTTGAACTATCCAACCCAATTTACAATATAAGTATATGTACACTGTACACAAACCATCATTTTTTTATGAAATTAACCAATATTTCTTTTCTTTTCTTTTTTTCAAAATCAGCTTCAATTCTTTGAAGCAAACCAAAGTAAGTTTGGTTTTTATATTTTAGTGTTTTTTTTTTTTTTTGTTTGTATTTTGTTTTAAATTTCAACACTTCTTTATAAACAAATCAATGCATTATATTCCCATTCAACAACAATAAAGCAAACCAATGTTTGATTGTTTTTTTTCGGTTTTTGGGGCTGTTTTTTTTCTTTTATTTTTTTAGCACACCAATGATTTTTTTGAAAATTCAAATTCAACAACAATTTTTATAAAACAAATCAATTTTTTAGTTTTTTTTTGTTTTGTTTTTAAATTCTACGACAATTCTTTTTAAATTTTTATTTTTTATTGTTGTTTGCTTTTGCTTTGCTTTTTTTCGGTTTTGTTTTTTGCAATTTCGATATTTTTTTTTTCATGAAAAATGTCAATGTTTGTTTGTTTCGACTTTCTCAAGTTTAACAACATTCTTTTTCAAATAAATCAATGTTTTTTTTTGTTTGCGTTTTTTTTTTAATTCAAAAGCATCATTTTATAAAACAAATGAATGAGTGTTTTCCTTTGTTAATTTTTTTTTCAAATTTAAGAGTATTTCTTTAAACAAACCAAAGTTTTGTTGCGCCATTTTTTCCAAATACAGTAAAAGTCTTTTTATGACCAAAAACGAAGGTTACTTATTGTTTTTTTTTTCCCTTCGCAGTCATTTGGCTTCTCTCTTTTTAGAATTTCTAGAATTTGGTCCTTTCAAAACAATATGGTATATATTTAAGATATACAGACGACCCATTAATCTTGTACTCTTAAAAAAAGATAAAAATTAGGCATCAATGACATACAAGGTAAAATAGAATCCACCATAGACTTGACAAATGAAATATAAATTGAATATTATTTACCTTTTCAAGGCACCCTATTAAGAACTTAGGATTACGTAGAATTAAATTCATACCGAAAAGCAAATCAATAAAGTGATCATGCATAATTCTACATGTATAAAAATATAATAGTATTTTCCTCCTTAAAGTTTCTAAGAATATACCACTCTATTATATAGATAACAAATTTAAATACATTTAAAATTCTTTTATATCCATCAAATATCACATTCCTTTTATATAAAAGCAGAAACGTTGATAAAATACGCTGTAACAGAGTACAAAATCGAAAATCGGAACAGATAATGCAAACCAAACTGAATTTAATAGATAATTAAATCCCACGACGGATACAACTTCAAGCATAACTTACTTAACTTAAAAAAAATTCACTCAATTCATTTCAGGAACATCCAAAACAATTAAGATGATAATTAATACATACAATAATAAAAATGCTTGTGAAGATGAGAATTCTGTAAGCATGGTTAATGTTAGTGAAATTTTTTGATGTGTGACTGATCGCCCTAAGTAAATATGATTTAAAAAAAGGGACGGGGTAAATTAAATGCACGCATCACAATTTCAATTTGGTATATATTCTCATGTAACTTCATATATATATATATATATATATATATATATATATATATATATATATACAGACATCCACAGATTGACTGTTTCGTTGTATTACAACTCTTCAGTGTGACTAGACACATAGGACGCTTGAAGCTGGGATCGAAACACGCTTAAATTTTCGTTAGGCTTAGTATTAGACCGCTCGGTCAATAAGCGTACCACGTCAGCTAGGGAATAATAAGGTATTAAGTAGCAGCAGCAGCATTTGTTTGTTTACATTTTATGCCTTACCGGATACCAGAGTGCTCAATTCGTTCGAAGAGCTTTGAATTCAGTTTCACTTTTAAAAATTTCATAACCCACCCCCGGCGTTCCAAATATATGTTACCATTCAAAGCTCATATATATATATATATATATATATATATATATATATATATATATATATATATATATATATATATATATATATAATGCGTTGATAGTTCAACGTCCCCAGATATATTCCTAAAATACCTAAGAAAATAACTCTAATCACAATCTGATGACGTTCATACGAGGCAAAACGAATTAATGTAAAAGCCTCGTTTTCATGGGTTATTTCATTTTCTATCAGTTAGCTAATTTAGACACATACACATACATGGTCATATACACACATATATAAACATATGAATACACACATACATAAATATATGTATATACATACATATGTTTATGTGAAGATATATACATAGACATATATTTGTTTGTTTGTTTATGCATTATGGCATATCAACCTTTGCAGTTCAATTAATGCCAAATCCATTTTTGTACAAGCAAACACTTCTATTTCAAACTATTCAGTTTAGCATTACGCAGTTTGATCGACAAAAACATTTCTTCTTCAAACTAGTCAATTTAGTCAAATGGTTCAATTTCAATCAATTCAGTTTAGTATAAGTATTGTTTTGGTTACACACAGTTAAATATCAAAACAGTTCTATTTCAAACAATTCAGTTTAGCGTAAGTACAATTTCAATGTCAAAAACTGTTCACGTTCAGACAATTCAAGATTTGCATACAAAAAGGGTCCCGTTTCAAGCAATTCAATTTTGCATATGTACGCCGTTTTAATGCTAAAACAATTCCATTTCAAGCAATTCAAGTTAGCATAACTGCACAGTTTAAAACAGTTTTATTTTTTAAAAATCAGTTTATTATAAGCATAGTATTTTTTTGTTTACACACAGTTAAATGTCAAAACTGTTCTATTTTAAACAATTCAGTGTAGCATACAAAGGCTGTTCAGTGTCAAACAAATCAGTTTAGCATAAGTACGCCATTTAAATGTTAAAACAGTTGTATTTTAAGCTTTCCGTTTACTATATGTACACAGTTAGTATAAGTACACAGTCTAGTTCTATTTGACCCAGAGATAGGACCCAATCAGGTACTACTACTCTGAGACAGAGTGAACCTAGAAACGATGGTAATGAAAGGGTACTCCGCATTCCCCAAAGCCACTGCATTACTGGCACCACACATTCAGATTGTTTAGTGTCATATCCCGGACTCTCATGGGGATTCTTACCCCTCTTCAGAGATGCATATATATATATATATATATATATATATATATATATATATATATATATATATATGAAATTAATCACAAAAACTACGCATTTACTTTTAAAACAAACTCTGTAAACAAACACCAGAGACAATTAAAAGTAATTCAAACTTGAGTGTTTCAAAGAAATCCTCATTGAAATCTATGAGTCGTTTTAGGTCCTAATTGGTGTTTAAGCCACTCACCGAGACACCCGACCTAAAATAAATCCCGCTTAATTTGAGTTCAGGCTATATCTCAGGATAAGGTTTGATTGATTGGCAAGCGTTGAACCCCGATTAAAGTTCGATAGATCGTTAATGAGAATGTGTTGATTACATGTTGTCAAATTTACTTTGAGCATCGATTTTAATTAATCATCGTGGACGAACATAGATTTCATGCCGGCAGTTTCCAAAGTCTTCAATGGAAAATTTAGTCAGCAAAGTTTAATTAACAAAAGTTTGTTAAAAGTACTCTGTTTCTTTACGGATGCCAGAACTGTGAAATTATATCTTCCTTTAAGAGGCCCCTTATATATTTTTGTTTGCATTGCAGATTGTTAGTTAATCAATCATACGAAGTCTAATGAATAATTCGATATTATGAGTGAATAACTGTTTGGATAGTGAAATAACACTTCAATTAATGATTATATGTCGACATTTAATTCTCAACATTTCTGAAGTGCATATCACATTATATATATATATATATATATATATATATATATATATATATATATATATATATATATATATTGTATATTCCTCAAAAGTAAGTTGCATTTTCAGCGGAGGTTAGAAGTCTTTGACCGTAAACCTACAGAGCAGTAAACCCCTTCCCAAATTAGATACATCGGGTATGACAGTATATAGCATCCGAGAATGAGAAAATAATTCTGAGGTTTAAGGAATGTGAAGTGACGCCTTCATTGTCATAATTCACAGGTCTACTCTTGTTTGGCGTAGTAGTACCTTTTAGGGCACAATCTATAAGTCAGACAGATCTCTTTAAAAAGTATTCGGGTTTGATTAATACAAATGTTCATTTGAACGAAGAGAGGTGACAAAATTATCTGAAGTATTACTTAACAAGGATTAAGTAACGAGGACATTGTTCTGAGAATCCTTAATGACCGGTAGCCTCACGTTGTCTTTGACAGGTTGATTTGGGGTTTTGTTATACAAAGACAGACTATGATTAATCCAAACTATGCATCCCAAATTTTTAGAATTTTAAGTTGGATGTTTCATGATAATGCTTTTGGTTAACTTCTTCTAAAATTAAAATCTAGTACTCACTTTATACAGGATTTTTTTTTTTTAATAGGATATCATATTTCGTGTTATTTAATGCCAAATCTATCTATATATAAAGTATTAACAGTATTTTTCAACCCATTACTGGAGCGATAAATACGTTCATACCTTACCCAAAATATTTGTCCAAAAGTGAATGTCAGAGAGCGACTGAATTTTGAACCCACTTGCTACAATGGTGCACTCCTACATGCGACATATAGGTGAATCTCTGTTTATAATGACTATTTATTGGATTTATAAGGTTCGTTCAGAATAGCCACGCACCTAATCAGATTAAAAGAAAAACCAAGAAACGACCCCAGTGTTGCATATTCCTCCAAGAATAATCCTCCTTCCATTTACTTATCATGATGGCTGTAATAAACCAAGACAACGATTTACTTATGAATACGTTGTATTCTAATTGTTTTGAAATAAATAAAAAAATAATATATATATATATATATATATATATATTGCTAACTTTTTTCTTTAGTGGAATATTTATATTCTATTTACTATTAATACAGTAAACTTATCGATAGCACCGAGTAAGCTTCAGATTTATGTTATCCATATACGTTAAATGTCATTAAACATACCCTATTAATTATATAGTTAGTATAGATGAGACGGGCTATAATGGTATTTTATTGTGGTAAAACACTAAATAAAGTCATGTGCGTACTTTAACGTTACTTAAAGGAAATAGGGCGTAATTAAATATCCTTTGAGGTTCAGGACGGCATTAAAGTGGTAATATCGTGTTAATCACTAATTTTTCAATTTTCTTTAATGTTTCTTATTTATTATTCACTTTTAAGAAAATTGAAAAATTGTGATTAGCTTTTCTTGTACATTTTATTGTGATATTTATTTTAATTATGAGACATGAAATCTTTGTTTCTCTGACGTATTAATATCATAAACGAACGCAAGATTTTCTAAAGAGATATTATTATTTTTTTATTGTTTTATTTTAAGAATTGTCCTATTATGAAAAGAGAAAACCCTGAATAATTCGTTGATTATTCTTTAATTACATCGAAGCAAAGTTAAATAACTGCTGATTCAAACCGATAAAGCAAGAACTATTTATTCAAGAAAACTTGATATAATCTCTATGACGGAATGAAAGGTAGAATTTAGATCTTTAAAAAAAATTCTTTGTAAAAAGACTTCACCAAGTAATAAAACTTTTTCTTTGCCGCAATTGACGAAACAAAATAATTCACGTAATGTTAATGAACACTGAAAACTATTAAATAATACAAAGCATAGAGATTTGTGCTTCTCACGTGTAAAATGATTACCAAAGAGGATAAACAGACTGTTGTGAGTGAGTACAGATATCACTCGGTGCCCCGTACTTCCGGTCTCGTGCCACAATTTAGCTAACCTTAATAAACAGCTATAGCATTAGCTTTTGAGCTCTTTTTAAGAAACAAGTTTTCAAATCGTTTGCAAGTACAAGAACAATTAGAGAACAGTTTCATATATTGAATCAATCTCTTCTCTCCCTCACCGTAACTATGAGTAAATAGTAGGTAAAACTTTTTCTCTATAAGGCAACTAGTCAAAGAGAAGGAAAAATGTTAATTTGAAAGCGCAGTAAACCAGTTAACAATTGACCTTGCGCCAAATTCTTACCAGTAACGCGGTGTGCTGGGTAAATACATGCTGTACAAAATGCAACGGAAAAGAACAATTGTAATGCAGCAATTATCGAATGAAAACAAAGCGTTTAGCCATAGAAGAGCACTTGATTTTTTTTTTTTATTTGACTTGAACAACATAACACAGAGATAAAAACACAATAAATTCAACTAGCACGCATAGATAGATAATACATTTCTACGAATAAACTGCAAATAAAAAAAAACAGAAGAGATTTATTTTACATTGTAAAACGATATAACTGTTCATTGGCCGATGACTTTGTATTTTATTTTTGCGCGTGATAATCGAACCTTTTATTGTTACTTATGTTATTATAATGATACCTATAAAAAAAAAACGTTTATTTCTCTATTTAGTCCCTCGTAAAACAATTCCTAAATGTTTTTTAATACGTATATTTTCGATTTGCTACTGTATCACTGACATGAAATAATGTATATAGGGGGTTACCTGAAGTTAGAATATTGGTTTACAATGTCTGTTACGAACCAAATGATTTATGTTGACTTTTTATGACTCGATTTTTTTAAATTTTTGAATAAAAAATAGAACATATCTGCAAGGATTTACGCAAGGGAAAACTGGAAAGCTATCGACCCAACCAACAAAGGAATGATCTAAAACTATGAAATATAAATATACGTACCCATATTTTTACCTTGTTGTCCAGCACAACACTATATGAGCTTGGTTTGTTTTTTTCTATTTGTTGAAAAGACATCTTTTTGTAATTAAAATCTGAGAATTATGGCGGAATCTCTTCTATTTTCAGAATCGAACAGTCTAAAGTACTTTCGGGTTACAATAAAAATGTTATCGAATACAATGTAAAATAAAAGAAAATGGTAAGAATGTGATAGAATTGGATGCAGTATAAACATATTTTAGTATCGTAAACGGAGAAAAAGTATATGCATCCTTGTTCACTGGGAGGACAACTGATCAAAATTTATCTCTATCACAAGGAAAATTAATTCTAAATGTTGAAAAGCAACCACGAAAAGAGATGACTAAGAAGTGAATTTTGCTGCTCTATAAGACAGAAAGAAAACCCTGAAAAACTTGGCAAGGCATTATAAAATTAGGGTTGTTGAAACTTTATCTTGAAGAACTATGATAAAAAGCTAAAAGAAAAGGTTAGTATGTCAAAATAATGAACTAAGAGGCCTTTGTAATAAAAAAGAATGTCAAGTGTTGATTATTTTTGGAGCAGAATATTCTAAGTTTTATTCTATGTGGTTCGAGAGCATTATATAATCAGATGAGTCAAGAGTTTGCCCTAATATTGATGCTGTATAACATTGATTTAGTTGGTCAGTTGAAAAACTTGCTAGAATGTTTGAAATCAACTGTCAAACATGGAATAATGCGGTGCGTAGCTCTCACGTCTACTTGATTTGGTGAACTGATACAATGCAACAATTATTAATGCTAAAAAATGCATTGATATTCTTGCTAAGGAACTGTTACTAATATTGAGAAGTATATCTCCTCAATAAATCAACCAGATATAAGTTATTAATACTCTAACAAAATTTCTCATACGGCTAAAGTAACAAAAACAAATGTGGATTTCTTAAAAGTCATTATAAATAATGTCCCCCACGGATTAAGTTCATATTTAAATCCAAAAGAAAATATTTGGAAAATAATAATAGTGTAAGGTGTTTTCAAATGAAAATACCCAGAGCAAAATAATCAAGAAAGAGTGGGAAAACATTTATTTTGAACAATGCAATATATTGATTAATTGCATGCCTTAACGAACATATTTATTCATAATAACCCTTGGTAAAGCTATCCTACTTTTTAAAAAAAGACATTAATATATCTACATATTAAATTTATTGTTTTGTATTGTTTTATATATGTAAGCTATTCTTCATTAAATCTTTAAATATGATATAGACTCAATTTTCCTCGTCAGTTTGTTTCAATTTTGTTTAATCCTTATGTAAACAAGTATGAAAAAAATGAAACAGGTCTTGTATGTTGACCTTTGACCCGGCCAAACATGTCATTCCAAAGTGATGCACCGGGAGGAAGTGACACGTTCCGATGGCTCTTATGAGAAGAAATCGCGTAGGCGGGCTTGGCTGAAAAAATGGGACTCGGTAAAATCCCATAGTACACTCATAGACTCATGCACCGGAAGAGAGTGACCTATGAACTGCATGACAGTTATTTTCGCTTGATGACGATCAAACATGCCATTCCAAAGATTGAGTGGGCGATTGAACTATTATATAACTCGGTGAAGACAGGAAATCAGTGAGTTGGAGATCAGATGAGTTTTGGAGAACAGACAAGTTGGTGAGAAGGTGCTGGAATGAGAATATGCCTCCAGGCCCCTAGTTGAGCAGCCCAGGAGAACGAGAACGACACACGGCTATGTCCTGGGGGGGTACTGGGGAGGTTAATATGTTGCAGTCTTTGTTCAGTCTCCAACTACCTCTCACAGTAAAACCTTGAGTAACCCTTTTCAAACCTTTCAAATAAAGTGAGAGGTATATTTTTTTTAAAGAAATATTCGTTCGTCTTTCTTCTTTGTTGTGTTACTATGTTTATACTGTATGTATATGTATTATGTGTTTGTATAGTTAATCATGGTCAGAGCTATACAACATAGACATTACTTTCTTTTAAAATAAATGTACTGCCTTCAACACGATACTTTTTTGCAGGCACGCCAAAACCCACTTTCCTCAACCGCAAGAGGACCTCATTTTCGATCCACCTGCTGTTCCTCTTGGTTGGTTTCATCAACGAATGGCACGGTCGATCCGCATACCTACTCATTTTGTTTTGTTTTTTTTTTCTATCCAGAGAGCAGATCGATTTCTAATCAGAGTTGCATGTCGATGAATGGACGGATGACACTAGCCGATTAAGAAATTTTAAAAAAAGCAAACACCAACAGAGAACAGGACACATATTTGTGTTAATGAATTATATTTAGTTCTAGTAAAAAAAAAAGAGTCTGCAAAATGATATCATATTCACCTTCCCGAAGATTAGTATTAATGTGACACGGAAATCTATCTCAGTATTTAAGAGTATGTTTATCTCTCGGCATTGAGGCACAAGGCCTCTCAAATTATGAAATGAGGTTTAGGCTTTCCCTGCTTCTTACTTTCGATAGTTACGGTTATATTAGTTCTTCTCCGTTCCTCATAATTAGGGAATCTGTTTAAAGTTCAGTACTCAGAGTGTTATGAAGTTTCTTAGCCGATCCACGCTGATCTCTGGCAAGGAACGAAATCTCCCCTTATATGGATTTTTAACCGTGGGGTGCTGATTTAGGGAGATAATAATGCGAGTTCTTTCCTGTTTGGATTCCAATGATTAATAACAAACTTTCGATTCTACCTCTACTTTTTGTGTTCGATTTCCTCCCATAATTACCCAAAACGGGAAGGTATTTTCTAATTTGGATTCTATTAATTAACTCTACTCATTTTATCATACCTTCTCCCTTCATCATTTGTTGTCCTACCGCCTTCACCCCAAAGCGGCAGGTTTTTACCCGCTTCATCGACATTTAACCCGTTCTTCATTGTAGGCAGTTAATCCCATTGCGATATAATGACATCGACAATCGTATAAAATCATTACGGCCAATAAAAGCTTTTCAAATAGCTAAAAATACGGAAGTAAAATTTATATTAAAAAACAGTCATTTTAAAATCAACAACTGAATTCACTCACCTGTCTGACATCATTGTCAGATTTTGAACGGTGAGTAAACCTGCGTGTCTGTTCACTAGCTAGAAATAATGAAATTAATATAATCCTAAACAAATTTCGGCTCGGCAATTTCCTCGGACTTAGTCAAAATAATTCTCCAATATTTCTTCCATATCCTTCAGCATATATATATATATATATATATATATATATATATATATATTGTCAGTCATCTCATAAGATGCATTGCTATAACATACTGAATTTTAAAGAGTCTACGACAAATTGTAACTAAAATCATAAAAATTGGTCAGCCATCTCATTAGATATATTGCAATAACACACCGAATTTTCAAGAGTCTACGACAATCTTAAATACCCATACGAAAAAAGGTTGGAGACTTATCGTATGCACCTCGTATATATATATATATATATATATATATATATATATATATATATATAGTTACTGCAGGAATTGGAATACACCCTACTAAAGCCTGATTGTCTCAGATGGGGATTTTCAAAAGTGCAATTTGACACTTTAGACGAACGATATGCTATAAAATTATGTTTTAAACTTGGAAATAATGCCACAGAAACGAATGGAATCCTTCAGACGGCTTTTCGAACATCTTGCATCAATCGAGCATCAGTTTTTGAGTGGCATAAGAGATTCAAGGAAGGCAGGGAGTCTGTGAGGAATGATGAGAGGTATGGGAGGAGTAAGGAAGTCATAAGGTTAGGGTTAGGATTACTATGTTGAGGTTTTAAGGGAGTTCAAGAAAAAGATTCCGTCAGAAGAGTCCAGCACTCTTCAATTCGGGTCAGTGGCTTTTCCACCAGGACAATGCACCAGTCCATAACTCCATCCTTGCCACAGACTATTTGACCAAGATGGGTATCAAGACAGTTCCTCAGCCACCTTAAAGTCCAGACACTGCTGTCTGTGACTTTTAGTTATTCCCTAAGCTCAAAGGCTGTCGTTATGAGACAATTGAGGAGATGAAAGAGGCTGTGACGATGGTCATTGACACGCTCACACAAGAGGACTTCCATGGGGCGTTCCAGAAATTGTTGCAGCCGGAGAAAATTACTTCGAAGGGAACTAGAGTTTCATATTAATCAAAGTGCCCTTACGAAAAAAGTCTGGAAACTTATCATATGCCCCTCGTATATATATATATATATATATATATATATATATATATATATATATATATATATATATATTCATTTTTTTCTCAAAAAAAAAATCAAAAAACAATCAATAATATTTTTACCCTTGGTAATGTACTGAGTAATTTTTCTCAAATCAATTTCCGTTAATCTTCATTTTTCAACTGAGACTTATTCAGGCTAGGCTCTCTTTTTATCATATCTATTCTATTACGGAAGCTTCTCTAAAACTTAGCTGAGCCTAAACTTTCTATTTGGCAAAACTTTGACTGCACACTGAACGGATAAAATACAGTAAAGAATTGTTATTACATTGTGAGAGTATTTTGAATACTATTAAATCACAAAAATATGGACAGATTAATAGTAATGTATTTCGACAGAATAATTTTAGTTAAGTATTTCCAGTAAATAAGTTCAACTTAGGCATGAAATATAATCAAAAGGATATTTTTTCAAACATTAAAATGTTACACAACAAAGGTCGCATTTTTAATTTAATGTGAATTATTGAAATATATTTGTTTTTTTTATAATGGCCAACCTTGAATAATTTTTTATATGGGAATAAATTTGTAAGAATCAATATTTAATCAATAAGTCAGCACGTAAGAAATTTTATCATCAAAATTCATTTTACAAAAAATTGAGAGTAAAAAGTCAGGAAATTTGATTTTAAAATTCCACGAAATATTTCAAAATAATTCAGTTAATATTATCCTGAATTGCGGTAGAAATATTTATATGATTTCGGATCCTGAAGCGTGAAGGGATACAAAATATACGCTCAGGTTACCATCGTCTTCGTCAACATTTTCTAGCTGTGCTTATATTGGATGGCTCAATTACAGTTCGAAGATTCTGAGACATCTTATGAAGAAAAATGCTAACGGTATTTTACAAATGTCAGAAATTTGTCACATACACGCTTGCGAATCATCACAGTAATCTAAACTAATAGCTGAATCTACCCTTATGAAGAGGTGTGCAACGTTAACGCATCAATGTATTAATGAGTTGCACTCCCTACACAGATATTGGCAAAGTGTTGCCTTACGAGACGCAAATAAGAATAAGCGTTACATTACACAAGTACAAAGCGACTCTGTTGCTTCTTTAGATACGACCATTTATTACTTTCGGCAAAATTCACATCTTCGTCAGTGAACCCTAGAGAAACAGAATCAAAGGTATTATTTGTGACTTAGAAACGCTAAAAGTATCATTCGTGGAGACAATGGATCGAAACACCGACATCATTACTTCACCTCGTCACCGCCACATAGCCGCTCTTCCCTTGGCCCTAAATCTGTCTGACCAAATGCCCTGATTCTGAACTAACTGAATTCGCTTCGAAATCTTATTTCAATATTTTCTTCTAATATTTCTCTTAATCATTGTAACTAAAAATTTCCAGTTTTACGTCATCACTGAAACTGTCCAGTCATGTGCCATCACTCAATTCTCAGCTGACAAAATGTTTATCTTTTTTTATATCATTTCAACACCAGAATTCAAAGCAACTTGTCCATTTCATATCCTGCTATTCCGTATGACACGTGCACCATTTGACCTTCGCATTCAACTTACACGTCAATTCAAAGTTTTTAACTGACTCGTAATCTATCAGCAAAAATAAAACGATTAACTAATATAATTAATTACCATACTTGATTATATTAAAGGTGCATTAAAAAAATAGTTACATATATGTATTGATTTCAGAGTACAATTTTCGAATCCATATAAAATCCGCAACTTGATTTTTTTTCTGGGCTCACTTCATTTTGTAGTCAGATATGAATCACTTCGGAAAAATATTTTCTCTGTTTTCATTATAAATTGACTGAATATTGAGCCAAGGGTTCAAGTAAAATTATTTTTCATCCACCGGCTTAAAAATATCAATTTCCCAGTCAGCTGATTGCACTTCTGCAGATGGGTAAGACCTCCCAATGGATATGACACTAAACAATCTCATGGTGAGGTTCCTGTAATGCTGGGGCTTTTGGGTATACGGAGCACCGCTTTATCGCCATTTCTCCCAGGTCCACTCTGGCCCGGCGTGGTAGCACCTGATAGGGCCCAATCTATGGGTTAAATAGAACTAACGGTATACTTATGCTGAACTGAATGGTTTGAAATAGAAACGTCTTTGACAATTAAACCGTACTTACATTTAAACTGAGTGCTTATTCTAGACTGAAACCGTACTTACATTTAAACTGCGTGTTTATGCTAAACTGAATTGTTTGAAATTGAGCTGTTTTTGACATTTAAGCTGTACTTACACTAAACTGAATTGTTATATATAGCACTGTTTTGATATTTTACTGTGTAAACAAAATCTGTGCTTATACTAAACTGAATTAGCTGAACTAAAACTGTTTGAATAAACTGAATAGTTTGAAATCAAAATGTTTTTGACAATTAAGCGGTGTAGTCATGCAAAACTGAAGTGTTTGAAATAGAATTGATTAGTTACATAAAATGGATTTGGCGTTAAATAACAAACAAACGTTGATATGCCATAAAACCCAACCAACCAATTAAAAAATCAAGCCAGACAATCGTTGATAATTTTATGAATTCTTATACATGTGCCTGTTATTAAATTGTACCAAGTTGTAATTGTAAGTACTATAACATGGCTACAACACTTGGTCGTTGATGAAAAGAATGGCGAAAGTTCTAGACGGTAACCTTACGATAATACTACGCGCTGTTTTTGACAAATACTGGACACAACATGCTACAAAACAGAAGCTGTAAGGCCACTTAATAAACATCTCACAAACCATCCAAGAAAAACAAACGAACATGCGGGGCTCTATTGGTGAAATATGAAAGAGTAATTCATAACGTTTCATAGGACACCGTTCAATGGACTCATCACTTCTGGCCAGCAAGCAAAAAATTACATTCATCATCCATGTGTGGACACTTGATACAGTCGTGAGGACTTGCCAAGAGAAAAAGACTCATAGAGACGGATGGCGAGTGAAGATCAAGGAAATCATTGTTGGTTTGGTTTGGTCTCTTTGTTTAATGGCATATCAACCTTTATAGGTTATTTAACGCCAAAGCTATTCCCTTAGAAGATCAGTAGTGCCACTATTTAACCATAGCTGTGAGGATAAGGGGGTTCATACCTTTCCCAAGAGTATTTGCCCGAAAGTTAACGTAATAGCGCGACTGGAGTACGAACTCACTTACTACGATTCCGCAGTCCATCGCTTTAAACATTACACCACGTGGACACCCCGAAATCAGTGCTGTCGGTATGCCTTCATGTTGATGATGATATACTCAGATATCGTTTACGGACAAAACTAAAAGTAAATTAAAAGTAATTTTACATTACTAACCTGAATATCTGAAGTAATGCAGAAAACTATGCTCTTTACTTTATATTGATCTTTATTTGCTGAGACAAACCACAGCAGGTTGTGTTATTACTAATGCATCTCTTAGAAGAGTTTGAAATTACTGTCAACTAACCAATGTTTCCTCTATGGGTTCATGTCATTTCACACTAGGAATCGTTCTAATTCTTGACTATTCTTGCCAACAAAGAGACCTCCTATTGTGAGAAAAGGTCAAGATTAAAAGTGGGGTTTTACTTAAGGACAATTGTGCTTTGCTATAATAACTAAAATTGACCAATTACCAGACGTCATCTCTTTGTGATTGTCTAGCAAGGAAAAAGTTTAATACATAAGTATCTTAAGACTGCTGAAGATGACCGCTTGCTCAGTGCTTGCCCTGAATATGGCCAAGGCTTATCCATTTGTACTTAAATGCATTGTCATTCACGTGCGTTCAGTCTCATTAGATCAAAACAGCTTTTAATGTTTTATGAAAGGTCGACAAATTGAAGATTAAAATCATGGTGACTAGTGTTGTAACTGATTTTCAACATAATGCTGCTATATACGCAATATACTTCAGAGGAATTCTGATTGACCAGTCTATTAAAGTTCCTACAATAAACTTATATAAATGCCATAAATGTATGTTTGTATTAAGTAATGGCAATATCCGTTTATATTCTATTTTATAAAATCTGTGCATATGTTTTCATGATATTTTAGGTGTTCTTGTTTTCTTTAATTTTCTTTTTATCAGCGCAAGACATTGGGTTGAAATATTTTTGTTGATATAACAGTTTAATTTCATTTACATTGACATTTCAATAAGCAGCATTATACTATTTACCAACCCCTCCGCTCGGGCAGGATATGACACAAGGTCAGTTTTTAAGCGGAGTTTAACAGGTTTGAATTCAGAGTTTTCCTTCTCCTAGACTAGTTGCCTAACCAAGGCTGAAGAACCTAGTCTGTCCTACTATTTACCCATAGCTGGAGGGAGAATAATTGGATTCATACCTTTCCCAAGGGTATTAGTGCTATGTGAAATGCAATCAGTCTCGTCCAGGATTTGAACTCGTGTCGCCGTGTCCAATTCCTACGACGATAACGACTACACCACGGGCACCTCCAGCATTATATGTCGTAATTGTAGAAGTGTGACAACCAGATTCCTACAAATTTCCACCTATTTAGCATGATTAAAATATTCAGAGAAGTAAGACCTATTTCTCATAAAAAGACGTCGCCTGTGTATGACAACATTCTGCATCTGGTAGTAAGGGTCCACTTCTATAGCTCTGTGGAGCGTGTGTTACTCATGTTGTATAGTCATATGCTACAACTATACACATATGCACGTGTAATACATAATAACGCAATAATAAAGACGAGAGACACAATTCTTAGAAAAATATACCTCTCACTTTATTTGAAAGGTTTGTGTGTGAGAGGGAGTTGGTGACTGAACAAAGACTGCAACATATTGACCTTCCCAACCGCTCCAGACATAGCTGTGTGTCGTTCTCGTTCTCCTGGACTGCTCAACCGGGGGCCTGGGGGCTCAGCCTCTGTAGGACATGTTCTCATCCCAGCATCTTCTCAGGAACTGGTCTCCAAACTAACTGACTTCCTGGGTTCACCGAGTTATATAATAGTTCAATCGCCCACTCAATATCTCCCCATAACTTGCCATCGGGATGTGTCACTTCCGCTGTCCTTGGAATGGCATGTTTGATTGTCATCGAGCGGAAATAACTGCCATGCAGTTCACAGGTCACTCTCTTCCGGTGCATCAGTCTATAACTATACCGCGGGATTTTACCTTGTCCCATATTGTCAGCCAGACTCGCCCACGCCAATGGAATATGCATTTCCGCCGTCTTTGGAATGGCATGTTTGACGGGGTCGAAGGTTAATATACAACACTCACTCATTGCCATTATTCCCAGGATCACTCTGACCCAGTGAAGTAGTCTCTTAAGATCGTATCTACGGATCTGTTTGAAAATCATTTGTATTATATAGAAATATTGATGCGATGTATATGTAATTTATTTTGGTTTTAGAATAGTTAGATGTACATGTATTTGTTTGCTGAGGATTATTATTACATTTGGTTGGGTTGGGTTGGGTTTTATGGCATATCAACCATTGCAGGTTATTTAATGCCAAATCCTGATTTTAAACAATTAATGAATATATGATTTCTCAACACATTTTTTTAGATGCATACACTTAAATGATCGAACCGGACTATTTCTAAAAATTCAATTTAGAATAAGTCAAAATTGAATGCTTCCTAGTATTGCTATATATGATTAATAAATCAATTAAACATCATTCGATTGTATACACACGGTTAAATGATGAAACAATTCAATTTCAAAAAATTCAATTTATTGAATAAGTCATTTATATGCACTCAGTTTGAATGACAAACAGTCCTATTTGACCCCTAGATAGATACAATCAGGTGCTACCTCTCTGGGCCTGAGAGAACTTGGAAGCAAAGGCAGTGAAGTGGTACGCCACATTCCCTAAAGCAGCATCACTGAAGCCTTGCAATCAGATTGTTTAATGGCATATCAAGGACATTCGTCGCTGGGGTTGGTCTCTCACCTGTGCAGAGATGCAGTTAGAGTATTTTACAGCCCAACCGACTAGGCTATGTAACTTGTTTGGTTTTAGAATAGTTACATGTAGCAGTAAGTAGTTGCTAGAGATTATTATTAATTTTTTGAAAACGTATATCTGTGCAAAGAAACTTCTATTAACAAATAGAAATAATTACTAAAAGTCATCAAATTATTAATATTAGATAGAAATACGGGAAACAAAATCATCTGTGCAAATTATTTGTATCAGATAGAAATTCTTGATATCATATAACTGTGTGAAAAATATTAACTGTAGAAAAAATGTAAATATAAATGTCCAAGGAAAGCAATTCCCTAACGTTTTGGAGATATTTTGCCATGCAGGTGAAATCAATCAATCCTTCCCACTCCAGTATTCTTCAAATCAAAACTGATCTGTTTTCATGCTGTTTAAGGAATCAATCCAATTCTTCGTCTGATTTGCCATACTTTTCCTCATTTCGTCTAGCTTTTCCAAGTACGATACAAATGTTTGATGAAACTAATTTCATGCAAAGAGTTTGTTTCCTGATATGTCTCGTTTTTCAATAGCTTTCTTTATTATTCTATAGTATGCTGATCCCTTATGATCTGACAAACTAAATGGATTAAATCTGATCATCATATCTGATTGAATAAGGGAACACCGTACTGCTTGCCTAAACTCTCGACAAATTCTGTTATATATATATATATATATATATATATATATATATATATATATATGTGTGTGTGTGTGTGTGTGTGTGTAATTCTGCAAAATTAAGTTTTCGTCCAAAAGTAACATCGGAAATCAGTGTCTTCATTTTTAGTTAATTTTTCCGCCATTTTTACCTTTCCCGCTAAAATATCCTCTATTTAAAACCGGATGTATACATAATTTCCTGGACGGTATTTATTGAGTTACTTCTTTATTCAAATTAAAAAATCATTATGCTTGGTTTTTGGTGTCTTTGACGCAATAAACAGTGTATTCTTTGCCCTGCCGACTGAACGATCTCTTATCAGTATTGTACTGAGTATTTCTTCTTCCTAACTATTTGATAAATGATCTAGGATCCTTCTTTTTAAGTGTTTTCGTAACTGTTATTTACAAAACTTTACTTAGTTTGACACATACATCACTGGTTAATCACAGTCCATATTATTCCTTTTTGGATAACGATCACTGAATTGACAAAGTATCATTGCAGATGATCTGACAGAATCCAGTTCCTTCAGCATGAGTTTATCATAATTCATGTTAAGAATAGCTGTTAACTTCATGTTACATGATATCATAAGATTATAGGCAATTGGCAAGGATTTATCTAGCTATTTATCTCTCATTTTGCATACGTTCAATTTGGTTTTATTGTTGCTTTTTTTTTCTTAGCATTTTATTGCTCATTGTGATCTCATCTTGTAATTAGTATTCCTTCAATTTCAAAATTACAGATGAGTTTAGTTTTTTCATTCTTTGATAGAATCATTAGTGTAAATTATCGTATCGTATTTTATTGAACAGTTTACAAATTTACAGAATTCTCATCTAGCTTTGGCTATTTTGCACTGTGTATGGATTAACATTGTATTCGCTTATGTGGTTGATTGTCTCTATGTCCGCATAGACTGCATTTGTGAATATTCTTAAGACTTTCTATGTACGTGTTTATATAATTAGATTTTATCGCGTTGTTTTAGGTTACCATTAAGAGCCAATCGGTTCCTCGTTTTTTTTTAGGTTTTCCCAATTCAAATATTTCCGATTCTCTTCCTTCTATGTTTCTTCCATCAGATTTGTATGACCGTCTCTCATTATATTTCTTCTTATTTTCTGGTTTTATTTTTCTCAATGCTCAATTCTATTTATAATAATGATTGGCTTCTTGAATTATTTTTCCCTTGGCAACGCTTATATAGTCATCCAGTCTCATGATCAGAAAAATATAAACAGCCCTTAATTTTGATGGGTCATCAGAGTACCTGTTTCCATTTTATACATAAAAAAATGGTTTCACAATTTGATTAAAACAACGTTTGAGAATTTTAAAATAACATGAATTTAACTTTCTTTGGTCACTGGTGATATCTGTCCTATACAAATGATTAAAAACAGACATGAAACTCTAGAATCTCTAAAATTCCCCGACCTCGTATTCCAGATTGAAGATTCAGTCGTTTACCTATTTAACTAAAATCCACTGAGGTTTCTGTAATTACAAAAAACAACACTGTTAAAAGAAATGCTCAACGTGATGTCTCTTGCCATGCCATGCACAGTTTCAACTAAACAGTTGTTCTCATTCATGAAACCCATCACAGGTCACAAAATTAAAAACAGGCATATATATATATATATATATATATATATATATATATATATATATATTCATGTCGCACTGATACCAACCAAGGAACTTTTGGGGGTTTTACTCGTTATCCGTCATTAATGACAATTGATCCAGGCAATCCTCTTGAATGCATCCAGTTTCCGCACAGATAAGATCTATTTAAATCTTTTCAGTTCGGCTAATTCTGGCTGGTCTATGTGTACGAGACAAATGTTGTTTATGATTTTCCCTTTACTTTTAAAGCAGCGCCCAAGCCTGTCTGTTTCGTCTAATGCTGTTGTTTCATGAGATGGAATGTAATTTGGCGTGCAACTCCGATTTCGTTGGATTCTGCTTCAAGAATGATTTTCATGTTTTCTCGTTGTTTTCCCGTAAAATCCGAGTGATGCATCCATAAGTAGTTCTGATATAGCCATAGTTTCGAAGAAGTCTTGTTATATTTTACACATGCTCCAGTATTCTTCAAATCAAAACTGATTTGTTTTCATGCTGTTTAAGGAATCAATCCAATTCTTCGTCTGATTTGCCATTCTTTTCCTCATTTCGTCTAGCTTTTCAAAGTACGATACTAATGATTGATAAAACCAATTTCATGAAAAGAGTTCGTTTCCTGATATGACACGTTTTTCAATGGCTTTTTTTTATTACTCTATAGTATACTGATCATTTCCGATCTGACAATCTAAATGGATTAAATCTGATCATCATATCTAATTCAATGAGGAAAAACCGTGCTGCTTGCCTAAACTCTCGACAAATTCTGTTATATATATATATATATATATATAATTCTGCAAAATTAAGTTTTCGTCCACAAGTGACATCGGTAATCAGTGTCTTCATTTTCTGTTAATTTTTACCCCATTTTTACTTTTCCCGCTAAAATATTCTCTATTTAAAACCGGATGTATGCATAATTTCCTGGAAGGTATTTATTGAGTTACTTCTTTATTCAAATTAAAAAATCATTATGCTTGGTTTTTGGTGTCTTTGACGCAATAAACAGTGTATTCTTTGCCCTGCCGACTGAACGATCTCTTATCAGTATTGTACAGAGTATTTCTTCTTCCTGACTATTAGATAAATCATCTAGGATCCTTCTTTTTAAGTATTTCCGCAACTGTTATCTACAAAGCTTTACTTAGTTTGACACATACATCACTGGTTAATCACAGTCCATGCTATTCCTTATAGGATAACAATGACTGAATTGATAACATGCCAACAGCTGTCCTAACCTTCCGGTGGTTTGGTTTAAGTGGTTGTACGCTTCCCTATATATATATATATATATATATATATGTGTGTGTGTGTGTGTGTGCGTGTGTGCGCTCGCGCATGTGTGTGTTCGCATGTGTGTGTGTGCGTATGTGTATGTCTTATCTTAGTTGGACATTTTAAAATAGTTTTCTGTTATTTCATATATAATTTTTTTTTATGTCATCAATTTCATGTTCCCACATATTGTTTTACTGATATTCTTTGTCACAAGGATATATTTTGTCATCAGCTTGGGTAATTATTTACGATATATATATATATATATATATATATATATATATATATATATATATATATATATATATATATATATATATAAGAGAAGCTATTAAACTGTGAACACATGTACTAGCTCTTTACATATTATGAATAAAAAAGCAACATATTTTGACACTCTACCGAAGTGGAAAATTGAAAAATATGTATAACACAAAAGAAACAATAATATCTAGAATTATGGGGGGACTTGCATCCGTTACAAAGAACAACATGAAAAATTATAATCAAGCCTTTAAGCGTGTTTATAAGGAAAATCATCGTGTTTATTAAGAAAAGTTCAAGAGAAATTAACTAAGTTTTTCGTACTTTATTTTCAGTAAAAATTACAATGAAAGAAAGAAGAAATGATGAAGGACTGGAGGAATGCATGGTGCCCAGGAAGCAGAAAAGAGGTGAGAGAAAAAAAAATTAGAAATATGAACCATTTAAGTTTCTGTTACTTCATTCTAACGCGCTATTGTTGCCGGCACCGCGAAGTGTTAAATCTTTACAAGAATGTCACGATCTTTACATTCACAACTAAATTTCTAAATTAATGATGAAACATGGCATGACAAATGCAAAAACACGAACGAAATACATACAGTATTCGATACAATATATTCATGTATTTACGTCTGAAAATATAGAGCTTAAAACGACATAAATAATTATTATACCGGACATTGTCAGTTAGAGTGTTCGCCAATGGCCCGGGAAAGATGGGTTCAATTCCCGGTAGAGTCATCACAAAGACTCAAAAAATGGTGCTGGATTCTACTTTGCTTAACTTTCATCATTATAAGGTAAGGATCAAAGGTAAAGTGGAACAATCCAGGGAAGGGAATAGCGCTTTCCCCTACACCTTGGTGGAGCAGCTATCGAAAAGAGCCGTTGGGCCACCCTCGACTACGGTCACCGACTTTACTTATTTTTATAAATATTCATGAGAAACAAATGTCAAGGAAACAGTGTAACACATACACACACTGAGACACACACACACACACGCACACAAACACACACAAATATATATATATATATATATATATATATATATATATATATACATTGAGGATAGGTTCTAGCTCGCCACCCAACATTTGATCGTATGTGGGAAGGGGTCCACAGGAGTACATCATATATGAGTTCGTCCTTACTTGTCTAGCAGTGTCCCACATGTCTTGCTTGACTAATTTGAATGGTTGTAGAGATGGGTTGTAGGTAGCCATACAACTGCTGTTTTGTGCGATGTTGCCTCCATGATTTTTAAATACGGCTCGTAGCATTCTTGTACAATTGCCAACAAGCTTTTTCTTCATATATTTAGTGTTCATGTGGTGCAACTATTAATGATATCGACACAACCGCTGTTTGGAAAGAAAACTGCGTTATATTTTATCGGATAGGTCTGACGTCCATATGGCTGATAGCCTATCGATAGCTGTTCATGCCTTCGCTAGCTTCATGTTGATGTCATATTTGGTTGATAAGATGCTGCTTCCAATGTAGGTGAACGTGTCAACTCTTTTCATAGAACCACTATTTATTGTTGAGATTTTTTCTCTTCGATTAAAAAACATGGATATTGTTTTGTCTGCGTTCTCAGGGAAATTTATGACATCTGCTGCCCGTTCCAGACTATGCAGTAGGGATTCGGCCTTGGCAGGTGTTTTTGCCAGAAACGTTATGTCATCTGGTTAGTCCCCGTATCTTGATAAAATATCCCAGAAGTATGGAAAACAGGGAAATTCGACGGCGTATTGCAACGCTGTATATAACCAGAACATGATAGACGGATGGAAAAAGGGCTACATTCTCTCTTTTCGTAGGAAGTGGAACCTTGAGGTACTCAAGAACTACCGAGGCATAACCTTACTTCCATAGCGGCCAAGATTTACAAAACTCTGCTACTCAATCGCATTGAACCTAAAATTGAGAAAATTCTTTGGAAGAACGAAAACGGGTTTTCGAGAAATCGATCATTACAAATTTTGACTATCCATCGATTTTTAGAAGGTATTCCTGAAAAAAAAAAAAACTTCAAGACGACACAATAATTTGTAGACTTCTCTAAGGCATCTGGATACATACATAAAGGAAAGATGGATCAAATACTTTTGGTCGACGGTATTTCCAAAGAAACTTTTTCCGCCATAATGACGTTTTATAAAAATAGAAAAGTAAAAGTTTTCTCACCGGATAGAGACACATAGTTCTTTGACATTATTTTATTATCAGCCTAGACTGCGTGCTTCGAATGTCGATAGACTTAATGAAAGAAAATGTCTTTACGCTGGCAAAGGCAAGAGGCAGAAAATACCAAGCACAAACTATATATATATATATATATATATATATATATATATATATATATATATATATATATATATATATATAGTTAAAAACGCTCTTTACACATGCAATCAACCCCTGATGATGGCTTAAGAGAGGTGCGAAAACGCTCGAGACATTTTTGGTAAATTCATCCACGATTTCCAACCTGATACCAAGACACTCAACAGGAGACTTCAAAGTACCTTAATAAAATTTTATAGACAAAAAGGGTCTTTATTATTTAATCAAACATGCTTAAATGAAAGACTGCTGCCGAAAGACGCACACACACGCACACACACACACATATATATATATATATGTATGTACGTGTGTGTGTGTGTGTGTGTGTGTGTGTGTGTGTGTGTGTGTGTGTGTGTGTGTGTGTGTGTGTGTGTGTGTACAGATGTGTACAGATGTGTCGTTGAAAATTTTCCATCAACTCAGGGAACAAAATAGAAATATAGAACATTTTTATTGAGGTAGCACTCTAGCATTATCATTATAAAACTTGGAGAAACAATTCAGATTTTTGTCTTAATTTCAGTGTAGGCAAGGTCCATAACAAAGTAAGAAGTGTGTGGTAAATCTAAAATTTGGGTGACCCTTAGAACTTTTTGAACGACCTTCTAAATTGAAACCTCTTAAACTGTGTTTTAGAAATTGAACTTAGGTCATGTACTTCTCGAGAGGAGGGGTTGATATATATATATATATATATATATATATATATATATATATATATATATAAAAGTATGCAAAGTCGGCGACCGTAGTCGAAGGCAATCAGAAGGCGCCCTTTTCAATTGCGAATACACAGAGATGTAGGGGAAAGCGCTACTCTTTTTCCTGAATTAATCCACTTTACCCTTGATACATACCTTATAGTGCTAAGAGTTAAGCAAGGAGCTATCGAGTACCATTTATGAGTCTTTGGTATAATTCTACCTTGGATCAAACCCCGGTCTCCCGGGCAATTATGAATTGAAAGAATCCCCACCCTTCTGTGGAGTAAGACCAACGCCAAAGCAAAAGATATCCTTTGTATAATACTTAAATGCCTTCAGTTGGGAGGCTACATCTGGAGGTCAGGGTTTTGAGGGGTACTTTTTTCTTGCCAATTCTACCAGTCCCACTCTGACTTGATTTGTATTGCCTTTCATGATATGATTTTTGAATCAAATATTGTTCTTTGAAAAGACGTACAAAACATAGAGTTGGCTGACACTTGGCATACTATAGAGGACCTGCCGGGGACGACAGATAATTGGGATAGATGGAGGAAGAGCGTGAAAGGCAATCAGTGCCTGACTTAACATATATACCTCCGAGTAAATCCTTTGTATTAAATTTCGGTTTTAAACTAATCGGTATGCCGATGAAAAATTCATCAAAATATTCTGATCTTTAAAGAATAGTGAAAGTCTTCTTAGTGCTCTAAACAAAGTTAAAACATACGAAACATAGTCTGATATTTTTTTCCTTTTGAATCTGATGACTGCCTATTAAATGCAAGTCCATTAAATCCTCTATGTTCTATATGGAAATTGTGCCTGCCAGCTTGTTACAGAGAAAATACAATACTGCGCCCACTCTCCGGAGAAGTCTGACCAGACTGCCTTAAAACTGTCATTCAGGTTCCCAGGTTTTTTCCCAGGGGTTGAAATATTATTTGCAGATCTGGGCCAGAAGCAAGTTAATTATTTTTATGTTAATTATTCTTTTGATCGTTATACATATTATTTGCTGTTTTGATGTTAATGAAACCAGTAAATTAAGGCAAATGACGTTTAATACTACTTTTCAAGAAGCTGTTGGCATTTATGACCTGTTACGTTACGGGCGGTAACGAATATTGAAATAAATGACAAATGTGCGCAAGAGTTTTAATGTTATGGGTTTTAGCATTCAGTGTTAAAGGGAGGCCTGTAATAAGACGAATTCACTTTCTTCTCCGGATAACTGCAGGTTACACGTATAGGACAATATGCATTGGGTGAAAAGCGTAAGTTTTGTTGGAATGACAAAATTATTCTCGTAAAGTCAGGACTTTAATCTAGAATCTGAGAAAAATGAAGACTGCATACATAGGATCAGAGTGTTACTACCTTGTAACCGAGAGTATAATCATTGTGTACTATATGTAATGGTAAATATTTAACTTTTTTTTTAAAATACTGATATATGATAAATCATAGCATGTACGTAACCGATGTATAACTGTATTCCTTAAGCTCACAGACTGTCGTTATAAGACAATTGGGGAGTTGAAAGAGGCTGTGACAAAGATCATTGACAGTTCAAACAAGAGGACTTCCATGGGGCCTTCCAGAAAGTGGTGGAACGGTACAACAAGTGCATTGCAGCCAGAGGATATTACTTCGAAGGGGACTAGAGATTCATTTGTTTACTATCAATAAGAGAGCCCATACGAAAAAAGTCTGGAAACTCATTCAATGATCCTCGTATATATATATATATATATATATATAGTATATATATAGAGAGAGAGAGAGAGAGAGAAAAGGGTTGATAACAATGTAATCCGATCAGAATTAGGGATTTCTTCAGAAAGAAATTCGACACTGTCGTATTTCGGTTCCTAATAATCATCATCAAGACCGGGAGGGATGATAATAGTGTTGATAATGAAGAATGAACAACGTGTAGAGCATAATTATATAAATACAAAGTTGACTTGCGGACCTATTCCTATAAGGATTTACAGTGAAATATATATATATATATATATATATATATATATATATATATAGTCTGAATAGTTGAATTTGGGTCAAGGGTGCGTGTAGACCAACTGACGGTCAACTTTCCCTAATATTGGTGTATGAACAGGCAAGCAATCCCGAACAACAAACGACCTATTTGAAAGCTGAATGCCTACTGCCAAGAAGCCTATGTTATACGAGGCACCGGGAAGGTCGAATCTCCAAAAAGTAAAAATCAGACAAGTCACTTGGCTGAGAGATCCCCAAACAGGCAGACGTGTTCCTGATGCAAAGAGTAAACGGTCTTCCCCAGGTTATCTTACATGGGAAAAGATTAAAATGCTGCTAGTAAAAAAAGAAAAGGGAGAGGAACAGCGTAACTATTTTGTTCACCGACTGACCACGAGAAGAGCCAGAAAACGAGAAACGATTTGAAGATGTACCCAGAAAGAAAGAAAGAAAGAAAAAAAGAAAGAGAAATTAACTGTTGGAGAAACGTGACACCAGAAGAAAAAAAAGAGAGACATATAGATATAAAAAAAGAAAAGAAAAAAAGAGAGAGAAAGAAGTAAGATAATCTTTCATTTTAATGTTGTTTTACTTTTTGCTTACTCTGTTCCTACCGCGCGCAAAACACATAAGAAAAAGGGGTTTGCACATATCATTACAAGAAAAATTATTGGTGAATTGTCCCCAATTTGTAAAAGTATAATTGTTTTTTGTTGCTGAGACAATTTTACTTCGCATAAATGCCTTTATTTTTTGGGTGTTTGACAATAAAATTATTTGTATTCTAAATTGTGTATTTCGTGTTCTCTTCACTTTTGGCTTGTTCTAAAAATGATAGTCATAGTTTTTTCCCGTTCAGTTGTGGTCGAATGACATCCCAAATAAAATAATGTCTGACCTAATACCAACAATACGCTTGGC
>OY757911.1:46063128-46155628 GCA_963585895.1 Sepioteuthis lessoniana | reverse complement strand
AAATTTCCTGTTTTTTAACTTACTAAGGCGTGGACAATGAATGAGCTGAAACGGATATCATATCGCATGGCGGTGCTTCTTCTTGATTAGAAAAAAGCTTTCATCACATTGAGTGTATTAAGAGGTGTATGTATTTGAGCAAAATTCCCTCTATGAGTACGTCGTATTGCAGTGGCTAATGTGCTGGAATGGGACATCATAGAAAGCGAGTTTGATCTATAGTTGCGTTGTTACTTTCATTTTAACAGTAATTGCCTTGGTAAAGGTGTTAATCCCTTTATCCTCATAGGTATGGGTTAAATAACACCACTACTGTTTTTCTACAAGGATAGATTTAGCATTATATAACACATAAGGTTGATATGCCATTAAAATAAAGAAACCTATATGTCACGCGAAGGATGCGATCACAAGTCAACTTTTTACAAAAGGGATCCTACTTCGTTTGAACTCAAAGGTGTCCTTCTCCTAGACCAGTCGACTTCTGAACGCTAAAGAACACAACCTTATATTTACATATGGGAGGAGAAGAGATGTATTCATGCCTGTACCAAAGGAACTCGCACAAAGTGAAACGTAAACAATCTTATTCAGGATTTGAATTTGTATTAAGAAGTGTAAATCTTTTGCAGGTGAGTTGCAGATAGTGTTTCTTTGATATCAGCAATTGTATCCTTGTCATAAGAGGAACACAAAACTTAATGGAATGCAGTCTGCAATTTGATGTATTGATCTGTTCCAAACTTGAATTGAGATATAATTGGATAACATATTTTCATTGTTAGATTGTTGACATTCTTGTTTGTTGCTAGCAATTACATTTTGTCACCATCTTTGAGTTCCTGCAATCTTTATGTACCGATGATATCGCAGTATTTTAATACTTTTTTGATATGCGTTTTTACTTTCGGCTGAAGAAAACCTTGGACAATTACTGCATCGAAGGTAGAGCTTTCTAATCCGAGCCTAAGCAATAATTTCTTTCTCTGATTCAGTTACAAATATAATTGAAACTTATCTTAATATATCGTAAATATTAACATGCCGAGTCAATTTCAAAAAATCACGAGAGTAAATCGTCCTATGTACTGTTGTCTCCAATTTTCTGAAAAGTTAATTACCCTAGTACAGAAAATCAACACCACACTGCGCCCCCTGGTGTGTTTACGCTACGTTCAACAACAACATACGGGTTACGAGGTTCTCAGTATTTGCAGTTGTGTCGTTTAATTAAGCTATTTAACTCTACAGCACACAATCGGCAAGAATCAATGAGATGAGATCAGAAATTGAAAGAGAATGTACCCAAGTGTCATTAAAAACGATTAGTATAGGTTTCAATTGCATCAGCTCTCTCTATCAACAGCGTTTTAAACGTAATAGGCATCAATTTGAATTGCTGCGATTACTCAGCGATATTTGAAATTCTGTCTGTTCTCATTATCAGCAAGGCCTGAATCAGCAATCATCAGTTAAAACACCTGCAATAACACAAAATAACTTATTCTTTTTGTTAGAAATTAAATATATCTAAATAAACAATGCATTCCTTTTATATCAATGTCAACATACTTTATTGACACACACAAATGAAAATTTCTTTGTAATCACTTATAATTTTTTCGACTTGAACTCATCATATGCAGAAAAGATTTGATGAAAAAATGTTTTTTAAAAGCATTGAAATTAAACAAGAAATATCGGTCTTTCATACAAAATTCTTAAATTGAATGATGCAAAAATAGCAAGACAATAATAATTTTGTGTAGATAGTAGAGTTAATATACATTTTTCTCTTTAAATCTGTACTTATATATTTATTGATACCTGTCTTTTGGTTGAATATTACTGATTCTAAAATTATCGTCCTGGTGATTCGTTGCGATGAATTATTTAGTATTATATATATTCCAACGATCCAATGATGAATGTATTTTGTATACATTTGAGAACATTTGATATACATTTTTTTATGTTTAATAAATTGGTTCATATATATATATATATATATATATATATATATATATATATATATATATATATTGACGAACTATGGATATAGACAGTTGAAGAACCGCCCAAAAACTTTTTTAGATTAGTCCGACTACAGGTAATTTTTATCATCATCGGTATTTTTCAAGAACATGATCGCTTATGTGTTGTGATGTAGAGGATTGAATCTGTGTTTAAAGAAATGCGGTGTAAGAAGAAAATATCTAGACTGTGGCGTCAACGTAATCAGTCGTGCTATTACATTCACTTTTTATTATTACCCAGGGGAATTTGTATGCAGATTCCTATTCTCCCAGTTCTGCATTCATTTTTATCCCTGCTGTTCTTCTAGAAGAATGGTTTTGACACGACATAATCCAGGAAGGTTCATATTTAAGGAATAACAGAAAACAAATAAAAAAAAAACCGGTTGAGACGTCATAAGCGTATGCCAAAACTTATAGCTCTTTAAAACGCCAAAATTATATATGTAATTCTTAAATATAACTACAACAGATCTACTACTTATCTATCTGTGAGCGTGTGTGTGTATGCGCGCGTGTGCGTGTGTGTGTGTGTGTGTGTGTACATTGGCATTCAGTACTTATTGTAGATTATTATTTTACAATTAACCTTGGAAATTACAAATGATTGATCAGAATCGATCTGTAGATTAATTTCATTCGAAATGAAAATATTTGTAAAAGAGAGTCCTGTTTAATTTCGTGTCTATTGACGTGTTGAATTTAATTAAGATAAAAGACCTGAGTTCAAAGATATTCAAATGATAATTTTTATGCTCGTTTCCTATTTCCTAATCAAGTAGTTGAAATTTAATCTTAAGTGCATCCTGATGATTATGATTTTACTTTCATTTACTGTAATAATGCTTATAACAATAATACGAAACATAGCAAGAATATAAAGCTAAAAGAAACGGATAGAAAATAACGGTAAAGAGAGAAGAATGACTCCATAAAGCGCAGTATGAAACAATCGACAATCTGATCAGTAATAACAACACATGGCAATTCTATAAAAAATATAAGGTAGAGAGTAGGCATAGTAGAAGCATAAAAAAGACAACTGTAAAATCTAACTAATAGACAAGAAAAAGAACTTGTCATCAATCAGATTTTGCCGATAAGAAGACTATAGAGTGAAAATAACAGAAAGCTAAAAAGAACAAATATCTGAACCTTGCCAGAGAGCTGAATAAGCTGTGGTCCAATATTGCCATTTGTTTTTAGAGATGAAACATTATAGATCGGTGAGATATATTCTTGAGTTACAGAGTATCATTCAAGTTGAGTCCTTATTGTTTGTTTGTTTTTGTTGTTTAATGATATATCAACATTCTCGGGCTATTCAATGCCAACATGGTTACAGTGTTCATCAATGGCCCGGGAGATTTGGGTTCAATACGAGGTCGTGTCAGACCAAAGACTAAAAAAAATGATACTTGATGCTAACTTGCTTAACACAAAGCATTATCAGGTAAGGATCAAGAGTAAAGTGGAGCAATTCAGGGAAAGGTGTAGTGCATTCCCCTTGACCTTAGTGTAGTAGCTATTGAAAAGGGAGCCTTCGGGACCCCCTCGACTATGGTCGCCAACATTACTTTTATTTGCATCCTTTAAGAAGAAGAGTAGTGGTACTATTTAAACCATTGCTGGGGGAATAAGGGTTTCATAACTTTCCCAAAGAAACTTATCCGAAAGTGAACATTTTAGCGCGAGGGGAATTCGAAATCGCAATCCAACGCTTTAAGCATTACACTACAAGGACACCCTCAGTCCTTAGTGGGAAGATACAGGAATTTCAATCAGTGTAATAGACAACTGTTGAACCCGAGGTCAATAAGACCACATCTCTTATGGGTGGTTTATGTTTGAACAAGAAAATAGAATGAGAAAAAAATGAGAAACTCTCAACGTAATTGGTTGAAAGCTTCATAACATTCTCACTGTTCTTTTTTTTCTATTGAGGCTGAAGGGCAGTATTGAATGGGTGCTTATTAATGAAAAGTAAAATGTGCTTGTGAAGTTGTGGTTATGTTATCATCATTCATCAACAAATAAAAACAACAGACCGGACCAGAGATGAGGTGAAGTGTTAACGAAACAAGGTAAGGCCATTGGAGTTGCTCAAGTGGTGAGTAAGGCTCATATAAACAAAAAACAGAAGAGATGACCAAGTTGGTATGTAAAGGAGCTTTTGAAACATAATCAAACCTGGTTACCCAGTCAGCTGAAGCTGTAGAATGCACCAACTGCGACTCTGCAGAGGGGTAATACCCGCCAATGAATGTCCTAGATATGACACTAAGCAATCTGATGGTGAGGTTCCAGTGATGCTGGGGCTTTGGGGAATGCAAAGCACCCCTTAATTGCCATTGCCCTCAGGTCCACTCAGTCCCGGTGTGGTAGCACCTCATAGCGCCCAATCTATGGGACAAATAGAACTAACGGCATACTTATGCTAAACTGAATTGTTTGACTAAACTGAATAACTTGAAATAGAAATGTTTTAGACAATTAACCCATACTAACATTTTAACTGCATGCTTATGCTAAACTGAATTATTTGAAATGGAACTGTTTTTTGACAATGAAACTGTACTTACACTAAACTGATTTATTTGATATAGATCTACTTTGACATTTAACTCAGTGTAAACAAAAATCTGTACTCATAAAAAACTGGATTAGATGGATTTGAACTGCTTTGCCAAACTGAAGAGCTTGAAAGAGAAAAGTTTTTAACAATTAAACTGTACTTACATTTAAACAGCGTACTGCATTGTTTGAAATAAAACTATCTTTATAAAAATGGATTTGGCGTTAAATAACCAACAAAGGTTGATATGCCATAAAATCCAACCAACCAACCGACCAAAACCTGAAAATTTTGGTTTCAGTTTCGAATTTAGATTTTTTTGGTTTCTTCATTCATGGATTATTAACGTTCATGACTTATTCAATACCAAAGCCATCTTTGTGCAAAGAGAGTGGTAGTGAATTATTACCCATAACAGTCCATCACGTAAGCCAGTAACCACGGCCTTCCCCCCAAAATAAAGGTTGTTAGAATTGAAGATTAGAGAACGATTCAAAACTGTCAAGACAAAAGCATTTTTGACAATATCTAAAATACTTCTATTAGTCTTTGACACATTGGAAGTCTTGCAGTCTATTAAATTCAGAGAAAACGCTATTGAAAAGTGTAAAAAAATCGTAATGAGAAAAATGCCATAATCTCTCTGAGAATATAAAATGCATAAAATTCTTTGGGCCTTTGGGATGCAAATGGATCACCTAATTCTGTTCGGAAGACCAAACCTTGTCTTAATTAATAAGAAAAGACTTGGCGTCCCAGTAGAACATAGAGCAAAAATGAATGCCTGAACCTTGCCAGAATGTTGAAAAGTCTGTGTAACATGAATGCAACGATAACACCAATTGCCAATGAAATCCTTAAAACTGTCCCACAAGATCTGTACAAAACGATTGGGAAGACTGGATAAAATCGAGACCATATTGCCCATATTAGTGATAAATTCAACTCGAATACTTAGAAGAGACCACGTGACTTAATGAGACTTTCTCTCATAAAAAGAAAATGAATAAGACAGCTAACAATTACTCACAATACTTTGTCACACAATAGTTGTAATAAAGAATGGAAGTACTCATCTAGAAGATTTTGACTTTCCAGATTACAGAGTGAAAATTAAAGCTGCACAAACATCTGAATGCTGCTCAAAAACATAAATATTCTCGATGTATGAAGGTGACAGTTATACATATTGTAGCCTTTGGAATAGTCTCTGAAAACATGAAAAAGTAAGTGGATGATTGGAATATCATAGGAAGAATCAAGACAATCCTCATGACAAAGGTGGTAAAATTAACTAGGATAGATTGAAAAGCCAAGGAGATATAAGGGACTTGCCTACACACAGACATTTGAGAAAAGAGATGCGATAAAAACGTCCAAAAAATAAATGACAATTTCTTTTAAATTGGCGATGTATATAAGCTGTGACCAATGAGGCAGATGTTGGCAATTTTCTTCCAGGTTTTCAAAACATTTTTCCCCAGTAAATTAATATTCATTGAATGCCTAAGATATATATATATATATATATATATATATATATATATATATATATATATATATATATATATTTATTTATTTTTTCTTTTCTTTGGTACAGGCACGAGCGTAGCACGTCACGATCACGGAGGCGGCTTGGCTCTTTCAGAGTCAAGCCGGGGTTACTGTTGGAGCTGATATGATGCAGAAATAACCCAAAATCGGCAATGAAGACAGTGCATCACTGACAACCTCCCTGATGCATCTAAGATGTATGATTGAAATGTTAATGCAGGTAACAACAGTGACGACTGGGAACAGACTAGTTTACAACCAGGGAATAGACCTGGTGACGGTTGGAGAGGCAACTGGCAACGCGGAAAGACGGGTAGTGGGGCAAGATGGGTTAGCAACCCAAATTGCACGCTCCGTGAGGAGCAACCAAGAAAGATGCTACGACGAACCTAAATGCACAATACCCCCAGGGGATCCCGAGAGGGGGGGGCGGAAGAGATCCTCAACAGGATGGATTTAACGGAAACGAACAAAAACCAAAGATGCTTGAAGATACATCAAAGCCGGATGAAATGTCTGGAGGACGTAATCGGGAGCAACGCGCAGGTACAAGTCCTGGTAAAACGGAGGAGGTGCAGGGACAGGAGTCATACCACAGCGCCCAGTCCCTCCAAGCTCAGTTCCTCTCACTCTGGGCAAGGAGTCCCGTAAGAAGATAAATGGCCCCCAGCGAACAACAAGGGGGCCTGGCAGGACTTCGACAATGACATTTGTGAGATAATTCAGTCAGCTACGAAGGGGGACGTGGAGAGGCGACTAAGTTTCATGACGACAATAATAACTAGCTTGGCGTCAGAGAGATTTGGTTTCGTCGAAACCCGGCAACCAAGGAGGCCCTACACTGCCAACCGTAGGGTGAATAAAATGACAGACCTAAGGAAAGAAATAAGATCCCTTAAGAAGCTATATAGAAGGGCAAGTATAGAAGAGCGTCAACCCCTCGAGGAGATCAGGGGTATACTCAGAGGGGAATTGAAACCTTACGGCGAGCGGAGTGGCACAGGAGGAGGAGGAAAGAAAGATCAAAGAAGCGGGCAAATTTCCTGTCTAATCCCTTCGGCTTCGCAAGAACATTACTAAGGGAGAAGCGAAATGGGAATTTGGAGGCATCGGAGGAAGAAATTAACAACCACTTTCGAGATACTATGAGTGACCCTGCAAAAGATCAAAATATGGGTATTAACAACCGCTTGATTCATCAGAAGCCACCAGTGGTCCAATATGACACCCGCTTGCCAACCTGGAAGGAAATGCAAGAAGTTGTGAGAGCCACAAGATCCGCCTCAGCACCAGGACCAAGTGGAGTACCTTACATTGTGTACAAGCGGTGTAAAGGAGTTCTAGAAATCCTGTGGAAAATATTGAGAGTCATTTGGAGGAGAGGCAAGATCGTGGAGCAATGGAGATTCGCTGAGGGGGTATGGATCCCGAAGGAGGAGGGTTCGAATTTATTGGACCAGTTCCGATTAATTTAATTATTAAACACTGAAAGTAAGATCTTTTTCAGTTAATTGTCAAGGCGATTATCAGATTTCTTCCTGGGTAACGGCTACATTGATACATCAGTCCAGAAGGGCGGGGTAGCCGGTATGCCAGGGTGCCTTGAACATACAGGAGTCCTGACACAGGTCTTGAGAGAGGCAAAGGAAAACAAAGGAGACTTGACTGTATTATGGTTGGATCTCGCTAACGCCTATGGGTCCATGCCACACAAACTGGTGGAGGAAGCCCTAACGAGACATCACGTACCACCATCAGTATGCGATCTCATTGCAGACTATTATAAGAATTTCTGGCTGAGAGCATGTTCTAGTTCAGTAACATCAGAGTGGCAAACCCTGGAAAAGGGTATCATTACAGGGTGTACTATGTCTGCCGTCCTATTCTCATTGACTATGAACATGCTTGTGAAGGCGGCAGAGGTGGAATGCCGAGGTCCTTTGTCTAGATCAGGAGTCCGCCAATCACCAATAAGGGCTTACATGGATGATTTAACCGTGACGACAACATCTGTCATGGGAGGTAGATGGCTCTTAAAGGGTCTCGAGAGAAATATGACCTGGGCTAGAATGTATTTCAAGCCAGCAAAATCCAGGTCACTAGTATTGAAAAAAGGCAAGGTCATGGAGAAAGTCCGATTCACAGTCGCAGGAGAAACAATACCTACTCTGAGCGAAAAGCCTATTAAGAGCTTGGGCAAGACTTTCAACAGTAGTCTGAAGGATACAGCCGCAAAACAGAAGACTATAAAAGACCTTGAGGAATGGCTGACGAAAATCGACAAATCTGGATTGCCTGGTCGATTTAAGGCATGGTTATTCCAGCATGCAGTTTTGCCCCGGATATTGTGGCCATTGTTCGTCTATGACATTCCGATTACCACCGTGGAACCGTTAGAGAGAGCAATTAGTAATCGGTTGAGAAGGTGGCTGGGCTTGCCTAGATGTTTAAGTTGTGCAGCTCTCTACGGGAACAGCAACGCATTGCGCCTCCCCTGCAGCAGCCTCGTGGAAGAATTCAAAATAACGAAGACAAGAGAACTGCTAGAGTATACGGAGTCTGAAGATCCAAAGGTGGCGGCAGCAGGAATTCAGATAAGATCTGGCAGGAAGTGGAGTGCGAGGAGAGAGTTTCAAGTGGCGGAGGAGAGGCTTAGGCATAAAGATATCTTAGGGTCGATCGCTAAAGGATTTTTCCCCTCGACGCATACCATCAGTGCCAAAGGCAAGGAAAGACACCATCTCATCCTAGAAGAAGTCCGAGAGGGCGTAGAGGTAGGGCGTTACGGCAAAATGGTCGTTCTGAGTCAGCAAGGAGCCTGGACAAGGTGGGAGGATGTAGAGAAGAAAAGGGTTACATGGTCAGATTGTTGGCGGCCGGATTTCAACGGATTTGCATGATATACGTTTTATTGATTAAAACATCCAGGAGAAAAAAATTACCAACCAAGCCAACAATTATTCCTATATTTACGAATGTTAAACACTTCAAGTCCGTGATTATATATATATATATATATATATATATATAACGAGAAAGGAGGATATTATCATATCAATAAGCTTTTCGACCATGTTTTTCTTCATACATTTTTTTTCATTTTCCGCTGTCTTATCTTCTGTCTTCCTCAATTGCAGTGTCTTTATTGAGCAAATTAACTTACACATTATATTCTGATTTGACTTAATGATATTCATCAGGTACCTTCTACTTTTTAAAACTTGGCTCGGATTTACATATTTCTGGTTTGTTTCATTGCTTAATATCATATCGACCATCGCGGTTTTTAATGCTGAACTATCTTTGTAGAGAAAACAATAGTATCACTATTTAACTCACAACAGGTAGTATAAATGTGTTCATCGCTTTATTAAGGTTATTAGTACTACAGCAACAGAAGTGGGTCGACCGGAGTTTGAACTCTCTTCCTACGATGTCTCAGTTCAGCATGTCAGCCACTACGCCAAAATGTAATCCTCCATTAACTTTTTGTTAGATGCTCTCCTTTTTAGAAACAGGTGTAATCAAACAGTTATAATCAAACAGATGATGAAACTTGAATTCTCATTCTCTATTCTTATGTGCAATTAAGTTTGATCATTTCTTTGTGATTAAAACTCTTTTATTACATATGTTTTATATGAAATTTATTTTTCTCAGTTTATTTAATATCTTCTTTTTTCCAGTTGCATGTTTTCGCTTTCAGTCTATTGTTCCTAATAATATCCTGACTTGCGTAAGGATCAAGCTGTTGATATGTACTTGCATACATTCTGCATACATTTAGTTGCCAAATCATATGTAAGTACTTTGCCAACTATTACGTCATGATATGGATTCGATACAAACTCAATTTTTTAAAGAAATTATGCTAGGTACATTTCAGAATTTCCCTTCTCCTATACCGGTAGCCTAAATAAAACTTAATACCCTAGTCTACCATTTTATTTGCACATAGCAGGAAGAAAAATAAATGGATTAATGCTTTTCCTAAAAGCAGTAGCGTAAACTACGACAAACAATATCAATGAGCATACGAACTTGATCATATTTCCAACTACGATGACCATTACACATAGCGCACCTGCATGTATTTACCTAATCCTTCCGCCAGCTGAAATATATTCACTTGGGAACAGTTTTTCCAAAGGTAGAGAAATGAAAATTATTCATCAAACACACATTCAAAATAAAGAGAAAAAATAGACTTACCCATATATGGATGAATATTTAGATTTTTAGCTTCTAATATTTTTGTTATATCTAAAATAACATTCCCAAGTGCATTACTAGTAAACTTTAATCCAAAGAAGATGAGATAAGGCCTAACAATTTGAATCATGGAAATATTCAGAGGGATTAGATTTCTTTCTTGGAGGCTTGCTTTGCATAACGGGTATCGGCATAGTTAATGAAATCAGCAAACCGGGTAAAATTCATAAGCTCTTCTTCGTGCCATGTGTACATTTTAGGGTTGACTGAGTCGTTTAGGTTTGATTAAGAAACCATTTGAGGTAATGGAAAAATCCAAATGGAGAACATCAGAAGCCGTTTTAAAACTGACCTTGTGTCACCTGCTTGACGAGGTTGAGGGTTTACGTAAATGCACTTATATTAATGATATAAGAATATAGGAATAAACATTGAGTAGTTCCTTCTTCAGACACGCCTGTTGGTGAGGTTTTTTTTATCACTTTGCCTCTTAGGCTTATTATTTGAATACGTGTCTCATCTCTGTCACTTTATAACATACATCGGTTATCATGCAACACATATATATATATATATATATATATATATATATATATATATATATATATATATATATGTGTGTGTGTGTGTGTGTGTGTGTGTGTGTGGTACATTCAATAAATTTCCAGACTTTTTATACAGGCATTTAAAATTGTCGTAGACTCTTGAAATTTCAGTATGTTATTGTTACACATCTTATGAGATGACTGACCAATTTTTTTGATTGCAGGTTCAAATTAACAGCTAAAGAAGGGATTGAAATACACCTTACTAAAGCCTGATAGTCACGGCTGGTGAATTTCAAAAATGCAATGAGGACACTTTAGAAGAACGATATGCAATAAAATTCTGTTTTAAACTTGGAAATAATGCCACACAAACTTATGGAATGATTCACACTGCTTTTGGAGCATGAATCGAGCATCAGTTTTTGAGTGGCATAAGAGATTCAAGGAAGCCAGGGAGTCTGTGAAGGATGATAAGAGGTGTAGGAGGAGTAAGGAAGTCAATACACCAGAGTTGATTGGCCAAAAGGTGAGGGTTAATGTTATTATGTTGTGGTTTTAAGGGAGTTCAGGGAGAGATTCCTTCGGAAGAGGCCAGCACACTTCAATTTGGGTCTGTGGCATTTCCACTAGAACAATGCACCGATCCACAACTCCATCCTTGTCACAGACTATTTGACCAAGATGGGCATCAAGACAGTTCCACACCCTCCCTAGAGTCCACACCTTGCTCCCTGTAAATTCTGGTTATTCTTTAAGCTCACAGGCTGTCGTTAAGAGACAATTGAGGAGATGAAGAGGCTGTGACGAAAGTCATTGCTAGTTTTACCGAAGAGGAGTTCCATGGGACCTTCCAGAATTTTTTGAATGATATAACAAGTCCATTGTACCTGGAGGAGATTCCTTCGAAGGGGATTAGAGTTTCATGCGTGTACTATGAATAAAAGTCTGGAAACTTATTCAATGATCCTCGTACATATATATATATATATATATATATATATATATATATATCATCATTTAGTGCCACAGGCACAGGTATCCCTGACCCTCTCTTGCCACTTTTCCCTATAGTTCATCGCCTCTGGCAGGTCTTCAGAGCTACATCTCGTAACCTTGCTGAAAGTATGTTCGTGCTGGTCTTCCTGCTTTTTCCCGGCCATATGTCGGGGCCCATAGGAGTACATCGTTTATGAGCTCGTCCCCGCTTCTCCAGAAGTGTCCAGTATGTCTGGTTCGTCTAACTTGGATAGTTTTCGTGATGGGAGGCAGGTGGCCGTGTAGTTGGTGTCTTGTGGGGTGTAGCCGTCAGGACTTCTTCAATATTGCTTACAGCATTCTTGTGTAATTGCCGTCTAGCTTCTCCAGCCGTTTTGTTAGCGTCCCTGTTGTGCATCCATACAGCAGTATCGATACGACAGCTGCCTGGAAGAAACCGCGTTTCATTTCATCGGTCATGTATGATTTCTTTATGATCAATAGCCTATTGAGAGCTGTACATGTCTTCGTTAGCTGCGTGTCGATGTCATTTTCGGTTGATGAGACGGCGCTTCCTACGTAAGTGAATTTGTCTACTAGCTTAAGAGGGGTTCCGTCTAGTGTGGAAATGTCACCTGTTTGATTATTGCATATAAATTCCGTTTTGTGTGCATTGACATGGAGGCCTATGCCTGCGGCTGCTCGTTCCAAACTATGCAGTAGTGTTTCGGCTTGGTTGGGTGTATTTGCTAGTATCGGCGTAGTCGGCGTCGGTAATTGTTTTTGCGGTGTATCTTCTGCTTCTTTCCTTTGTCAGCTCGAAGCCGTTTTCTCTCATTTTATCAATCGATGTTCTAAGCACGTAATCGAGACAGATGATAAAGAAGTATGGAGCTAGCGTGTCTCCTTGTAGTACTCCTGCTACAATGTCGAAGTCTTCTGTGTCTCCATCTGGTGAACGTACTTTCACTTTGGTGTTTCTATAGAGAATCGTTATTACTGCTACGGTTTCTTTTGGTAGCCCGTATGCAGGTAGGATTAGTTCCATCTTTCCTCTGTGAATGGAATCGAAGGCCTTGGTAAAGTCGACAAATAGTAATGTCGCTTGTATGTTTCTTGCCCGTACATCTTCAAGGATTCTACGGATGGTCAATATTTGTGAGGTCGTGGATCTATTTCTTCGGAAGCCACTTTGGTTTTTCCTAAGGATGTTGTCGATTTTGGGTTCTATGTGGTTTCTTAGTAGGGCATTGTAGATTTTGGCTGCTATGGATGTAAGTGTTATGTCTCGGTAGTTCTTGGCTAATCCGAGGTCACCTTTTTAAGGGAAGGGGAGGATGCGTGAATATATATATATGTATATATATATATATATATATATATATATATATATATATATATATGCACTTTCAATGCGAAGACCGCAAAATATCTAGGTGCCATTCTGAAGATACATTCAGTTGCACATTGATAAAAACGAAACACTCTGTCCCTCTCATGTTATTTAATGTGGTCATTTGTGATGGTGACGTTATGCTGCTATCTATCTTTCCACGTGGACTTTATCAAGTGCCCTGTGGATGTGATGCTGACCTGGGTCAAGAGGGTGACTTCTGTAAGATCAGGCATTTTGCAACTGGACTCTGCTATGCAACACAAGCATTCATGATTGTGAGAAAATTTATGTAACCACATCACCCCTTTTATCTGGCCGAAAACATCACAATATTGTGACCACTAGATTGAATAAATCTAATCAATTGCATTTCAAATTATTTTCATATGATTTCGATAAATATATCTTATGAATTGAGATGTCAGTGTTGTTTTCATTTTAGCATTATTTAGAAGACAATTAATCCATTTTAAAGAGAAAAAGAGATATACTCTCATCACTGTGCTTTTTTTTTCATACGATCTTATCTGAAACTATTTATTTGAAATATAAAGTCCAAGAACTCTCAGCCATCCTTAGATGGGATGTGAGTGTTACACAAACTGTTTATGTTTGATTTAATTGTGTACTTGTAAAATCTTTATTATTTGCAATAAATCTCGTCCTAACACAAACTCATTCTGCGTCCCTTACAATGCACTTAACAACGCTCTTTCGCTCTCTGTATTTCTCTCTCTCTCTCTCTCTCTCTTTCTCTCTCTCTCTCTGTCTGTCTTATCGTCACTCTTTTAATATTTCTTTTCCTCTCTCTAGATTGCTAGTATTGGCTCTTTGCTTGTTTCTATATCTTTCACTTTCTTGAACTCTGCTTTATTTCTATCAAAACCCAAGAGATTTAAATCAGATGCCGCCGTTTGTTTAATTACATAATTGAATTATCCATGAGTGGTCAGAATGAGGTTGATTTGCTAAGCCCGCCAACCCACAAAAAGGAAGAACGCGTTGGTTTTATACAAGTTCTAAATACTGGCCAATTAGTGAAAATTGAATTAGGAAGGAAATTCGGCTGAGATCTGTGCAATTGAATCAAATGCAATTTGCAGTCTAAATGTAAGACCTCTTCGCCAACGAATTCCGGAATAGAAGCCTGTGAGTCATTCTGTCAATGCTCTTTGAAAAAGCCGATGAAAAGGTCGCACTAAAGTAGATATTTTGAAAAACACCGCAAAAATAAAAGCGTTGAAAACTCAAATTAAACACTTTCACAGACGACAAAGACGATGATTGTGATGTGTAGAATTCAAACTGTGATTCACGATGGTTTTGATGATGACAATGATTTAGAAGTTGTTTATTGGATTATTATCACTTGAAAAATTTGACTCTTGTTGCCACTTGATATTTAATGTTTACTCCTATTAAAGCTTCATATGTACTACTATTACAACTAAAAAATAAAAATGCAAATGGTTTGATTTCTATATTTATTGGCATATGAAGCTTAGAGTTTTATTCCATAAAAAACCCATCTTTGTACATGAATAGTAATGGTACTATTTAACCGAAGGCTCGGCAAATTAAGGGACCATTTTTTACCTAAGATATTAGTCCGAATACAGATGCAATACCTTGACAATGTCGCAATCCACTACGACACCGATTCCATCGAATGTAAAAGGAATATCAGTGTTGGTATTGTTTGGCTGGAAACGACATCCATTCAAAACTCTGAAATAATCCACAATTTGATCATGCTAACAAATATTCTATTCTCAAATCAGAATATGTCCAGGAAAATCAAAATCCTATATTCATTTACAACTTTTAAATGCAGTCAAACCAAGAAATCCAGTCCACAAGGCCAGACCTAGTGTTAATTAACAATAATACTTTCTAATTTACTGGATTTTAAGATTCCAGTGGTCTATACAGTTATAATACAATCAAGTGAAAATATACACATATACCTGGATAGGTAAAAAAGCTGTTGAATACAAAAGTGATAGTGAAAGCAATTGAAGCTGTTGACCATAGAACTCTAAAAAGGAGGCCATGGAAAAGGACTCGGGATAGAGGAAATCAGAGAAATTATTGAGGCCATAAACACAGTTGCATTTTTAAAATCGTCTTGAATTCATAGAAAATTCCCGGAGACCTGTGGAAACGTATTGTTAATCGGACTCTAGAAAAACACCAATTAAAACCGATGAGAAAAACGCGCAAGGTGTAAATTATTATTAATAATAATAATAACAATAAAATATATTGATTGAACTGGATCTTTGAGCTTAGTGAAGACTCGAATTCGTTATCACCACTGATATAAATCAACAGAATGTTTAAAAAAAATGATTAGTTTTTATTTGAACTGGATGCTTATTAATTTAATGTTCCCGATTTTTCCTTTACACGTCTAAGTTATATTCTGTATAGATTTACGTTTGCCTAACATTTTAACACCTTGAACAGAAATTGTTGTCAAGATGTGATACTAGGTCATTTCTGAAAGTTGAATAAAGCTAATTTGGTTTAAGTTTTTCCTTCTCCTCGACAGGTTGCTTAACTAAGACTAAATGAAAAAAAAAGCTTACCGTGCAATTTCTGAATAGCTTGGGTGGGAAGATCAGATTGATTCATGCCTTTAGCAAGCGTGTTAAATCGAAATAAAATGCAAATAGCCCCGTCCTGAATTTGAATTCAGGTGTCTGATTCTATTTCCAAAACTATAACCACTACACAAAGTGTTTCACGTTTCTGAATAGAAAGGCAGTTACTAGTACCTGGTGTTTCAGTAAACTGATTCATTTTTATCAGAACGAATTGAAAGGGAAAGTTGAAAAAAGATACCCTGATAAGCAAGCAAAATATTGTGAGCACAAAAAGCTACCTCGATTTCAAGTCGTCATAGCGTCGACATTTATGGGTGTTTGTTTATAAATATGGTGACATCACATCCATTATCCCCGCTCTACCGGCGAATTATCATTGCACCGCTAGAAGGCACCAAAATCTAAATTGATGCTCGTCCATCAAGAAATGTATTTAAATCATTCCTTTAATAAGCTGGATTTGTTGTTATGTATTAAGGACCCTTCTAAAGCTGAGCAAGAAAAAATTAACTGCATCAGAAAAAATAGCTTTGAGGAAAATAAGTGATGCCTTGAAAAGGAAATAATGAAAAATGCCCATTGAATAATATATCAACTCCACTATAAAATGACTTGAAGTCGAACAAGCCAGGTTTTCGAAAGGCTAATTAGAAATTTCAACTGAACTAATGAGAAAACGAATAAATTTCAAAACATTAAAATGAGAAGAATGAAAGGTTAGATAAATTTAACCGACAAAGCAGGGTTATGAAAATGATATCTGAAGAAAGAAAATCAATCATTATTAATACCATCGCAGAAAAATGCTAAAAAAACAAAAAGTATATAAGCTGAAACATACGTTTAGAGAAGATATCAGATGTAGACTGATTAAATTTATTTATTTAACCCTAGTCTTAAAAAAATACAATAAGTCGGACCAGAAGAATATAATGGCGGGTAGGTAGGATGGCCCACTGTGAACAGTGCAGGCATGTATCTCACAGCACATTAACACACAAACCAGAACTATAAAAAATCTCATAAACCATTTTGGGACTTTGAGAGTAAAGCTACCATTTAATCAATTTCTGTTAAATTCTAAAGCATTAACAAGCATATCCAGTATGTAAACCTCTTAAGAAAAAAAAAACAAAACAAGCTAATTGCACAGACCATCACAGCAGGGGAGATTGGAACGGTCTCAACAAATAAAGAAAAAAGAATTGTGAATGAAAAACACGCACAAAAAAATAGAATCATTTATGAAGTATTTAGAACATTTGCCATTAATTGTTGCCTAGTTAAGTCAAAATTTTACAGCTGACATGTTCAGCATATTTGTTGGAAGAACTGAATGTCTGGCTAAAACCGCTACCCTAAAAGCAACATTATTATGGATAAAGTATGGATAGTGTAAATCGACTGTAAATATCTCAAAATATAAAGTTAAAAGACAGTGAGTTGTTACATACGCTCAAGTAAGGATTAGTTCGAGGTTTCACATAATCTAATCCAAGTTCAGATTGTCACAAAATCTCAAATTAGTTAGAATTTTGATACAATTTTAAACAAGTTCAGATCCTCATGTTATCGTAAACTCGTCTGGATGCTCACAATCTCAATCTCGTTCGTATTGTCACAATATTAAGTATAAGCTTGAGAGAGATTGTCAAATGATCCAAAAAGCTACCACTTAAACAATCTCGGATTGTCTCATTTTCCGTATTAAGTTCGGACTGTTATCTAATCTCACGTAAAAACTTGAGAAGGATTATCGCATAAGGTGGTGTCTTATAAACCTGGGTGCAATTGTCCGGTAATTTCGCGTAAAAACCACTGCGTCAAAACTAGTTAGCATAGTCAATAAACCCAAATTGCAATGACCCCTAACAAGTTCAAGACAGTCGTATAATCTCAAGTAAAAGCCTGTGTATAATTGTCAAATGAACCTGAAAGTGATTGTCACATTATCACAGGCAAAATCTACGACTTAAAATAATTTCGAAATATCGATAAGAAAAACAAGTGAATTTAAGAATAAGAGAAATTAAAATAAAGTCACAGGCAGAATAAAAATAAGAATGCGAATAAAATTGTTAACCTCTGAAACCGTTGATTTACTGTTATCTAGGTGGTCCATGATTTGTTAATTCTCTTTGTGGACGGAAGATTCTAATTAATACTTCAGTTACTTTTGTTTTAAAGAAAAGTTGAATGAATAAAAAGTGACATCGCAAATTGAAATGGAAAATGTATTCTCAGTATAAAACATTTTCAGTATTATTCTCTAATATAAACCTGACTATAATTTGCTGTTTCTACAAGGTCACTGTCAAATACTGAAGGATATATATATATATATATATATATATATATAAACCCATTGAAATATCTTTGACAGGGGAGGTGGACCAAGGATTCACAAAGTTATGTAATTTAGTGGATTTGACAGTTACTTAATCACATAGTTACAAAATAGAAGGCCATCTATATTAATTTGAAATATAACCGTTTTATTCAACTTCGAAAATCTGACAATGGATATTATTCTTCCAGTAGATCCTGTCCTGTATTTTTATTAGGTGTATGAATGAACTAATATAAGACACAGTGTATTATTTAGTTGTTTAAACCATTAATACTTTCCCCATTTGTAATGTATTTACCCACTCCCTCTACACGAGTAGGAGGTGACATATGGTCAATTTTTTAAGCGGTTTGATTTCGGTTTTTCTCCTACGAGATTATTTTTAAAGATACACGCTTGCCTTACAATTTGCCCATAGCTCGAGAGAATATATGTTGAAATCATACCTTTCTAAAAGGTATTAGCGCTACGTAAAATGTAAGCATCCAGGATTTGAACTTGGGTTGCCCTCTCCTTTTTTTTCTTTGACGGTAATCATTGCACTACAAAAACGTATCAACTTATTCTATCCAAAAATAATTCATAAGTCTTGATATCCACTCTCATAACAACTAATAATTGATTTGAAAACCAATATTATTTTTGTTAAAATGGGATATCGAAAGAAAAATAAACGTATTAAACTTGTTTTTTTCCTTGTTTTAAATGTCCCGTCGACGGGGTTTTGGATATTATGACTCTATATCCTACAGAATGGGAACATCCTCCTAGAAACGGATGTCCTGGTTGTTGGTTGGCTTAATAGCATATGGACGTTCTTGAGTTATTTAAGCAAAGTCCATCCCTCTAGAAGAACAGTCGGGGTACTATTTAACCCATAGCTAATAGGATAAGGGGGTCCATACCTTTCCCAAGAGCATTTATCTGAAAGTGAACGTAATAGCGTAACTCCAGTTCGAACCCGATTACTACGATCCCGCAGTACATCGCGTAAATCATTACACCACAAGTAGGGGTATCCTGGCTATTAAACTTAATTGCATCTGATGATAAAAATACATTTCTGGAGATTTGGGGAGTGCGAAGTACCCCTTTCCTCGTCATTGTTTTCAAATTGCATTTGAAGATAAATTGTGGTACCTTTTAGATTCCTACTTATTGTTCAATCCACATGTTTAAATATTATTCATAGTCGATATGACTATCTGCAAAAAAAAAAAAAAATCTCTTAATGAACAACATAGTAAAAATGTAAATTTCAACGCCATTCCATAGTCTTGCAGCATACAATAAAAGCAATTGGATTATTTTGCCGTTAAAAGTAATTAACCCACCATATGCTGATTTTTTTTTTTTGCCACATGGTTTTTAGCGTTAAACTTTCCAGAAAGTAAGTTACTTTGTGAAAGTGCATTATATTTTGTTATATAATACTTTGATCTATTCATAACAGTGGATTGAATGATTTTATTTACCAAACTAACCCCCAAATCAGTTTATTTTTTCCAAGTTATTTTATCCAACTTGAGGGCGGTGTATTTTGAAGTAGAGTAAAAGGAAAAATCCTTAAGTTTTAAATATTATATATTTAAAACATAAGGATTTTTCCTTTTACTCTACTTCAAAATACACCGCCCTCAAGTTGTTTTTTATGAACTTAATTTTTCTATTCTTAAATTTTTTTTTTTCAAAAAATTAAAGAAAAGATCAATGATGAATTTAATCAAGCACAATTCTTATAAAACATTTGTCAGCTTCGTGATCGGGTAATTTTCTACTAACCATTGCATAGCTATAATCAACTAGCCTGATATTTTTTCGGCTTTTTGTGCAAGAAAATTAGCAATACACAAATATTCTCTCTCTCTCTCTCTCTCTCTCTCTCTCTCTCTCTCTCTCTCTGTGTGTGTGTGTGTGTGTGTGTGTGTTTCTCTCTTTCTTTTCTCTCTCTCTTTCTTTTTCTGTCTTAGTCACATACACACATTATGACTCTAATTATGTATAATCATTCCTCCTTCTTTCTTAATGTCAAACCATGCTCTCTCTCTCTCTCTCTCTCTCTCTCTCTCTCTCTCTCTCTCTATCTATCTATCTATCTATCTATCTATCTATCTATCTCAATGGTTCATTGTCTATCACTCTATCATGGTCTCTCTTTCATTATGACTTTACATACTTCAATTTCCGATCTTCAATGTCAGTTTATGTTCGCTATCTCTTTCTGTCTGTTTGTATGCGTGGTCTTCTCTCTCTCCCTCCCTCTCTCTATCTCTCACTCTCCCTTTCCATATACATATCTTTCATTGTGATATTTTATAATCTAGTCTCCATCCTTCCTAATGCTCACTCTCTTTCTCTTTTTGTTTGTATATAATTTAGTTTTCTTCCTTTTCAGAACCGCTTCATCAATATATTTTGATTCCAAATTTTGTCATTCGCCTTTCTGTTATTTCATTTAAAATTTATAACTTGACATTCGTATTAGAGATACGTTGTTTTGATGCTTGGTGAGATATAGTATTTGGGAGCGGATTCTTTTCTCGGGTTCTTTTTGATCAATGTGGTCTTTCTTTTGGTCATCCATTTCGGTACTTGTGCTCCTTGTAAGCATCTGTTCATTTCGAGTGCTTGTCTTTCGTGGATGGAGGGGAATTTCTTGAACCAGAAACCATGTATTCCATCATGGCTAGGGGGTTTCTAGTTTGATTTTTTTTTTTTGTGTCGTTTTGAGGAAATATATGTGTATTTCCGTTTGCGGGCCTTCTTCGAGCCCTTCTAATTCTTTAGTCATATTGCTGATCTATTTGGCTTTTTCGTTTGTTTTTTTGCTTGCCATATTTTAGTCCCAAATCGTGTGGTTTCTCTTGCATCCGGTTGTAGATATGTTTTCGCGTCATCTCCACCCAGTTGTTGGTAGAATTTTCTTTCGTTGTTTTGGAATGTCCTATTTTGTCTGTGTTGTTTTACTCTTTGTCGATATCTCTTTAATATTCCTTTTTTCGCCCGTACTTTTTGTTTTATTTCCTCAAGTTGTATTGTTATTTTTTCTCCTGTTGCCTTTTCCTTTTTGTTCTAACAGTGTCTTTTTTTGTGTGTAATCATTGCACCACAAAAAAAATTGAGAGTTTTTCTCATCAGTTTTAGATGGTAGTTTTTCACTGGAGTCTGAGTGATTGCAAGTCTCCTCAAATCTCCAGGACTCTTCCAAGTGTTCTGGCTGTTCTCAATAATGCTGTATTTTGGATTATTATTATTATTATTATTGTTAGTAGTAGTAGTAGTAGTAGTAGTAGAAGTTTGCTCGTTGTAACTTTTGGTCTCTCACGGGAGTCTGAGTGACAGAAAATTTCGATCTTAATAATACTATAGTTTGAATGATCTCATTTCTTTCTTTGATTTGAAATTCCTCCAGCGTTTTTCTATGTATTTGGAGACCGTTCCAAATGCATAAACAACGATAAGTATTAACGTCAACCTCATATTCCACAGTTTTTAATTAGTTGGCATTCTTTTATTTTCGCTCACTGGTTCACTGGAACGGCAGTATCTACTATATAGCAGAATCCTTTCTTCTTCTTCTTCTTCTTCTTCTTCTTCTTCTTCTTCTTCTTATTATTATTATTATTATTATTATTATTATTTACTCCTTTTCGAGTTTTTCACACCAGCGTCAGCGCATGGTTTATCACTGGAAAGTGAGTGAAGGCAAGTCTCCTCAAGTCACTAGGATTATTATGCTGTAGTTTGGATGGTCTCCACTCGTCCTCAAATTTCTATGTCCTCCAGTCCTTGTACCAGTCCTTTGGAGACTATACTATGAGCAACAATTAGAATTGCTATCACCGTCATTTTCATGTTCCCCAGTTTTGTTTTGTTTTTTAAATTGCCTTGCAAGGTCAACGTATTATCCATTTTTCGCTTTGTTTCAATTTTACCCAGTGGTCAGCAGGGACAGCAAAGTCAACTATTCGGCAAGATCCGTTTTCTTTTTTTTTCTTTTCTTTTTTGTTGTTTATTATTACAGAGTCTGATCGGTTGGCCGAGATTAGGACATTTGTTAGCATCTAAAAATCTCAGTGGAGTTTGTGCGTCTCATTCTTCCGGACGGATCCAGTTGTGTATATAAAATTTGTTCGTATGGTCAAACTTCAATTTCGTGCATAATTCCAAGGGCATCTCCTTGCCCACCCAGTCGTGTGTGGTCTTATACTCTTTCTGTGCTAATTTGATGCATTCGCTTATTATGTGATTAATGGTTTCGTCTCTTTCATCACATAACCTATATCTACTGTTTTATTGCGTCTCATCTGTTCTTGCTTTGATATGATTGGTCCTTATGGCGCTGTTTTGTGCTGCTGTTAGAATAGATTCGTTTTCTCATTTAAGGCTTCCCTTTCTAATTCACATACTCATTTTCTCATTGGTATTATTTTCTTCTTCTTGAGAGTTCTTCACATCAGCGTTAGGTGATGATTATCCCTGGAAATTCATTGAGAGCAAGTCTCGTCTAGCCTTCTTGATTCTTTTAGTATTCTCACCGATCTTAATAATACCATACTCTTTCTAGATAGTTTCAACTTATCTTCTAATTTACAAGTCTTTCAATCCCTTGAGTCAGCCTTTGTTCTGAGCGCACCAATTACAGCTGCTATCATCGTCACATTCATGTTTAATCTTTTATTTATTTTTTTTTTCGTTAATATCATTTTTTTCAATTACTATTATTCACTTAATTTTCAGTTAAAGCATATTTTTTTAAACAGGGATAAACTCTCCAGAGTCTTGCAGCTGGTTTTGATAATGCTTTCATTTAGACCGTTTTGATTTTTCTTTTAATCTTATATTCTTTCTATTTCTTCGAGTGTCTTATGGAAACACTTCCCTTGCTCCTCGGTAAAGCTTTTATTTTTCTCTTGAACATTTTCAATTCTTTGACGAGGTCAATCTCACTGTTAGGCTTTTTCTTTTTCTTTTTTTTTTTTTCAATTTGATTTTCTGTTCTACGGGGATAGTAGAAACCATTATTCCGATTAAGAGGTTATTATACAATGATTTAAACAAGTAGTAACCGATGGTTTTCAATAAGGATCAAGTGGCAACAGTTTTCCTCAATGTTTCTGCCAGATTCCAAATTATTAATCGACCCATCATAGTGAAGATCAGCTTTACTTAGTTCCAAAACTTAGGGCGTTACTTGCAGCTACTTCGGCATCCGGCAGATTGATTCTTTTAGAAAGTTCCCAATCCCGGATTCCCCAAACTCTTTCACTTACAACGAGAGTTCTTGTTTTTGACTTATTTTTGGCAGTCACTCAGCAGTGGACTATCGTCATTGTTGGTGATTGTCTACCACAATTGTACATATCCACATACTTCGAAAAATCGTACGTGATTTTTCTGATACATAAAAACAAAATTAATATAAGAAAACCACGCGCAACTGAGTGGTATATTTAAAGTGAATAATCTTAATAGTCAGTGTATGACAACTAAAAGAGGTGTTATTTCAATATGCAGTCTTAAACATAATTATTATTATGGTTTGCTGTTTAAATCATCGCTTTTATTGTAATATATTGTCATTAACATTTTTTCTTTTGCAGGTTGTGGTCTAATGCGCTGTTTCTATTGAAGGTTTCCATCTACAACATTGCTACTCTTGCATTTTGCGTTCAGCAGTATTGTATTTATTGTAATATGTGGTCTACCACATTGTTTCCATTGTAGTATGCAGTCTACACAATAATTTTCATATAGTTTGTGGTCTACAGTTGAGTTTCTATTGTATTTTGCGGCCTGTGACATTGTTTATATGGTATTTTGTGATCTACTATATTATTCATATTATAATATAATGTTTACCTCATTTTTCTAGTGCATTCTTTCAAAATTGGCTTAAGGGATTAATATCTAGTAAAAAAAAAACATCTTTACGACTAACACAAAGTTATTCAATTTTAAAAAATATTCAAATTTTAAGATCAGTTAAAGCCAATTAAAATTTTGAAATTTTTAATTGTTAACAAATAAACCTCATTTTTTTCTGGGATCAGTGCGAGGACTCCTTTATTTTTTAATTTTGTAATTTCATTTTTAATTTCACTTTTGGAATCTAGCCATGTGATGTCTAATTCTAAACGGGAAAGATCATGATTCTACAGTTTTTTTAAACCACAAAGAATATGGTAGACCTCAAATACTGATGCTGACCACCAACTGCATTGGCACTTAAAATTGTCAACGATGCTTAGGTGCAGGTTTTTCGTTAATGAGGAGAGTCATACGAACAGAAGTCGGATTATTATTGATTTTTGTTTATCCTAATTTTAATCTTAATACTTTTATCTGTTTAATTGTTATTAACCCTCTCACATAATGTATTATTCGTAGGAAAAGTAATTCTTTATAAATAGCTTATCTGCTATTACTCTATATTGTTCTTTTTGTTATTTTTTCTATTGTTAAAGCTTAGATTTTTATAATAAACTAACCTCATTGTTCCCCGAGAAAAAGAACTATCTCTTCTCAGGTTCTACCGCCAATAGCATTTATAACTCGGACCAATGAACTTACTGCAAAACAATGCAGCACTTACAAGTGTTCACTTTTAATTAACGAATTCTAAGCGGACATTTAAGCGAGATGATAATCAGCGCATATATTGAGGCCGCTCTTCAGATATCATCGGTTGGCAACCGGTAACTTAAACTGATGTCTGTGTTAATGCCAGTTCTCTTTATTTCCAGAAATGTCCTCGAAGGAATAGCTGAGACTGCAACGAAATGGAGATGCACACACACACACACACACACACACACACACACACACACACACACACACACACACACACGGTAAGCAGCTAACAAAAGTACTGAGATACATGCACGCACCTAACCACTCAGACACATACATCTAAACGCAAAAGTACATAGACAAACTTCAAATTTTAACATATACATACATCTATTAGCAGAAGTTTACACATCAATAAAAACAACGTCCTTTCTCCATTGCTTTAAAGTTCTATAATTCCGCTTTTTCCAACCACCTGATTGCTAGTCAGGATCGACTTTTCATCTCCAGAATTGTGATTAAGTTCCAAAAGTCGGTTCACTGGGTTATCATTAAATGTGTTTCATATTTTTGTCTTTCACTATCATTGCCTGGTTTTGTTTTATCATATACACTCGCGCAAAGCGAAAAGAGGCCGTTGCCAAAAGACGTAACTCCCCATACCCCTTATCCTGTCAGCTGACCCTCAAATCCTTATTCATACAATTCACCCCACCCCATAATTAGTCATATGATACAAATTTGCATTTGTTTTACTCAAAATCCTCCTTTCATATTATTCTGTATCCGGAATAAACTTTTTGGATTTTTTCCAGATTTCAATATTATATTCTCTGCGACCGCTTTATGTAATTTTGCCATGAAATGACGTAAATATCTGCGAAACTGCAGCCCCAACTACACACACACACGCACACACACACACACATATATATATATATATATATATATATTTGTGTGTCTGTGTGTATGTGTGTCTAAGAGAGAGAGAGTGCTTCTCTGTGTGTGTGTGTGTGTGTGTGTGTGTGTGTGTGTGATTATTACATCGTACATATATATATAGGTATTACGTATGTATCTGTATGTATGTATATTACTGGTTGTATGAATATATACACACACACACACATATATATATATATATATATATATATACACATGTGTGTGTGTGTGTGTGTGTTTATAGATGTTTGTATTTGTATGCTTGCTTATATATAAATATGTTTATATCTCTTTTCTCTTTCTCTCTCTCTCGCTATATATATATATATATATATATATATATATATGCATATATGGACATGTGCGTGTTTGCTTATATATATATATATATATATAGGTAGAGTGGGGTTTGCTTTTGTTTGCCTTGATTTCATGTCATATCAACCATTTTAGTCTATTTAATGTTTTTGCTTTGTTTTGTGCTGGTTTTGTAGGATATAAACATTTTTGGGTTATTTGATAACAAATCCTATTTATAAATACATATTAAATACGAGGATTATTTATTAAGTTTCCAGACTTTTTTCGTATGGGCACTTTATTTGATAGTGCACACATGAAACTGTAGTTCCCGTCGAAGTAATCTCCTCCGGCTGCAATGCACTTGTTTTACCGTTACAACAAATTCTGCAAGGCCCCGTGGAAGTTCTCTTGTGTAAGTGTGTCAATGACCTTCCTCACAGCCTCTTTCATCTCCTCAATTGTTTCATAATGACAGCCTCTGAGCTTAGGGAATAATCCAATGTCACAGGGTGCAAGGTCTGGACTATAGGGAAGGTGAGGAACTGTCTTGAGGCCTATCTTACTCAAATAGTCTGTGACAAGGATGGAGTTGTGGACTGGTGCAGTGTCCTGGTGGAAATGCCACTCACACAATTTGAAGAGAGCTGGCCTCTTTCGACGGAATCTCTTCCTGAACTCCCTTAAAACCTCAACATAATAACCTTAAAATAACCTTAAACCTTTGGCCTATCAACTCTCGTGTATTGACTTACTTTCTTCTCCCACACTTCTCAGCATCCCTCACAGACTCCCTGGCTTACTTGAATCTCTTATGCCACTCAAAAACTTATGCTCGATTCATGCAAGAAGGTCCAAAAGCAGTCTGAAGCAATTCATACGTTTCTGTGGCATTATTTCCTAGTTTAAAACAGAATTTTATTGCATATCGTTCTTCTAAAGTGTCCTCACGTCCAGATTGTATTTTTGAAATTCACCAGCAGTACCAATCTGGATTTAGTAGGGTGAATTCCAATTGCTGTTGTAGCTGTTAATTTGAACTTGAAATCATAAAAATTAGTCAGTGTCTACGACAATTTTAAATGCCTGTACAAAAATGTCTGCTAACTTATTTAAGGCACCACGTATATATGGTTTGTTTAACACCTTTTCTTGATCACATTTTTAAACGAGCCCAAGCTTCGTTTTTGGCACACAGTTTAATATGTTCGACTCTTGATATACAACAGTAACAATTTGACATTGATTATTTGTTTGTACACTATACATGATATATAAGTGGTTAGTTTGTAAGTAATTTTTTTAAAATGAGTACTGATTTACTACCACACTAGTATTTCGATTGTTTCTACACAGTTACATGGTTTCAGTTATTGCTAACACTTGTAATTCTATTCAATATTAATCCATTATTTGCACACAGGAAAATTGTTACAAACATTGCTATTTAGCACTAGCAGTTTTATTCAATTTTACTTATTTGTTTGCCCACAGTTAAATTTTCAATGTATTGTTATGTATCCTTAATAATTCAATTAAACATCGGTCACTTTTTAATCCAGAGCTAAATGATCAAACAGTTCTATTACAAACAATTTAAGTTAGCATACGTCACTTGTTTTCACAGAGTTTAAATGTCTAGAAATTCTATCTGACCCATAGATAGGAACCTATCAAGTTCTACCCCTTCAGATCAGTTTTGATCTTGGAGCGATGGCAATAAAATTGTATTCCGCTTTCCCCAAACTCAAGCATTACTGGAGCCACACCATTAGATTGTTTAGCGTTATATCCAGAACACCCGTTCTTATTCCCCTGCAGGGATACAGTTCCTGTATTCTGTAGTCCTTGCCAACTAGGCTCAATAATAGTCTATGAACACTTATTATTTTTGTTAACATTTTAAAACTATTCTGAGTTCATATTTTATAAACAGATAAATAGTTTGAGGAACTGCTATCTGATACGAATAATTCTCTTTACTATTAATCATTTGTTTACACACAATCAAATGGTTTTATGAGTAGAACGGCTAATTGTCTAATGGGTAGAGTGTTCACCTATAGTTTGGGTGACCTGGGTTCAATCCCAGATCAAATTATCGAAAGACTTTAAAAATGGTACTTGTTACTTCCTTGTTTAACACTCAGCAATATAAGGTACGTATCAAGGGTTAAGTGGAGCAATCCAGCGAAAGGAGTAGCGCCTTCCCCAACACCTCGGAGTTGTAGCAATTGAAAAGGGAGCCGTAACAATTTAATATCATACATATATATATATATATATATATATATATATATATATATAGACGAGGTAAATACGATAGGTTTCCAGATTTTTTCGTATAGGCAATTTTATTGATAGTACACACATGAAACTCTACTCCCCTTCGAAGTAATCTTATATGGCTGAAATGCACTTCTGGTACCGTTCCAACAAATTCTGCAAGGCCCCACGGAAGTCCACTTGTGTGAGCGTGTCATCGACCTTCGTCACTACCACTTTCATCTCAATTGTTTCATAACGACAGCCTCTGAGCTTAGCGAATAACCAAAAGTCACAGGGAGCAAGGTCTGGACTGCAGAGAGGCTGATGAACTGTCTTGTAGCCCATCATGCTCAAATAGTCTGTGACAAGGATAGAGGTCTGGACTGGTGCTTTGTCCTGGTGGAAATGCCACTGACCCGATTTGAAGAGTGCTGGCCTCTTCCGACAGAATCACTTCCTAAACTTCCTTAAAACCTCAACGTAGTAACCCTAACCATTTGGCCAATCAACTCTTATGTTCTGACTTCCTTACTCCTCCCACACCTCTCATCATTCCTCACAGACTCCCTGCCTTCCTTGAATCTCTTATACCACTCAAAAACTGATGCTTCATTCATGCAAGGAGGTCGAAAAGCAGTGTGAATCATTCCATCCGTTCCTGTGGCATTTTTTCCCAAGTTTAAAACATAATTTTATTGCATATACTTCTTCAAAATGTCAGATTGCATTTTTGAAATTCACCAATCTGGCCTTAGTAGGGTGTACTCCAATTGCTGCTGTAGCTGTTCATTCTAACCTGTAATCATAAAAATTGGTCAGTCATCTCATACGATGTATAGCAATAACATACTTAATTTTCGAGTCTAAAGCAATTTTAAATGCCCATACGAAAAAAGTCTGAAAACTTATCGTATGCACCTAGTATATATATATATATATATATATATATATATATATATATATATATATATATATATATATATATATATATATATTGAAATATTAATTAATTTCTCTTGATGTTCACGATGAAACATTTTCTACTGTGTGCAGAGCCGTGTAGATTATGACGTAATTTGCGTAAAATTCATTATAATGGATATTAATGCGCTTCGGTAGATATTCATGGGTGGTTCCTTTAATCGAATGACAATCCTAAATATTTTTACCATAATATCCACAGGGTGTAAAACTTTTATTTTGGAATTATCCCTACAGGCGTATGTTTAGAAATCTTAATTTTGTTAGATATACTTTACCAAGAAAGTAAATCAGCAGGTAACATTTTCAATATAAAATTAATAAATATTTAAGCTGGCCGTTACTTTCTTTCAGCTTTGTAAGAGTCGAAGTTATATATAATCATGTAATTTTTAGAATATATATATATATATATATATATATATATATATATATATATATATATATATATATAACAATAGTATTACAGGGGTAACAAGTATGAATTGATAACTTATTTAGCTAATGTTAGTCAAAATTATATTTTATATAAGTGAACATTTTTTGTTCTTTTTCTCTTTTTCTATTGGTTTCTCTTTCAGGATAGGTACTGCTGTTTTCTTTCTCATGAAAATATTTCAATGAAGAAATTGTTCCTGCATTTTATCAGTTTCAGCAAATTCAAATTGGCAGGAAAATTATAATTACACATTTAGGATGTTATATATTTTCTCTGTTTTCTTTTGACTTTTGATTGTTTGATTTTTACAAAATAATTAAATGAATATCAGTCGATAACCTAAACATTCTAAATAAACTAGCACGGCACAAATAAAAGGAAACTATGAAAAAGTTTATTTTTGCCATAGATTTATTATTAATTACAACACTTATTTTAAATCAATATTTTCCGTTATCCATTAGGACAATATTTTCTAATTTTATTTTAGTGTAATGTTTTGATAAGTAATTTGAAAAAAATTCACTTTGAATTTAAGTTATGTTCTTATGTACGATCGATGTATTTTCATGATTATCTTGCAAAAGAAGTGTCATATTTTTAACTCTATACGTTTTTTTTTTTTCACCAACCAGTTAAAAGATTTGAAACGTTTCAATATTCTATTAAAAATTGATTGTTTTCTAATTTAATAACAATAAATTAGTATCCCTCACTTAGTGTAAAAATGTATTTAAAATCATTGAAATGTGAAAAACATGTTTTAATAGGGTCTTTAAAACATGGAATGAAAGGAAATTTGATTTTTTTTTCCTTTTAATTTTCAATTTGCTGTTGTTTTCTTTCATATTAATTTTATCATTTATGTATTTATGTTTATTTCTTGTTTATTGAAATATTTATTTATATTTTATAATTTTATAATTCATCTACTATTATAAATTATAATTTATTATTGGTCATTTATCGTTTTATTATTTATTATTAATAATATATTTAATATTCCTTATGTATTATCTGTAATTTATACTTTATTATTATTTATTATTAAAAGGTGTTTATTATTTGTTACAATTTATATTTATTCTATTTTATATGTACACAATTGTGTAACCTTTTTAAAGTGTAAATTTTGTTTTTGCTTTTTGCTTGTTCTTCTTTTGCTTATGTTTTTGTTTCAATATTTCTTTTTATTTCTAACATTTTTGTAAGCTTTTAGATGTAAAAAAAAAAACGAAAGACAAATTTTTTTATGCGTTACAAAGCAATATGCTTTTGTTACGTTCATGTCTCACGGACGATAGTAGTTCCTGAAAGATTCGTCGGACTGAGTATTCAAATGTTTAAATGCTCACTGAAAGAAGGGTCTTTTAGAAACCAGAGATTTTTTTTCCAAACTAAGGAAAGCTTAGATGATAATGCATTTGCATATATAAGAGACGTGAACTCAAGTATATACACACAAGTCAAATTGATATGAGGTTCCCCAGAATTTCTATCTATATTTATGCGTATATAAATGAATAAACAGGTATTTGGCTTTTTACACACACACATATTTATATATATATATATATATATATATATATATATATATATATATATATATATATATATATATATATTATGAAAAATAAAACGGTATGTGAAAAACACAATCATTTCAGTTTGCTCCTCCGGTTAAAAAAATGCTCCGATTCCGGCCAGCAGAGCAATATAAAAAGTAATATAATTATTTTACTTCTCCTTTAAGGCGATTACTGATACTTTAATGCAAATCTTTAACTTTTTTTTTTAACAAAAAATCAAAAACACAACCACCGGAATGGAGATTGTGGGGAAATTCAATAATTATATATATATATATATATATATATATGATCATTGTATGTGTGTGTGTGTGTGTGTGTGTGAGTGCGTGCGTGCGTGCGTGCACGCTATACAGTGGTGTATGTACTACTTTTTGACAAATGTAAACACAGTGATTAACAAGCGTTTTTTCTCTGGTGACTGTTTCTTTGTTTCTTGTAAAACAATAAAATATAGGAAACAACAAATGCAAAAAGAAACGTTCTTATGAAACAGCAACAGCTTAGGAAATGGGAAATATAAAATTATTTTATTCTATCTATCTATCTATCTATCTTATATATATATATATATATATATATATATATATATATATATATATAAATATATATAAGTATAAGTATAAGTGTGTGTGTGTGTGTGTGTGTGTGTGTGTGTGTGTTTTGTGTTTGCGTTTGCACTACTTTGTTCTGTTCTGTATGTTCATCAATCCTCTTGTGTGTATTTCTATATGCATTGGTCAACTTGAAATTTTGGCCCTGCTGGCTTGCTGCCGTATTTTTCAGTCACAGGGGCTCTAATGTATTTTTCCATCATCATTGATTGTCGTATGGATGATAGATGTCTATTTCCCCAAGGTAAACCTAAAATGGGCGGGAAGTGGGTGAACATAGTTACAGAGTGTTTAGGGAGAGACCAAAGTAAATACATTAAGTTTGGTACCCACTAGAATAAAAAAAAGGGTATAAGAAGATACGTCTATTTTTTGTCGCTATTTTTCTTTCAGTATGCAATCTCTTGAAGGATATATAAATACTTGATTGATTGATCGATTTTACGGCATGTCAACCAACATTGTTTTATCCTAAACCTTCTGGAAATCGTGTTTATTTTACATGTATATTTACATACTTTGTGATGTTCCAAAAAAGTTTTTTTTACACTAAGTTATATAATAATAATCATTCCCAATTATTACAAATACTTTGGGCACAATTGTTTAGTTTCAATTGCCTAATTTTGTTTCTTTATTTAATGGCATATCAATATTCGTGTGTTATTAAATGAAAAAGCCATCTGAATACCTGAGTGCCTCTTTTCAGTCCGGGTTACGAGATCAGACTTATCTTGTTAAACTAACGTACTGGACTTGACACTGAACTTTGTCATCTAGTCTTTCTTCCAATTGATGACATTCATTTAATTACTATCTACTCGCACCCTGGTGCATTCGCTTCCAATGTTGATTATGTAATACTCCCATGCATTGAATGAACAGTTTTGTCGGCCTGAGTTTCTTTTCAATGTAACGTGGTATTAAATACAGAAAATATATAATTATATCTGTTATCTCGAAATTCAATAGAGAAATAATTCGATATACTCCGGTTGCGTTGATTTAAACGTCAGTCATATAACTCACTTAAATAAGAGTATAGTTTTAGCTATGTGGGCTGTCGCAGACAATGGCGAACACTGCCCCAAGAAGTCAGCTCTAATAAATCAAAATTGGGTGTCATGTCACAATTGGAAGAAGCTCTAGAGAGAAAGTAGTGACAAAATATCTAACACAAAATATCTCCAAAATTCCGCAATTATTCTTTCGAGAGATTTTTAATTAAGAAAACCAATTTCCTCTGACTATTGTTTTTGATTTGTTTGTTACCGGCCATTAGTTAATAATTTCAAACATTTTTTTAATATGTTGTTTGTTACGAAACATATAATCTTTTTGTTACAACAAATACGACGAAGACACTCTTGTTGTTCTAGTACTAAACTACTGAATATATTCTGTTACATCATTTTAAAACTTAACGATATACTTTTTCGAAATTCTTTTTTAAACGATGAACGATCTGTAAAAAAAAGTGTTTACGAGATTTCTTGGCTGAAAGCGTCATAAGTAACAAAGAGTTCTCACTCAGAATGTCGGTAATGTGGGATGTTGACTCCTTAACTCTATGTCGAATATCGAGATACGACGATGACCTTAAATAAAAAAGAATAAGCATTTTCCTTGCATTCATCATTGTTAACGAATATATATTTCATTTGATATAAAATCTGAATAAATTAATTGGTCTTTGCTAAGGTGTACAAGAGTGGGTAGAAGATTTCATAGACTGTTTATGATGCGATGTTCAAGATGGAAAACAATGAGAACCAACTACTGCAGTAGCGGTAGAAGAAATGTTTGCACCTTAATAGTAAAAGTTTTTTAAATTAAACCTGATTTGGTCACATTCCATTTGAGAATATTGGTCAGTCAGTGAACTTTTCAGCCGGCCCTCGAATATTATGAGTGTAAAGTATGTCTGGTAAGAACTAAACAAGTCGATTCTGTTAAAAAAACATAAGAATTAAAGTATAAGGAAAGTGAAGGGAATAATTTATACTGGTAACAGATAAGTGAAGGTTGTTTTGTTTTTAATCATTTTCTTTTATTTCTAATATGTTTTGTAAACTTTTTGATATAAAAGAAAAACGAAAGGGACAATTTGTGTACGTTACAAAGCAATAGGTTTTCGTTACGTTCATGTCTTTTGGACAATAGCAGTTCCTGAGAGATTCATCAGATTGAGTACTCAAGTGTTTTAATACTCACTGAAAGGAAGTACTATAAGCAACCTGAGATTTTTGTGCCAGACTAAGGAAAGCTTAGTTGACATTGCATTTGCATATATAAAAGACGTGCGCTCACGTCCACGCACACAAATCAAAATGATATGAGATGCTTCCTGAATATCTATCTATATGAATGTGTAAATGAATGAGAATGCTCATGGCACCACACACACATACTCTCACACAGATACAGACAGCAATAACAAAGACAGCCACATACACACACACACACACGCACACACACGCAAAGAAGTTTATTATGTTGAAAAGCATAAGAACTAAAGTGAAAAGTAAGGGAAATGTAACGTCCACTCTGGTGACAATTAATTGAAGATAATGTTCACCGAATGAATAGGCAGCCTTTAACTACAAGGGAACCAGGTTATTGGCTGTGTGACTGAAAACACATGAGGTAATTCGGAGAAAATGTCGCACAACATTTACGGAATTTCGTGAAAAAGCCCATCTCATTAATCATCACAAGGAACGATTAAAATTTCGGGAATAACAAAACTACTTCGTTCCGAATTTGGGATGTGCTTCGATTTAGATTTTTTTTTATCGACTCAAAAATAATATATCTATTTTTTTGACTTGAAATTAGGATAGAGACCGGTTAAAACAGTTATATAGTAAACGCTATTTTTATCAATGACCATCCTTCTTACTTTTTTCTGATTTGAACTCGTCGTCATCTCTTTATCTCACTTTTGTCTCTAGCATCTTCGTCGACACCACGCAATACAACAATACTTTAACAAAAGAGAGAATTTACGGGCTTTGAAAATTCACATTGAATATCCGAATTTTGACGTTATTTTATTCAGACCTACAGACGAATATTGAAAGTCAACTATAAAAAAATCCTAAACCGTGTATATTAAAATATTTGATAGGCATTTATTTGGTAATGGCCTTGCTTAACATTCAGCAATAAAAGGTTCGTATCAAGGGTAAAGTGGATCAATCAAAGGAAAGGAATAGCGCCCTCCTCTACACCTCGGTGTAGTAGCTATTGAAAAGGGAGCTTTTTGGTTGCCCTCTGCTACAGTCACTAACTTTTTCTTATCTATTTGGTGTCACTGGAGATTTTAATAAACCAAGTTCATAAAACTGATAAAACTGTTCCTCAATATAATTTGAAGGATTTTTCATTTACATAAAAATTTGTTCGAGTTAACTCAAAAGTATATAATTTTTATAATACTTCCAACACTATTGTTCTTCGGCATTACATTTTCATTTAGAGGAACTTTTCTTTAGAAGCTTCGGGGGAACATAATGTTCTGCACCTCCCTTATCGATAACCCCAGATTTAAGATAAAGATTCTTATATATATATATATATATATATATATATATATATATGATTTTTTGTAGTAAAAGAAAGAGTATTCAACAATACATTATTTTTTAGATTAATATAAATTGATAACTTATTAAGGCTAAACTTAATCTAGAAGGAGGAATACGCAAGTCAAACCTGTAGGCATTATTGATAAATATTAGATAAGAAAAAATATTATTCAGTATTTCAATCAGATAGTGCTGAGTTTGTTTTGTTTTGTTTTTTTTTGTTTTCCTTTTTATTGAGAGCGTTGATAACACCCAGGATTAAATTTTTCTTATATTCTCTACGCATCCAAGTTGCTTAATATAATATCGGTGACATTTTTAAACACATATATTTGATTTTTATTCCAGATTAAAGGAAAAAATCGATAGAATCATAGCTACCTACATATTGGTTAAAAGGGATAGATTCAGCAAAACAGAGGTATATATATATATATATATATATATATATATATATATATATATATATATAACTTTATAGAAATATGTATATCTATGATAGATACTTATGCATATTTAACTTTTTATGCTCATGTGAATAACTTTCTATTTCCACACACACACACACACACACACACACACACATATATATATATATATATATATATATATATATATATATATATATATATATATATATATATATTTATTTATATATATTAAGTAAATGTGATAGATAGATAGATAGATATTCGCATGTGTGCGAGCGTTTGAAAGTTACGGAATTATATATTTGTGAAATGCATTAAAAAAGCAACAAAAAAAAAAAAATTAACATTTCCCTTTTCTGTTGATAAGAAAGGAAAGCCTGGAGAGAATAAGGAAAACCTTTATACTGTGAACTTAGAAAAAAAGATTGCTTAGGGGAATGTTGAAGGTAAAATTTGAGTCGTCATAATGCTCAAGTGAAATGAAGGCTTTGGTCTGAAGGGATTGTATAGATTAAGGAAAACTTGAATGACAATACCAACTCACAAAAAGAGTTATAGGAGAGGATGGGGACGAGGACCAGCACCAAGAAAAGAATGTAACCAGTCCTTAGCAATAAAAATGAACATCTTCACAGTGTGAAAATACAGACAGTATCTTGGCATCCGATTAATTTGGTTGATCCTGCGTAATCTCAGGAGAATTCCCAAAGGGAAAGATGGCAGTCGTTTAAAGAAGACAAAACCACCAGCAGATGAAGGAAGGACACAGATCAAATATGTCACTTGAAATTATTGCAGAGAACAATAGATTCCCGATCAATGGTCGGAAAAGTATTATTCGTTTTATCATACAGCTAGGCTATTTACGCAACGCGGAACATTAGATAGCATTATGAATTGCGTGATAAGGACTATGACTCTTAAATCGTCTGATACAGAGATGCGGATAAGGGGAATTCGAATTCATTGCATGATACAGTTGGTAGGCAATAAGTATGTCCTTAATTGGTCAAAATTCAGAATGATTTGCATGTCTGTCTCTTTTGATATCAACTTTTCCTTCATACGTATATATCATCATCACCATTAACATCAGGCCGCGCTGCTGGCATGAATTTGCGTGACTCTCTCTCTCTCCTTCTCTCTCTCTCTCTCTCTCTCTCTCTCTCTCTCTCTCTTGGCATTCGTCCCGATCATCCATCGCTTACGGTAGGTCTTCTAGACTATATCCTGTGTCCGTACAGGGTCGTTTTAGGTAAGTTCTTGCAAGTCGGCCAACACAGGCACGTCCATGTGGAGGGGTCCATAGCAGAATATCACAAATGAGTTCGTCCCTGCTTTTCCAGCAGTGTCTTGCATATCTTGTAAGCCTTATTTGGATGATTTTACAGACAAGATGTAGATGACCATATTGCCGCTTTTTCAAGGAATATTGGTTCCAGGATTTGTTCAATAGAGCCCATAGCATTCTTGTTCAGTTACCGTCTAGATTTCTCTTTATACATTTTATTATTGTCCTTGCGATGCATCCATATTGTAGAATTGATACAAAAACAAAACTTTTTTTACCGGGTAGATCAACTCAAAAGTTTATGCAAAAACATGTTAGGATAATATTACGGAAAAAAATTAAAGTTGATGAAGATTGTGCGTTTGAAAATGATACATAGATGCATATTTACAATTTGCGATGTGTATGTCTCATAAAGGTAATTGCTGGTTCGTTAGGTTGGGGGTTTATGACATAAATAACTTTAGGTCGTTGATACAAGATCTTGTTCGTATATATATATATATATATATAGTCATCCACAGAGAGATCTGTTTCGTTCTATTAGAACTCATCAGTGTGGCTAGACAGTATCTTCCCGTAGCTGGGATCGAAACTCGGTTGACTCAGACGCCAAGCCAAAGCTTCAAACCATTCAGCCACAAGGAGATATTAGCTGCGAAGTAAATTTTAAACGGTTATGAATCACAATTACTATTGTTTACATACGTCCGTTCAAAGGTTGCCGAGACCTCAAATCATCTACGAAGAGGCTTGCAATAGACGCCAATGGCAACACGATTACTTATTCGCCAGAGAACTCAACCCCACGGGGGTAGGGGAATATATATAAATATATATATATATATATATATATATATATATAATTTCTAATCACTTTGTTGATTACATTTTCAAATGACCCATATCTAGTTTTCGTACGCAGAAAGATGATTTCAAGCTTTCCATTCAAATATTTTTGCACAGAGTTAAATAGTGAAACAGTTCTATTTTTAACAATTCGATTTAACATAAGTCATTAGTTCGAAAACAGTTTAAATGTCAAACAGTTCTACTTGGCCGCTAGATATTACCCTATCAGATGCTTCCACTACGGTTCGAAGTTGACCTGGTTGCGATGCCAATGAAGGGGTACTCCACATTCCCCAAAGCTCCAAAACTGAACCTTGCAATCAGATGCTTTAATGTTATATCAAGGGCACTCGCTAGTGGGTGTCGTACACCTCTGAAAGGATTCACTCGGTGTATTTTATAGCCCCAGTCGAGTGGGGGAGGTAGTAGTTCAAGTCGAGTGTGAAACCGGATCTGGTTAATAGTACATGGAAATTGATGCTTTACTCCCGTACATGAAAAGAGCAACAAAGAACAGCGGTGCAACGTGGTCTAATTCCAGAACTTCCCCTTTACGAGTTTGAACTGGAAATCAACACAATGGAAGCATTTTAAAACATTTGTTGTACGAAATGCAAAGAAGTATTTGATCCCAGTACAGTAAACCTAATTGTCAAGAAATATCGCTCAGGCTTCGAAAATCTGGCAAAGTCAGGTAGTTGCTCCAAATCAAAAAGACTAACTAGGCAAGTAGCACTTGGTATCAAGCAAACTCAGCATCTCTTGTTCCAGTTTATTTGGTTTCGTTTCGTTTTGTGGCATATTAACCATCGTGGCTTATTTCATGCCAAATCCTATTTGTACATATATATATAATATGTATGTTATTGGTTTGGTTTGATTTTATGGCATATCAACCATTGCAGGAAATTCAATGCCAAATCCTTTTTATAAATATATTAGATATACGATTTCCAAACACATTGAAGTTAGCATTTTTAATGGAGGCTGCGCTCATTTTTATTTCATTTTTTTTTGTTGTTGCACACAGTGAAACGATTTCACTAATTTCTATAAAATTCTAATAATTCTGCTACACTCAATCATTTTTTGCGCAGTTTGATGTTGGAAATAGACAAATATCAATAAAAATTCAATTAAACATTAATTGTTGTTGGGTTTTTTTTATATAGAGTTAAACGATCAACCAGTTCCATTAAAAAAAAAATTATTTAGCATAAGTACACAGTAAAAGTGTCAAACATTTTATTTGACCAAGAGATAGTAATTTTTCAGGTGCTATCACTGCAGGCCAGAGTGTACATGGGAGCAAAGGCACTATCGGGGTACTCTACATTCCTCAAAGCTTCAGTATTATTGGAGTCTCACCATTAGTTTGTTAAGTATTTATGTTTTTTTAAATCCATCAGCAACTAATATAAAAAGAAAAGAAAACTAAAATCAATCGAATTTATTTTGAAAATAGCAATAATATTTTGTAATGCCTTTAGTTTATTTTCAGTAATAGTCCATATTTTCTTGATAATATTCAATTTCTGTTGATAATATTCTGGTTTTTGAATTCATCAGTAACTCAGTTTTTTTTTTTAACTATGCGTTTGACTAATTTTTTAATATGTTATAAAAAACCCAAAACTTTTAAAACTCTTTAAAAAGACTTTTTACACATGCAATCAACCCCTGATGATGGCCTAAACGCTCGAGATAATTTTATTAAATTCATCCACCAATTACAACATGAAACTAAAACACTTATCAGGAAATGTGAAAGGATCTTTATTTAATTATATAGACAAAATATGTCTTTATTATTTAATCAAACGTGCTTAAATGAAAGATTGCTGGCTACCCCGCCATATATATATATATATATATATATATATATATATATATATATATATATATAGACCAAGCGATAACTAGTTGAAGTAATTGATACTTTCTATAATATTGAATAAATAGTTTTACGTCTGTAAAATTGATGTTCCAATGCCGTTAAAATGATAGGATATGAATTATGACAGATTATAAACTTTAAGATAATAAGCACCTATTCTTGAGAACGTAATAATTTTTTAAAAGTATGCGCCTATTCTTGAGAAGGCATTAAAATCACTTAAGCCTTGTAAAGAATAATTTTTGTTGAGTGTTTTTGTACATAACCAAATGACTTTTACCTGCATTACAGAATTTTAATGCTAAAATGCCGTTTGCATATTTCGTGGTGGAAAATGGATAGATACTTTTAGAAATTTTCCCACACATATTAAAGCAAAATCGCTAAAGAATTAACACAATATTCACTCTCTCGTTGTAAGAATTTTAAATCAACTTGTTATTTTATATATTATATTTGGATATTTTCTGTATATATTATATCGGGGTCAGTTTGATAATTATGATAGCGATTATATAAAGAAGGACAATGTCTATCCACAGCAATTTTTAAAAAGTGGTAACCATTTAATTATCTTAAACAGACCTGAATAACCAACGAAAATACCCTAAAACATAATCATTCTCCTGGCTATATTGGATAAATGAAAAAATGCAAAGAAAAAGTCATGCATACTCCACAAGTCCCGAGAAATGGTGCCTTCCAACTGCGTGCAGTTAACTCTCGTAACCATGACACGATTGTTTTTGTTTTGTTTTGTTTTATTTGTCGTAAATGAAGGTAGCATATTCTATGATTCACCCGCACAAATACACATAGAATCACGTAATTTCTATTATTATGCATTTTTCTTTTTTCATATATATATATATATATATATATATATTAAAACAATTATTCAGTGGGGTCGATTTGTTATATATAAAGGCCTTCCAATGTTTCATTCTTATTTATAACACATCTATATTGAAGTTATAATAGTTAAATATTTTATCTGAGAAATACCGTCAAATGAAAAGATTTTAAAATTCTTTACGTTCTTTATCCTTGATAGCGTTCTTTTTCAAACAAGTGATGTCATTCTTGTTTGAATCAAAACGCGATATTTCTTTATATATATATATAGAGAGAGAGAGAGACAGAGACAGACAGACAGACAGACAGACAGAGATAGGGAGAAAGTGAGTGAGCGAGAGATTGTGAGATTGTATGTTTGTTCATCTATATATTATATATTTGAATGACTATGTACGTAAAAGCTTTCCCTTTTTCCGCCTTAATTTTTTTCTATATTTTACGACAGAGCAGCGTATGCACATATAAAATATTATGCTTTTAACGTGAAGTTTCTTTTCTTGACATGAATATTTCCTTGAGGATAAATTTTCATTCAAATTCAATTCAACCCATTTTTTCTGCTCCAGTCAATTATTTCTTTCAATTTCCGATGGCATTAACTCACCATTATTCTATTTTCCATTTAAATGTTTTGCTAAAAACGAGAACGATAGACAATTTGGAAATTGATAAATGGATGTAAGATTTGTTATACTTCTGCAGACCTTGGGATATAGTTATTTTCTCTAAAAGCACAACAATTTCGAATAGTTCAATAGAAGTTAGTACTTCGATTATATATGAGCACTTTGTATAAGAACATGGACTATTATTTACCGAAATTCTCTGATGTGGAAACACCTGTAAAAATAGATGTAGATTTATTCATGTTGGTATTTCGTACTAATATCAAAACGTCCAATACCATCGTATCACGTTATTACATATAATCAACGTGCAATGGGTATTATATATATTGACAAATGACCTTTATCAAAACCATTGAATATAAAATGGACATGATGATTTTAAAATGTCAAGTTCTAATAAATAACTGCATTAAGATTTTTCTTCGTAATTTTACAGTTACGTTCTTTATATATAAAAAATAACATTGAGTTAAATTTTATGAGAAAACTTTAAAAGAACGAAACTTCTAAAATCAGAAATGTATATTTTAAGTAAAACATTAAATCATATATACAGCAATGTGTTCATTTTTATAATATCACGAATGTATTCTGGGGATATTTCTAGGCCAAAACGTAAAACTAAAACTATTCAGAATCGTTTTTCTTTTCCTTTTTACTGATGCAAACTGAAAACCCAACTTGAAAACATATGCAGTCACTATGGTTAGTACCTTCTGTTATCTGTGAAAATATTCTAGTTGATTATATATATATATATATATATATATATATATCGAACCGATCGGCAAAAGATACATCAGACAAAAGATTTTTAAGCGGAAATTAACATGTTTGAACACAGTTTTCCTTCTTGACCTGCAGCTATACGAAAGCCATTTCCTAAGCGGATAACAATCACCCCACAAGCCCCTCAACTGTCTGTCCACTTCTCTTAAAAAGACAAGAAACTTATCAAAAGATTCATATTTTGTCCGCTGCACTACAATCGAACCAATTTTTGTACAAATAACATTTCCTTTTGATTTTTTTCGTTATTATTTCGCTGTATTTGTTATTTTCAATAAAGTTTAGATTGGTAGTTTTCCAGTGAAGTATAAGTAACAGCAAGTCACCTCAAATGTTTAGAATTCTTTATAAGTATGCCAGACGATTCCTACGATACTCTTTTCTGGATAGTCTCGATTCTCATTCTGATTTCCAATTCCCGTAGTCTCTTTTCCAAACCTTTGAGGACCGTTCTACGCGTACTATCTCCAATTGTTATCATTGTCGCTTTCATTTTCCGCTGCCTTTTTGCTCTCTTTCAAGATGAATCGATTAGTTTATTATTTAGTTTCTTATTTGATTATTTCGTTTTCACTCCGTAGACTGCATCAACGGTAAAATCTTCTTGAATACAATCTTTTGGTTTTTGTTCAGTAACTATAAAACGCTTCTTCTGGCTGGCTTTAGCTGAAATGTTTGTATTTCAGAGAATTCCAGAGATTTTCTGGGTCTAACGTACATATTCCTGTTTGTGTATATACTATTTATCAATATCGTTAGATTTCAAATGCTTGCTTAATTCCCAGTAGATTAACATTCCTACCCAGTATTGTTTACGCTAGTTTAATGCATTCGCTTATTATGGTATATCAAATATATCCGTCTTCACAGAACTTATATTTGCTATCTTATCCCATATTATCATTTCTAGCTTAGATTTAAGTAGTTCTTACGGCATTTTTAGCTACTGTTAAAAGAGATTCAGACTCTCAGTTGCGATATCTTTCTTCGCCATGTCAAGATCATTTCGTATGTAATCTCTCTAACTTGTTTCGTGATATTTTCATACTATTGCTTTTCTTCCTATTTTTGATTTCTACTGTTTTTCCCCCATTAGGTGCTATGTTACTATTTCTTTTACTGCCTGCAGCATTTAATCTTTATTGGCTCGTTTTTACTTATTCCCCGAATCCCTGAAATGTCGCATCGACAAAATCATCAATGGGAGTGAATCTGCTTCCTCTTTATGTGCTTTACAACTGTGTTATTTCTTGGATGAATTGCCTTGTGCATTGTCATCAATTCGCTTGTCTTATGGTTAATTTGTCTCAGTTACTATCTTTTTCCATCTTAAAGATATCCCAGATTACCGTAAAAAGAAGACGGGTCAACGTTTCATTCCTTTGATAAGATTTCTACAGCAGGGCTTGTTTTTGAATATACTCATTCTTCCGAGGTACTCATTTATCACGTTTTGTGTTTATCGTTGTTGTTTTTTTATAGTATCTGCTTCCACTATTTTTAAGTGCTTGTAATTCTTTTTATTCTCTATGCGTTTTCATATTTTCCTGACTGGTAGTTCTATTCCTTGAATTATTCTTTTTTCCCATTTTTTATTTCCAGTATGGCACATTTTATACAATGCCATATTTTATTTCTTTCTCCTGACTATATATATATATATATATAGGATTGATTTGCATTTATAATTTTGTTCTGAATATTGTTGATGCTTTAATAAATCAGCCTGGTTATCTCAGCTTGTTTCCAATCTATCTTTCATAAGGCGTACAAAATTTCTGAAGTATCTAATACAGACTCTTAAAAAAGGGTATTATTATATATTAAAACCTCAAAAAATTGTCAGTTCTGTATTTCCCCTTAACAGCCAGTCGTTAAATGTCAAAATGGTGACTTTTCTCTAGCTTGCTTCAGTAGATCTTGAACGTTAACCTGTCAACTCTTCCTTAACCACATTACCAATCACACACACACACACACACATATATATATATATATATATATATATATATATATATATATATATATATATATATATATATATATTACATTTTATTTTATAAATATGTAGATTATTATAAATAAAACAAAATAAAATTACCATTTAATGATATTTGATATCAGGAAATGCTAATATATAAAACCAAGCAAACAATCAACCAACAGGTAGGATGTGGCACTAGGTAAATTATTAAGTGAGAATTAGCTGGTTTCAGTTCAGATTTTTCCGTCTCGAAGACTCGTTGCCTTACCGAGGCTAAAGAATTCAAGCTGTTCTACTACTTGGGGAAAATGTCGCAGTGCCTAAATATTTCAATTCATAGTAGTCTAGATATCTCATTCTGAACAGAAAAAAATTCGATATAACATGAAATTAGCGCCAAAACTGGTCAGGATAGCGAATAAAAAATGTTAAACCAGAAGCGCAGAGTGCGCACACGCCCGAGCACGGATTAAACCGATCATACTTGAACAAAAATCTAAGATATTTGCTATATAGAGCTACCATAAACATTTAACTTAGTTCATTCGCAACACACTGGTGACAATTTAAAACGTCCAATACATTTCTGTGACATCCTGTATTTATAAAGTCTCTATAAAAGATAGCATCGTGTAAATGAAATTTACTATATTAACAAATAGCCTATTAGTATATAACTAGATAACGAAATGTTCCATCTGTATGAAATTAGACTGAATTGGATTGATAGGCTCAAGTTCTGGATCCCAAGAGATTGTTGAGTGTTACTTCATTACCCTTTCTCCCAGGTCTCACACTGAATCAGAGTTGTCGAAGCTTTTATGGATTTCATCAATGGCCAAACAGTTTTGTTTGAAAATTATTTGTATTATTAGCGTAGCGTAACCACCGATGACCACTGACATGGTGATGGTTAGTCGTTGGATGGGCAAAGAAAAACTCAAAGCAACAACTAGTCTTTAGCGTTAAAATCTTGTTTCTTTATATTTTCCGTTATATGTTTAAGAGTCCACGATGGCAGATGTAAAGAGATAACAACTTTGTTCTAATAGAAACAATCCGTACTTGCATATTTGATTAGTTGTTTCGTTCTTCATTTTCGTTATTCTTTCATGTTTTCTCCTCGTACCTCAGCCACCAAGAGAGAAAAAAGAAGAATCATCAAATCCGTTTTCTTCTAATTAGGTTTGCAGAATACCTGAGTCCACTGTGCCTCATGCCGTTGACATCACCCGTCACTTTCGTCAACCTACTGAGCTTTGAATGACCCGGTCAGGCAGATAGATTAAGCATATTTCATTACTCAAAAACCACAGAATAAGATGTAGAATTTGTTTATTTCGTCTTTCTTATGACTGCTGGCTCTTTTTATAGTTCATATGTTCATGGTCAATTTAGATTTTGCGTTCAATATTAAAATAGAAACATTTGATACCATGTGAGTAGTGTGATTAATTTAATAATTATTGCTTCAACTATCTCTTCTTGATATATAATTCACATAATAGTAAATTATATATCAAGAAGAGATAGTTGAAGCAATAATTATTAAATTAATCACACTACTAACATTGGAAAAAATGGTCGCTGTAAATTTTAGGACACGTATTTACAGAAACTATATTATCGGGTGTAAAAAATTTAAAATTAATGTTTAAACTTCAATCAAACATAACAGATTTTAATCTTTAAAAAAGTCAATATTCTCTCTAAATGTTGATCAAACGCATTTCAGTATAATACAGTGTATGATTTACTCAGCTGTTTACATGTCTTCATTTGAATTTTTCGTTTAGATAAAAAAATTTTTGTCTCAATGATTTTTTGATCAAACTACATTTTGCATCAATGTATATGGGCACACAATTCGTACTCACTTTCTCTCTCTCTCTCTCTCTCTCTCTCTCTCTCTCTCTCTCTCTCTCTCTCTCTCTCTTTATATATATATATATATATATATATTGGAACTGGAAGAAAACTCTTACCTAATTAAATTGTTATTATAAATTTATTTTAGCGAAGAATATTATAATCATCGTGTCTTCAGGTGACTTGAACGCTTAATTGCCAATATAAATTTATAATGGCAATTTAACCAAGTATAAGTTTTCTTCCAGTTACATTGAAAACAGTCTGGACGTGAGTTTTATTATATAAACATGAAAAGGAACATATATATTTATATCAATTGGCATACGTCGAGAACTCTTATAGATTTATTTGAGATTCATCATATATTCGATACACGGATAATCTACACTCATTGTTTTAGGACGCCTACTGGATACTACTGATATATATATATATATATATATATATATATATATATATGAGAAAAAATATATGCATCTACTCCTCCTAGGTTCAGAAAGATACTCACGAGGGTTGACAACTCTGGCGATGAAATTTACGGCTGCCAGTCGTTGAATGAATTGAGCTCTCTGGTATCCGCTAAAGCAAAAATGTAAACAAACAAAAGCTTCTACATAATGCTTAATAATTACCGAGCTGAGGTGGTTCGCTTGCTGGCTGAGCAGTATGATAGTAAGTCGATCCCAGCTGCAAACGTCCCCCGTGTCTAGGAACACTGAAGAGTTGTGATACAACGAAACAGTCCGTCTGTTGATGACGATATATATGTAAATATATATATAATCATATTTTTCAGTGCGCAAATCAGATTTAATTCTCTAGAAAAACTTTGGCTTAGTTTATTCATTTATTTAATGTTATATCAATCTTCGAGGATTATTGAATTTGAAATCTAGCCTTGTAGAAGAACAGTAGTGGTACTATCTAACCCATTACTCAAAAATGCAATAATTCATACTTTCCCTTGATTCTCAGTCCGAGAGTGAAAGTTCGAAATTAATTTTCCTATCGATATTTTTTGACGATATTGCAGTTTTGAACGTTAGTCCCTACACTTAGTAGAAGTGGAAATAATAAGTAAGTAATAATAATTGAGAACAGCCAGAATAAAGAGACATGAGGAGACTTGCTGTCACTCAAACTCCTGTGAAAGAACATCAGCTAACGATGATGTGAAAAACTCTAATGAGTAAATAAAAAGAAATGATAATTATGGACCAGAGAAAAAATTCAACAAATAAATCAAAGAACCAGAAAACTCAGGACGATGCATAAGGCCAGACATCCAAGAAATAACGTAGTAGTATTATATGAGTCAAGAAGTACATATATATCTTCAATACATAGCTACGATGACTGGAAGACTATATAAATAAATAGCAAAGAAAGACCAATTTCTGTGACCAGAAACAACACAGATAATTCAAAGATCAACAAAACAACAATATGAAACAAAAATTGGGAGCCAAACAACTGTATGGATATTTTGAGTGACAAACAATCAACATCGCTCATGAGAAGTCACGAAGATGGCTGAGAAAGCGACACTATCTCTTCTAATAGCAGTACAATGCACCACCATAAGAACCAATCACATCAAAGCAACAATTCATAAGACACAACAAAACAGATGGTGGAGTTGGACTTTGTTTGGGAAATGAAAAAAGCTTTGGAATATTTGGGTGAGTGTGATACCCATTGTAATCGGTGCACCCAGTGCAGTCACAAAAAGATTGGTATAGAGACTGGAAGAATTTTAAATAAAAGCATGAGTTTTGACCATCCAAACAACAACCTTATTTAGATCAGCCAGAATATTAAAAAGATTCCTGGAGGCTTGAGGGGACTTGCTGCCATACAAACTCCTGGGGAAGATCATTTAGCTAACGCTGATGTGAAAAACTCTTAAAGGAGAATAATAATATTATTATTAATAATAATAATAATAATAATAATAGATGAAAAAGAACTAGAAACCCTAATACACAGAGAATATACAGTCAAGATATAGGGATGGAATTTGGCATTAAAAAAAGTGCTCTTCTCGTCATGAAAAGTGTCAAGCGACATCTAACTGACGGAATAGAATTACCAAATCAAGATAAGATAAGAACACTTGCAGAAAACGAGACCTACAAATACTTAGGAATCTTAGAGGCTGACACCACCAAACAAGTAGAAATGAAAAACAAAATCCAGAAAGAATATCTCAGGAGAACTAGGAAATTACTCGAGAAAAAGCTCTCTAGCAGAAACCTTATCAAAGGAATAAATACTTGGGCTGTACACGTCGTTAGATACTCGGGACCCTTTCTCAAGTGGACCAGAGATGAACTTAGACAAATGGACCAAAGAACTAGAAAAATAATGACAATACACAAGGCATTACATCCCAGAGACGACGTTAACCGTCCATATGTACCCAAAAAAGAGGGAGGAACAGGACTTGCCAGTATCGAAGACAGCGTTGACACATCCCTACAACGAGTAGAAGACTACATAGAAAAACAGGAACGAGGACTAATTACAGCCATCAGAAACAATACTGACAACACGATAGATTACAGAACGACAAAAACAAGGGAAACAAAAATGTGAAGGAAAAAAACTACATGGGTGTTTTAAGTGACTAATAAACAACTTCTCATACGACAACGCCTGGACATGGCTAAGAACAGGAAACTTTAAGAGAGAAACAGAATCTCTCCTAATGGCAGCACAAAATAGCGCCATAAGAACCAATCATATCAAGACTAGGATAGATAAGGCGCAACAAAATAGCAAATTTAGACTATGCAGTGACAGAGATGAAGCCATCAGTCACATAATAAGCGAATTTAGCAAATTGGTACAGAAGAAGTACAAGGTTAGACACGACTGGGGGGGCAAGGTGATCCACTGGGAAATATGCAAGAAATTTAAATTTGACCACGCCAAAAAATTGTATATGCACAACCCAGCACCTGTCTTAGAAAATGACACATATAAACTCCTATGGGACTTTTACATACAAACGAATCACCAAATCTAGGCCAGAAGACCAGGCCTTATAATTATCATCATGTCATGCTGCAAGCATTTATATCCCTAACCCTCTCTCGCCACTTCTCCCTATCGTGCATTGCCTTTGGCAGGTCTTCAGGGCTACATCCTCACATAGCTACTGTATGTATGTTCGAGCCGGTCGTCCTGCTTTTGCCCGGCCATATATGGGGGTCCATAAGAGTACATCACTTATGAGCTCGTCCCTGCTTCTCCAGCAGTGTCATGCATGTCTGGTTCGTCTAACTTGGATAGTTTTCGTGATGGGAGGCAGGTGGTCGTATAGTTGGTGCCTTGTGGAGTATTGCCGCCAGGACTTGTCCAATATTGCTCGCAGCCTTCTTGTGTAATTGCCATCTAGCTTCTTCTCCAGCCATTTCGTTAACGTCCAAGTAGTGCATCCATACAGCAGTATCGATACGACTGCTGCCTGGAAGAAACTGCGTTTCATTTTATCGGTCAGGTCTGATTCCCATATGATCGATAGCAGATTGATAGCTGTCCATTCCTTCGTTAGCCGCGTGTCGATGTCCTTTTCGGTTAAAGAGACGCTGCTTCCTAGGTAGGTGAATTTGTCGACTAGTTTGAGAGGGGTTCCGCCTAGTCTGGATATGTCGCCTGTTTGATTTTATCATTTATGTTCCGTTTTGTGTGCATTGACATGGAGTCCAATGCTTGCGGTGGCTCGTTCCAAACTATGCAGTAGCGTTTCGGCTTGGTTCGGTGTATTTGCCAGCAGCGCTATGTCATCGGCGTAGTCGGCATTGGTAATTGTTTTTGCGGGGAACCTTCTGCTTCTTTTTTTTGTCAGCTCGAAGCCATTCTCTCTGATTTTATCAATCGATGTTCTAAGCTCGTAATCTAGACAGATGATAAAGTGGTATGGAGCTAGCGTGTCCCCTTGTAGTACTCCTGCTACAATGTCGAAGTATTCCGTGTCTCCATCTGGTGAACGTACTTTCACTTTGGTGTTTTTATAGAGAATAGTTATTGCTGCTACGTTTTTTCTTGTTTTTTTTTTTTTTTGCTAGGCCGTATGCAAGTAGGATTTGTTCCATATTTCCTCTGTGAATGGAATCGAAGTCCTTTATAAAGTCGACAGATAGTAATGTCGCTAGTAGGTTTTTTGCCCGTATGCCTTCAAGGATTCTACGGATGGACAATATTTGTGAGGTCGTGGATCTATTTCTTCGGAAGCCATTTTGGTTTTTCCTAAGGATGTTGTCAATTGTGAGTTCTATGCGGTTTCGTAGTAGGGCATTATAAATTTTGGCTGCTATGGATGTAAGTGTTATGACTCGGTAGTTCTTGGCAAATCCGAGGACACTTTTTTAGGGAAAGGGAGGATGTATCCCTTCATCCATCTGTCTATCGGATTTCGATTATAGACTGCATTGCAGTGTCGGAGTAGTATGTCGTCGAATTGTCTGGACTTCTATACTTCTGGTGGAATCTCGTCCAGCCCTGCAGCTTTCCTATTTTTAATTTTTCTATGAACCGAGTCGAGTTCTTCTTGAGTGAACAGTCCTAGTTTAATGTCCAATTGTTTACTAATAATTTTGGTGATTGGTTCATGCGTTACTTTCGGTGGGTTTCCTAGTATATATTCGAAACGCGGTTTCCACAGTTTTATTCTTTCCTGTTGGTTTGCAGCTTTCAGTTTTGCTTTGACTGTGCTCTTCCTTCTACTCACTTCGTTTATTGTTTGCCAGGCTATCCTAGATTGCCTATCTTCCACCCAGTCTCTAATCTTATCTATCTGATTTTGTATGCATTCTGTCTGTTCCTTTATATATATGCCTGCTAATTGATATTCTGCCGTTTTTAATTTTCGGTCATTTGTGATTGTTGGGCTCTTTCTATAACTTTTGGAGGCTGTTTTCACGTGTGCACATTTTTCTCTCACCGCTAACGTTTCCTATGGGACTCTATATTTAGTTGTATGTCTTGTTGGAATACACTTCGCTGCTGCCTCGAGGTGCGCGTTGACAGAATTCTCATATTCGTTATTTGGGGTACCTTTTTCCGTCTTCTCTTGTAGTGTCTCGAATCTGTTTCTCAATTCTACCTTATATTCATCTCTTATATCTACCCCCCGAGACTCCAACTATACGGACACTTGCCCCCCATCACAAAAACTATACAAGTTCGACGAACCAGACACGCAGGACACTGCTGGAGAAGCAAGGACGAGCTCATAAGCGATGTACTCCTGTGGACTCCCACACATGGATGTGCAAGAGTGGGACGACCAGCACGAACTTACATACAGCAGCTATGTGAGGACACGGGATGTAACCCTGAAGACCTGCCGGAGGCGATGAATGATAGGGAGAAATGGCGAGAGACGGTCAGGGATATCCGCGCAGGCGGCGCGACAGGATGATGATGATATCTCTTGTTGAGAAGGGCCTAGTCATAGCGTTTGGTGGTCACTGTTCGTAAGGTTAGTCGTATTTTTGCCGTGACTACAAAAAAAATAAAAAAGAAAGAAATCTGCAAAATTGTCGATTTTGCTGTCCCGGCTGACCACAGAATAAAACTTAAAGTATGTGAAAAGAGATACAAGTACCTCGAACTAAATAGAGAATTGAAAAAACTATGGAACATAAAGGTGATAATTCTACCAATTGTGATTGGTGCTTTTGGCACGGCAACAAAAGGATTATTAAAGGACCTGGAGGATTTGGAAGTTGGCAGCCGAGTGGACACCATCCTAACAACAGCATTATTGAAAATGGACAGAATACCGAGAAGAGTCCTGGAGACTTGAGTAGACTTGCAGTCTCTCAATCTCCAGTGAAAAACCATCAGCTTACGCTGATATGAACAACTCCAAAACTCTAATAATGATAATAGTAATAATGAAACTAATGACAATGCATTACGCCTTGCATCGCAGAGACGACGTTGACTGACCATATGTGTTAAGAAAAGACGGAGAATGGAAATCACCGGCATTGAAGACAGTGGTGACTCTTCCATACAACGAATCGAAGACTAGATGGAAAAACACGGATAAAGGCTGTTCTTAGCCACCAGAAACAATACTGACGACTCAAGTATTAGCAAAATGGAAATGATCTTAAAACAAAAACGTGAAGAAAAACAACACTATGGACGTTTTAAGAGAGATGTCATTTCTTAAATGACATCTCTCACAAGAGAATGTGGGTGTGGCAACAAAAGTGAAACGTTAAAAGAGAAACTGAATCGCTTCTTATAGCGGCTCAAAACAACACCTTAAGAACCAACTATATAAAAGCAAGAATAGATTAGCCGCAACAAAACAACAGGCGTAGGTTATGTGGTGATAGAGACGAAACGATCAATCACATATCAATTGAATGCTACAAACTAACACAGAAAACTAGCACAGAAAGATTATAAGACTAGGCACGACTGGGAGGTCAGTGTGATCCACAAAGAATTCGGCAAGAAACCTAAATTTGAGCATCCAAACCAGTGGTATATGCGCAACCAAGCATCAGTCCCCGAGAATGAGACGCACAAACTCCTCTGGGATTTTGACATACAAACAGGTCACCTAATCACGGCCAGACACAGAGACCTTATTATAATAAAAAAACAAAAGATAGAACCTCCTGAATGGTGGACTTTGCTGTTGAGACTTGAGGAGATTTGTTGTCACTTAAACTCCTATGGAAGACCATCGGCTAACGCTGATGTAAAAAACTCTCTAAGGTTTTGGGACTTTGATATACAAACGGATCACCTAATCTCGGTCAGAAGATCAGATCTTATAATAATCAACAAAAAAAAAAAAAAGAAAATCTGCAAAATTGTCGACTTTGCTGTCCCGGCAGACCACAGAATAAAACTGAAAGAATGTGAAAAGTGAGATAAGTACCTCGATCTTGCTAGAGAATTGAAAAAAAATATGGAATATGAAGATGACAATTATACCAATTGTGATTTGTGCTTTGGGCACGGTAACTAAAGGATTATTAAAAGGCTTGGAAGATTTAGAAGTTGGCAGCCGAGTGGAGACAATCCAAACAACAGCATTATTGAAAACGGCCAGAATACTGAGAAGAGTTCTGGAGACTTGAGGAGACTTGCTATCAATCAAACTCCAGTGAAAAACCATCAGCTTACGCTGAAGTGAAAAACTCTAATGAATAATAATAATAATAATAATAATAATAATAATAATAATAATAATAATAATAATAATAATCAATTGTAATTGGAGCTCTTGGTACATTCACCAAAGGATTAGTGCGGGAACTGGAGGACTTGGAAATAAAGGGACTAGTGGAGACCTTCAAAACTAATGCACTTTGGAGATTGGCCAGAATACTGAGAAGAGTCCTGGACACTTGAGGAGACTTCTTGTCACTCAAACTCCAGTGAGAAACCATCATCTAACACTGGTGTGAAAAACACTCAAAAGAGAACAAATAATAATAATAAGCTGCCGGCTGAGAAATATAATGAATAAACATTTGCTATTTGTTATCTGCTATTTGAATGAAGAAATTCGATTAGTAAAAACTGTCTTTAGTTCAAAATGCATGATAGATTTTAACTCGTGTCCCTCAAAATAGAATTTTTGCTGAATATTTGTAATTTACACGAAGACAACACGATCAATTTGCAACCTTATTTTTCAGCTATACTATTTAAAAAAGCATGTGTTTGATTTGACCGTTTTCATTTATTTATTTTTTGTTATGTCTGAAATTTTGAATTGTTTGTCTGTGAATATTTGAGGTATATAAAAAATAATATATGTTGGGGGTTGACGGAAAGCATGAATAAAGGGTTAGGGTTGATTTAGAATCGAATTTTCGCGAATATCACGTGACCTTATATTTAAAATAATAAAGAACCGTATAGATTCGAACACCTGCCGGCTAACAAGTATAAGGAACAAGTTTTTGCTGTTTACTATCTACAATTTGAATGAAGAAATTCGGTAAGTAAAAATTGTCTTTAGTTCAAAATGCATAATGGATTTTATCTCGTGTCCCTCAAAGTGAAATCTTAGCTGAATATCTGTAATTTAAATAAAGACAACGCGACTCATTTGCAACTCTATTTTTAAGCTATACTATTCAAAAAACCATGTGTTTGATTTGAAAGTTATTTATTTATTTATTTTTCCTTCTCTGATAAATTCTATATTTGTTTGGCTGAATCAATGAGGAAATGGAAAATAAATATATTTACGAGAAGGTTTGAAGGCGTAGACTAGAGGTGAACAAATAACGTCTACAATGAGACCGACAAATACGTAGGAAGAAGTATAATCCCCATTCCGAAGTGAAAGAGCCAGTTTTAGAAGAAAGTAGGCTCCAACAAATTAAGGCAAAAAGAGCAAAAACAAAAAAAAAAATGCATAAATACCAGCAAATAGCTCAGGAACTAACTGTAGGGGCTAGATTGTAAAAGTAACTTTACTGCTGACTTTAAATAAGTTAAAACTTCACCAATTTAAAATGTTTTTTTTTGTTTTTGTGAATTGCTGAAAAACACTCTTACCATTAAGTTTCTTAGTCACATCTGTGGAAGGCGCGTAGATAATAAACAACCCCTAGGTCTGGTATACCTACAATGTACTACAATAACAAATCGAAGCATAATTCAACGTGGGACCCAAACATACTATTTGGGTGTTATGCTTTGCAGGTGGGTCCTTTATAGCCGAGAAGAGTGGCCGCCGACATCCTGCAATAGTTGGCTGTACTTCTTTCAAGTAAACAAACGATGAATTAATCAACCACTCAAATCAGAGGTCACAGAACAGAAAATGGACTAGGAAAGATAACAAACTAACTCTTTACTGTTACTTTAGGTGCAACAAAACAAAGAGAGAGAGAGAGAGAGTACAGATTATAGCATAATAGAAATTTGAACAAAAATTGCTAGATTTAAGACATCAAACAAAAAGCTCACTGACCAGCTTAGGGTAACATAAAAAAGAAAAGTTAGTTTTCTGACCTTGAAATATTGGATATCCACCAAAAAATATATAGGGAAAAATATCAACAGACCCCTAATACACTAACCTTGATATTAACAGAAAAAAACAGTCCTGAGGACTTAGGAGACTTCTGTCACTCAAACTCCAGTGAAAGAGCATCAGCTAACGCTGATGTGAAAAACTCTAATGTGATAATAATAATAAATTTGCCGTCCTTGCGGACCCCAGAGTAAAAATCAATGAAAGTGAAAAGAGAGACAAATACTTTGACCTTGCTGGTAAACTGAAAAACGTGAGGTCGATAGTAATCACTGTTGTAATTAACACGCTTGATATAGCCTCTAGAATCTTGGAAATTGGAGTAGAATAGTCGAAAATTTTATAATGATCAAGACCAACGAAGGAACAACATAGATGAAATAGGCCAGAATGTTGGAAAGTGTCCCGGAGAGCCGAGGATACTTTTTTTCACTCTGACTTCAGTGAAAGCCCATCAGCTAATGATGGTGTAAATAAAAACTTGCATGGGGTGAAATATAATGCAAAAGTGTTCATTAATTCACAACGGTAACTTTAACGACACTCATTGCCAGTATGTAATTTGGCAAGATGTTTTTTACCATCTTGAAGATTAACTCCATGTAACAATGTAAGTAATTTAGGAGAGCACAAGGCTTACAATGAATTTTAAATTTAAAATCTTGAAAGATTCAGTGATTCAATATCAATTTTTTTTTCATTTTACCTTAATTAATACCACCATGCGGTAGGGTCACAGAAAAACCTGACTTTAAACCAAGCTGAAGAGTGCCCCGGTTATGAAACTAATTGTAGGGGTACAATTCTGTAGATCTGCAAAGTATGAAGTCCACCTTTATTGCCTTTACTCCATGTATTATTCTGATCTGGAATCATAGTATTTTTATGGTCCCAACTATTGATTAAATAAGTCTGTTTAGAAATTCGTATTCCGTAGAACTGTGTGTAAAATAAAATCCAAAACAACTACCAAAGATGATTAAATATGAACCTATAATAAACACTACTCCCAAAAATCTAGGCATAAAATTACCCCAACCTGATTGAAATGTCGTTAAAATCAATCAATCAGTCACTCAATCAATTGAAATCTTCATTCGAATAATTCGGCCTGTAATCCATCTTTTGAAATCTGTACGGCTGGAAAAAATAGAGCAGTTTATTTTTCACATTAATGTGTGCATCTAATGGTTCATTGATTGGTTGGTTGGTTTGTTGTTTTGTTTTACGGTGTATCAACACATTTCCGGTCATTTAACGCCATATTAGATTTTTAAAAATTCAGTATTGTAAAAGTATAGTTTTTGTTTACAAACAGTTTCATGTCAGAACATTTCTATTTCAAACAATTCAGTATAACATAAGTACACAGTTTCAATGTCTCAAACAGTTCTACTTCAAACAGTTCAGTTTAGCACAAGTACTCAGTTTAGTTCTATTTCAGCCATCGATAGAAACTTATCAAGTGCTACCACTTAGGGCAAGAGTACACTTGAGAGCGATGCCAATGAAGGGGTAATCCGCATTCCCCAAAGCTGCAGTATTACTGGAACTTCAACATCAGATTATTTAGTGTTATATCCAGGGCATTCATTGAGGGGGTCTTACCTCTCAGCAGAGAAGCAGACGGTGTATTTTACAGCACAGCCGACTGGGTAATGTAATGGTTAAAGATATAGGCTAACATATCATAAGTATTTTTGTAGTAAAAATAATCATGTATTGACAAAATCTAAACAATTATAAGATATTTTCGTGGCCATAGCTGTTGTCAGAATTGATTACTTGTATTCATTTAGCTCAAAGGAAATATAAATATAGAAAGAGATTACTACACGTTATATTATCATTTTAAAAGTAAAACATGAAAAGTTTTGATGTGAATGGATTTTTCTTTCTTCTTTCGAATAGATTCAAATCAATCACTTCGTATTTGCCTTGATATTGAAAAGATAACGTCACTTCAAATGCTGAATAGAACCGACTTCACTTACCAGCATTGACCAAAAGAGATATGCATTTGTAGCTAATTGCAATGACCTGGTTCTATAAATATCAACTGCCAAGTTAAAAAAATACAATTTCACCAGCTTGGTTTTGATTTAAAGAATACATCCGTGTGTTCGAATGCAAATGCCATGAAACTCCTTTGTTTTAAAGATAATAATTTTTGTTATCGTAGTGCTTTTTAGTTTGTAGAAAAAAATCTTTTAAAAAAATCAACATTCTGCTAGTAATGAATAACTGCAATAATGGCTGCCCAGTCAATTATCCTACGTCAACTTCAGAAAACAACATATAATTTGAAAAGACACAGATCCGGAGTCAGAAATTTGGAGTTAATTTTGTTGTTACTGTCTCAAGTATGAAAAGCTGTTGTTTTTGTTTAGTTTGTTTGTTTGTCTATTTGTTTATTTTTTCATACATTTAGAAAACTGATGCAGACCTTATGTCTTTAGTTTCATATTTCTTTTTAATAGTTCTGGATATTTTCTGTATTTTATGTCTTTATTCCTGTCCAATTTTCACAATTTGAAATATGAAAAAATGGAATCATATATTGATTAAAAAACAACAAGTATTCATTTGACAACCTGGGCAATATTAACAATGTTGGGAAATATAATTCATCAAATTATTGTTTTCATTTTATGTACATGTTTTTATTTTTATGAACTTGGTTTTCATTTCTAATTTCATTTCTTTCATTTGTGTCTGCTCAATGAAAGTTACTAAATGAATGACTTCTAAAGAATGGTCAAACAATGTGCATTAGAGTTGCAGACTATTTTAAGTGGCACATTTTTAATGCGGTGTTTTGTTTCGTCGTTTCCAACTGCTTTTATGGCGCCGATCCAACGTTTCGAGTTTTCATGAAACCCAACTCTTAAGGAAAGTTCACGCAAACAATGGGCCAAGCGAGTCTGGGAAAGAAGTAGCATTAAAACAAAACGAAAATAATTACTTTTTCAATGACACCAAAAAAACTCAAAAAAACAATAAACACAAATAACTTTGACAGAAATCATTGCAAATAATAAGCAATAATTGAGCATTGCTTTATGAAGTTGATAAATACGATAAAAATAGTAATTTTCATTATTGTATGAATAAAGTTTTAAAGACAAGAAAAAGATATTGGTTCTATCATAAAATATAAAAATTTAAAAAAAAAACGATGTGATTGCTTTGGAACGAAGACGAATGATTTTTGGAAGAATAAATATTTTTTAAAGCCATCAGAGGTGGGAGTAGTTAAAGTGTGGGACTGTGACATCTAAGAAAGGGATTTTGAACTCCAGTCCAGCTATTACGTTCACTTTTCTACAAATACCATCGGGAAAGGTATGATTTCCCTAATCCTATCAGCTATGGGAGAAATGCAAGCACAATATCCCCGGTTGTCAAAATAGAGACCATAAAAAATATCCATCAAGATGAAAATACATTTTTATCACGAAAAAAAAAAAGATGAACAATAATAGTCTGTGAATTAACATTTTATCCAAAAGCAAAGAGATTGACGGCTTCTTTACAAGACTCCAACTTCTCATTTATTTTTCGCTGTTAAGTTATCCAACCTACATACCACTAGATATGTTCTACTTCTCAAATGTTGCATTCGCAAATAATCTAATGTACGATTCATTACCGTAATCATCATCATCATCATCATCAAGGCGTGCAGACAGAACAGATTCCAGTGACTCTAACCACGCCACCCATCTTCGTCCGTCATCGCACTTGGTAAGTCTTCTAGACGGCACCCATTGTCGACAGAGAACATATAAGTTTTTTACTGTCCAGTTAAAACCGGTGTGTCCTTTTGTCGGTGTCCATTGTTAAAAGTCACTTATGAATTCGATCTTCCGTCTTCAGCATGTCGTGCTCGGTTTGGTTTGGTTTGTTGGGTTTTATGGCATATCAACCTTTGTAAGTTATTTAACGCCAAATCCATTTTTATGTAAATAATCTGTTCTATTTAAAACAATTAAGTTTAGCATTAGTACACAGTTTAATGGTCAAAAACATTTCCATTTCTAACTATTCAAGCAGTTGTATGTAACAATTCGGTTAAGTGTAAATACAGTTTTAATGTCGAAAAACAGTTCTCTTTGGAATAATTCAGTTAAACATAAGCACGCAGTTTAAATGTAAGTACGGTTTAATTGTAAAAGTCATTTCTATTTCAAACTAATCAGTTTTACTCAAACAATTCATTTTAGCATAAGTATGCTGTTAATTCTATTTAACCCATAGATAGGACCCTTATCAGGTGCTACCACGCCGGGCCAGAGTGGACCTGGGAGCAATGGCAATGAAGGGGTACTCCGCATTCCCCAAAGCTCCAGCATTGCTTGAACCTCACCATCAGATTGTTTAGTGTCATATCCAGGACACTCGCTAGGGGGGGTCTTACCCCTCTCCAGAGGTGCAGTCAGTGTATTCTACAGCTCCAGCTGACTGGGCAATCGGGTTTCTTGGTTGTTGTTTGACATTGAAAGCAAATGGCCGAAAAATTGCCGTTGTATTAAATGCTTCCAAGAAAATCTTTGGAAAACAGTGAGCAACATCATTTTGAAGTTTCCATTTCACCTTTTTTGCAAGCATTTTATTAAAATCCATGCTTTACAAACTACGGTTGCATTGACAACTTGAGAGAATTCAGCATTTTTTTTATTTTATCAGAGGAAAGTATTATGTTTACATTTTATCTTTTTACCAAGCTTTTTGCCAAAATCCAAGTTATGTAAACTACAGTAGCAAAAACGCCGCTACGGCTTGAGAGAATCCCCCTTTTATTTCACAGAGGAAAGCATAAAAACATAAAAAAAACTTGTTTTATATGAGTTTTTTCTGCTTGCTTCAAGCTATGCAGAAGAGATTTTGCTTGGCCCGGTGTATTTACAAGTAATGCAGAACCATCAGCGTAGTCTTCATCAAAAATACTTTCTGTGAGATATCGGCTGTTTCTTGCCTTTTTCAGTGAAACCACGATTTGTCATTTGATATATTGTAGTATATCTCGGAATATTATGAAAAAAAGTGGTGCCAATGAATTTGCTTGTAGGTCTAAAGAAATACAGCTTTATACATCGACAGGGAAAACAGATAGATTCATATTGAGTGTCTCAAAATAGATGCAGCCCGTCAATATGATGATGATTTATCACTAAGACAAGCACAATAGATGTCATTTCGAACCCGTTTAGTAAAAAATGCATCCTTTGAGCGAGAGACATCAAATCAGTATATTTTTTAATTCTATTATATCAGCTTCCAAGGCATGCAATATTTTTTGAGTTTCTTGTCTCAGTGATAAATGATTATTATTTTAATGGATTCCTTCAATTTTGAGAGAATTTTCAAAGATTTTGTCTCCATAAAAGAAGCGATGCAAAATATTTTTCGCTCTTGTCCAAGGCATTGTTATCAAGGAGTAATAGTTGTTATAGCATACTATTTTTAAATCTGAAACAAAAAGAATACCACATCATTATTAATAGTGGTATTAGCAGCCACATGGGTTCCATGTATATTGAGACACCATATACCTTCCCCATGGCCATTAGCGCAAAGAGAAATACTAACAACCCAGTCCAGGATTTGAACATATCTCACAGTTTTCATTTCTTATGACAATAACCGTTGCGCTAAGTTTACCTCTAACGTGGAGTTCCTGAGTGTGAATAAGAAAGAAAGTCTCAATTCTTGCGAGCAGTGTCATGAAAACAACGGACTATTTCGAAATTTTGCTGTACTAAGGTCGGAATCCCTCGAATCAAAGGAGCTTTTTGGAATGTTCAGTCTCAAAATTTAGAGACCATTTCAATAAGATGTAAAGGTACTGCACGCTGGTCATTTTAAACGTTAATGCGATATATTCTTTTCAATTACGAAAGCTTCCTCCACAAAAAAAAAACACGAGAAATTGTATGCTATACGTGAAAAAAATACATTCAAGTTTGTAATTAAATAGTGATATTTATTTCAATTAGTTTCAAGGATCTATTAACAATCTAACTTAGTGCATATTCAGACAAACTATGTCCAATGGTCTGGATGTAAATTCAATTTTATAAACTAAAATTATAGCGTCAACATTTCTAGCTAGATAATTATAATTAATTAATTCTAGAAAAAGCGTCTTCTCTGGCCCAAATAATCTCAAGAAACGATTATTCACCCGTGATTTGGTAAACTGCTATTTCTTTTTAGCATGTAACTGTTAATTTATTGTGGGATTTTCTGAAAAATGAGGCCAAAATAATAACGAGTAATATCAATAACATGAAAACTGTTTATTTTTTAGCATTTTTCAAACGAAGTGTTGATGGTTTATACACAGTAAAATCTGCGTTTCAAAGCTAAACCACTTAATAAAATTTAATATCAAAAGCGTATATTGATATTTCATTTTATTAAGCTTTAATGATTACTTTATTGGTTTAAAATATTACTGAAGCCACTCGATGACTTAAAGACATGTTTTGTTTCGCTCTCACAGGTATCCAGGATAACATCGTTGATTCTATTTAGAAAAAATGGAAGGATTCTAATTTGAATTTGATAGCTATCTTCGTTGTGTCAGGAATTTTCGTATCGCGAATCCCATCAAAAATTAGCATTCAGTTGAAAATCAGACTGATATCTAATTTATTCACTATGTTGGAGTATCGTAAGTAATATCATTATCGTCTTCATCACTGGTTCCGAAACCCAGCAAGGCCATCGGGAGCTAACAATGTAGTGTATCTTAAGCTTGAATATCCTGGGGGAATCTATCCCTCTCAAAATCTACTGCAGATCGAAATTCAGAAATTTCTTTCTTCTAGAACGTTGTAGATAAAGATCTTGACTGTAACATTGTTGTAACCTAGTCGTTTCGAATTCTAGTCGTGATATTACGTTCATTTAAGGACTAATACCCTCGGGAATGTGATGAACTTCCTTATCCTCCCCAACCGTGCCTTAAAAACACTACTACCGTCCTCCGACAGGGATGATTTGGCATTAAATAACCCACGGAAATTGATATGGCTCAAAACAAATAAACAGAAAGACAAACTTATCGGTGTCGGCTTGCAATACAAAGGTTGAAGTACGTACTTAGTATATTAACATCGCATAGGTTGATTCATACCAATCCCACTTGTATTAACGCAATGTGGAAGGCAGAGAGCCTTATTCAAGATTTCCATGTAGCCTATTCAATTTCCAAAAATGTTAATCATTATACCAATAGTGTCTCATTCAAATATGAGGAGCTTTTAAAAAAATCGTTTTCAGCAATTTTGTTTAGATAGAAATATGTGAAAATCTTAATATTAATGAGATTTAAGCTTGTCTTAAAAGCTAAAACTCATAAATTGTAATTAATTTCCAGTACAATCATTCAAGTTAACAGTCTGGAGAGTTATTTTGCCCTGCTGTCTTAAAGTTGGTTTGGAATATGCATTATTAAATATAAACAACGATTTAAAGAACTTTTAACACATAAGAATTGCCAATATTTTTTATCTATATTCATTCAAAATCTGTTTACAGACCTATAGGCAAATATTACTTCTCTCTTAGTTCAACAATCGAAATGTGTTTTAGATGAAGTCGTCGTCTTTACTCCTACTTAGAGTCTAAAAGCCATTTTACTAACCGCTGTAAGCATACGACGAATGAGAAAAGTGTTATGCTTTAGACAGTATGAAACATTATAAAAAAACAAGAATGATCATAAACGGCTATCATGTTCCATTACTGAGAGGCGAAATAATTTTGAATATTAGCTACGAAGAAAGTTGGCCTGTAAACCAGTTTTATTGAACGGTCTTTCTAATTTACAGGTTATGACATCACTTTAGAATCCGAGTTCCTAAGGATATAGATGCCAAGCCTTCCGCCTTTTTTTTGTCAATATGAATTATATCCGTCAAAAAATGGCTGAAGCTTACTTTTGCTTGTACACCCATTTTTCCAGATTCAAATTACCTTAATAGAACGAGACTTTCAAGCAGACTCAGTTCGTAAAAAACAAATTCAGGCCTTATTATTTGTTTTGTTTTCTTTAACACGATATCGGTTTAGATAATACAGAAACTCCCCCAAAAAACTCAGAAATACTCGAAGAAGCTTTGAATTAAACATTCAGTTATCATAGTTATTTCTTGTTACCCACAGTTAATCGTTGGTATATGTATATAATACAGTATTATAAGTCGCTTTGGTTTATTTATTTAACGGTAACTCCATATGCAGAATTTAATGCCGAAATTGGTTTCATTAGTAAATATAAGATTATAAGGGAGGAGAATGAAAAAGAGAATTATAGGAGAAGAGAGAGAGAGAGAGAGAGAGAGAGAGAGATTTTTGAGAGTTTATTTGTTTAAAGGTGTATCAACTCCTCATACATTATTTCATGTCAAATTTTGACTCATTTGCAAATATATGATTGTAATAGAAGAGAATGAGAGTGATAAAAACTAAAGGACAAGAGAAATAGATAGAAGAGAAAAGAAAAAGATAGAAGAGGAAACGTCGGAAGAAAGAAAGAAGAGGAGAGGGGAAGAAGAAAAGAGGAGAGAGACAAATAAAAAGGAGATTAAAGATAGAGACTGCGAGGGGGAAGGAGCGAGAGAGAATAGAGAGATAGAGAGACAGAATCAGAGAGAGAGAGAGAGATTTGATTTGGTTTGTTTTAATTGGTTTACAGCGTAATACCTTCTTTTGTGTCATTTAATAACGAACTTTGATTTATTCGTAGATTGTTTTGTTTAGTTACTATGGTTAATGACATCCAAACCTCCGTGGATATTTTTTTTACCCAACCATCCTTGCTGAAGAACAGTAGTAGGATTATTGAACCCATTGCAGGGGAATAAAGAGGATCATATCTTTTCTAAGGGTATCTAATTTTTTAAATGTTTGATTACAATCATAATTATATTTTCAACTTTCCATTGCATCTTTCTTAATTGCTCTGTTTCATTCGTCTATAATTATTTGTTTCAAAACAGTTACATGATTGCAAATATTGCTGTTCATTCTGTTTCATAATTCCATGTGTTCCATTTTATACTAATTATTTATACAGAATCAAATGGTTTCAAGAAACAGTTTTTATATAATAATAATAATAATAATAATAATAATAATAAGAAGAAGAAGAAGAAGAAGAAGAAGAAGAAGATGAAGAAGAAGAAGAAGAAGAAGAATTTGTTTTCATATGAAAACACATTGGCATAATGCTCAGAGTAATCGCCAATGGCCCGGGAGACCTGGGTTCAATCCCTGGTACAGTCATCCCAAAGACACAAAAATGGTACTTGATGCTACATTGCTTAACACTAAGCATTATAAGTTATGGATCAAGGGTAGAGTGGAGCAATCCAGGGAAAGGAGTAGCGCCCTCCTCTACACCTTAGTGCAGTAGTTATCAAAAAGGGAGCCTTTGGGTCACCCTCGACTACGGTAAACAACAACAACTATACATGATTCAAACAGCCCATTTTATAAGTTGGTAGAGTGTTCGCTAGTGTCTCGAGAAACCTTGGTCCAATCCCGGGTCGAATCATACCAAAGACTCCAAAAAAAAAAAATGGTTAACACTCCGCATGAAACGGTACGGGTCAAGGGTAAAGTGGAGTGATCCAGGAAAAGGATTTGCACCTCCCCTTACAACTTGGTGCAGTTGCTAATGAAAAGAAAGCCTGCAAGTTGCCCTCACCAACGGTTGCCAACTTTACTTACTTTACTTATATATGATTCACAAACGGTTTTATGCTTTTCAGTGTTCCTATCTAATAATTATTCATATGGTTTCAAGTTACTATTTCTATTAACTACTAATCATTTGTTTGCAAACACCGCTATATGAAATCAAGTATTGCTTTCTGATTGTATTAATTCGCTTTGTTACAGACTTTCAGTTGTTCCGAACTAAATATAATTATTTATAAGCAATCATATTTTTACGTAATTAATTTCTATTCAATAAGAATAATTTTGGTACACATTTACATGATATAAGATATTCCTATATACTAAATTTTTTTTTTTGGCAAATACACCTGACCAAGCCGAAACACTTCTGCATAGTTTGGAACGAGCAGCAGCAAGCATAGGCCTCCATGTTAATGCACACAAAACGGAATATATGTGCTATAACCAAACGGGGGACATCTCCACTCTAGAAGGAACCCCTCTTAAACTAGTAGACAAATTCACGTACCTAGGAAGCAGCGTCGAATCAACCGAAAAGGACATCGAAACGAGGTTAACGAAAGCATGGACAGCTATCAATAGGCTATCGACTATATGGAAATCAGACCTAACCGATAAAATGAAACGCAGTTTCTTCCAGGCAGCGGTCACATCGATACTGCTATATGGATGCACTACATGGACGCTAACAAAACGGCTGGAGAAGAAACTAGATGGCAATTACACAAGAATGCAGCGTGCAATCCTGAACAAGTCCTGGCAGCAACACCCCACAAGACACCAACTGTACGGCCACCTGCCCCCTATCACGAAAACTATTCAAGTTAGGCGAACCAGACATGCAGGACTTTGCTGGAGAAGCAGAGATGAACTCATAAGAGATGTACTCTTATGGATCCCCACACACGGCCGCGCAAAAGCAGGACGACCAGCACGAACGTACATTCAGCAGCTATGTGAGGATACAGGTTGTTGTCCTGAAGACCTGCCTAGGGCGATGAACGATAGGGAGGAGTGGCGAGAGAGGGTCAGGGATATCCGTGCTGCCAGCACGATATGATGATGATGATGATGATATACTAAAAATAATTTGCAAGCAGTAGTATGGTTTCAAGTGTTCCTATCTATCACTTATAATTTATACACAATCCTATGATATCAAGTAACGATTTCTATGTAATGATTATTTATTTGCACACAATTATATGATATAATTTATTACTATCTTATATAATTCGAGCGAACCTATGTTGTTTCAAGTCTTACTATATAATAGTTATTATTTATAAGCAATTGTATGTTTTCAAGTAACTATTTCTATTAACTAATGATCGTTCGTTTGCTCACAGTTATATGATACCAAAAACTGTTATCTAATTGTAATCATCAATCCACAACTGGTTTAATTTAAGTGTTCCCATTCTATAATAATTATTTATTTTTACACAGTTTTATAGCATCAAGTAACTAATAATAATCAGCAGCACAAATAAGGGAAGAGATTTACTACTCTCTAACAAGCTGCGAATTGTTCCCTGACGAACAGAAAGGATGCTGCAAAGGATCCAGAGGCACAGCAGAATTAATTTACCTAGATCAACACATCCTAGATGAGAGCAAAACCAGACCGAAAAATCTTGCTATGGCCTGGATTGACAACAAGAAGGCATATGATATGGCTCCGCATAGCTGGATAATAAACAGCCACAAAATGCTCAAAATATCAAAAGAAGTCATAAACTTCATCGACAGAACTATGAAAACCTGGAGAGTTGAATTGAAAGTAGGAAGAAGATTAGCTGAAACAAAGATCCAAAAAGGTATTTTCCAAGGAGATGCTCTATCACCCTTACTGTTCTTAATTGCCATGATGCCACTTAACCACATACCCAGAAAATGCACAGACGGATACAAACTCAGTAGATCGCTGGAAAAAGTTAATCATTTAATGTACATGGACGATATGAAACTATTTGCAAAAAATCAAAAAGAACTAGAAACCCTAATACACACAGTTAGAATATACAGCCGGGGCATAGGAATGGAATTTGGCATAGAAAAGTGTGCAATGCTTGTAATGAAAAGTGGCAAGCGGCAGCTTACTGACGGAAAGGAACTACCAGACAAGGATAAGATAAAAACGCTCGCAGAAAACGAAACCAACAAATACTTGGGCATTTTATAGGCTGACACCATCAAACAAGCGAAAATGAAAGAAAAAATTTGGAAAGAATATCTCAGGAGAACAAAAAAAGTACTCGATACAAAACTCAATAGCAGAAATCTTATCAAAGGAATAAATACCTGGGCTGTACCACTCGTTAGATATTCCGGACCATTCCTCAAGTGGACCAGAGACGAACTTAAACAAATGGACCAAAGAGCAACAAAACTAATGACAATGCATAAGGCTTTGCATCCCGGAGACGACGTTGACAGATTAACTGTTTCAAGAAAAGAGGGAGGAACAGGACTTTCTGACATTGAAGACAGCGTTGACGCATCGATACAATGACTCAAAGACTATATAAAAAAAAACACGGAGGACTCCTTACATCCACCAGAAACGATACTGAGAATACGCTGAACAACAGAATGACAATAACTACGAAACAAAAATGGGAAGGAGAACAACTATATGGGCGGTTTAAACGACTAATAAACAATATCTCACACGACAAAACTTAGACCTGGCTAAGAAAAGGAAACTTTATGAGAGAAACAGAATCTCTTCGAATAGCAGCACAAGACAACGCCATAAGAAGCAATCATATCAAAGCGAGAATAGATAAGACTCAACAAAATAGCAAATGCAGGCAATGTGGCGACAGGCACGAAACGATCAATCACATAATAAGCGAATGCAGCAAATTAGCACAGAGGGTGTATAAGGCGAGACACGACCTTGTCGGCAAGGTTATTCACTGGGAAATGTGCAAGAAATTTAGATTTGACTATACTAACATATGGTATATGCACAACCCAGCACCTGACCTTGAAAATGACACGCATAAACTCCTATGGGACTTTAACATACAAACGGATCACCTAATCCCGGCCAGAAGACCAGACTTAATAATAATCAACAAAAAAAGAGAACTTGCAAAATAGTCGACTTTGCTGTCCTGGCTGACCACAGAATAAAACTGAAAGAATGTGAAGAGAAGGATATGTACCTCGATCTTGCTAGGGAATTGAAAAAACTGTGGAACATGCAGGTGACAATTATACCAATTGTAATTGGTACGTTTGGAACAGTAACTGTTGGGTATCACCTAACTTTTCAACATAATGAGTTGTTCCATCTGCCATATAGGGCAGTAGCAGAGATCAGTCTGGGAAGGATAAGCCTCCAATTTGATAGTTGTTCTTGTTTTTCTTTTTGGACTTTTGAGTGACGAGAAGTAAGTGTTTTGGAAATATTTTGTTGAACATTCTGGTTGATTTAATTGTTAAGCTTCTTGAAATTACTGAAACTCTTTGAACGACTTGTTATTACGTTTGTGCCCCTCCCCAAAACAATCATTATTTTGTATTTTTTTTAGGGGGGTCAACTCGAAAGACTCTTTTTGTTACACTGTTACATCTGTTGTTTTATCATTCGTCACTCGATTAACGCATTTTAACAAACCACTCGACTTCATTTCTCCCTAGTTGCCAAAAGCAACTATGGGAGAACCTAATACACAGGATGATGTCTTTGCATCCCCAGAAAGAGCCGAATGGCCGTTTTTGCCTGGTACCTCCGCAGAAAATGTAACGCCGGCGAGTACAATTCCGCCGGCACAAAAAGTGCCGTCAATACCAGTCTCCTGGTCGACGCAGAAAATCAAAAAATTGCCACAAGATTATAAAAAGGACAGGGTTGAAAAGTATGCCCAGTATTTTAAAGGGAATAGAATTCTACCGATACCTGAACTGGTAGGAGCAGTCCAGCCAAAAACCCTGTCCTTAATTGTCTAAGACATAAAGACCAGGAGACTGTTTGGACTGAAAAAAGACAAATTTGAGGAAATTTTAAAAGCAGCAGGAATCCCAGCTAGATATTTCTGTAGACGTAGTTTTGCTACCTGGGATATCCTGCTGCAATCACAAGAACTGGCCACCAAGCTGGCCAGTAACAACTGTATAAACACAAAACAATACCGACTACAGCCGGAATACATGGGCAGAAGACGGATCAAAGTCACCGTGTGCAACGTGCCCCTACAACTAAGTGGTGACGTTCTGGCGGCGTTCCTCAGCGACTATGGGGACGTCGAGGAATTTACGACCATGAAGTCACCCAGCGGCACGGCACACGGTGACTACTCATTTACCATGTGCCTTGACAGGGGAGGGTTCCAGGCAATCCCCCACACAGTTGATTATGAGGACCAAGCCATGTTGGTGGTTGTGGAAGGCCGAAAACCGCAGTGCTGGCATTGTAAACATTGCGAGGTCATGCCCACAAAAAACCACTAACACAACAGTAACAACAACAACAATAACAACAACGTCAACAGCACCAACAACAGCAAAGGCCACAATAGGATCCAAGACCCCATTAATATCAGCATCAACAAACAACACACCAGCACCATCAACATCAGCAACAGCAAACAAGCCGGAAAGAAAAATAAATACTCCAGCAGAAGCTGGGAACGACCCCAATAGCAGGGATGAGGAGGGGTGGACCCAGGTAACGCGGGGCAAAAAGTCCCCACCTAAAGCCCCGAAATCACCTCCTGACAAAACCACTGACACAAAGGGCGAAAAAAGAAAACCCATGGAAAACCAAAAACCAGAGGAAAAGAAAAAAGAAACCGACACAAAAACAGAGAAAAGAAAAAAAAGAAAAAGCAAATAACAATGAACAACAACAACAACAACAGGAGAAAATGGATACCTCAACAAACTTGAAGAGAAGGAGGGATAGCGGAGATTCTACCACAGGGGGAGAGGGGGAGAAAAACAATTTATAAAGACGACACCGAAAAAACAACAACAGCGACCAGCCCAAATCATTCCTCCCCCACAACAAGCAAAAAATACTCCTACAGATCCTACTAAACTCCCACTATCCCCAACACCACCTACATTATCACCCGTTTCAACCCCCAAACTACTCTCCCGGTCCCATTCAGCAACAAGAGACCAGAAACCATCTCCATCAACATCTGGTACTGTGCGACGATCAAAGTCAGCCTCCAGAGAGGTCCAACAGGCATTGAACTCCTTTATCTTTGCCAGGACATCCTGGAGTCGCCATCATTAGATCGGCAAATTAAAAGTTTACTAAAACCTTTAAGAGACCTTTAAAAAATCAATCAAAAAGACATAACTAATACATATCTTTTTGAGGGTGCAGTCATGGTGACCACCTTTGTCCGTTCGGCTGGTAACCGAACTAAAGAGCTGTGGCAATTTATTGAGGAAGCCAGTCGAGCGGACATGAGGCTGGCGGAGATGGGGCACGACTCACTAAATGAAATATCTGCAAAATGTACGGGCAGGGTCCCGATTTATGTTCATCCCACCCCTATAGGTCCCTAAAATTGCGGTTTCCTTATGATGTCGGCGGAATTTCCAGGAGCAGCCGAGTTACTCCTGAACTCTGTACCGGTTCCCTGCGTCAGGCCGTCGGCATCCTCACCCCTGGGGATTTCCGGCCCATAGTCGACACTGAATAAGGTAAGTTGGATTGATGGCTTTAAACCTTGCCAGTTTGAATGTGAGGGGACTGAGGGATTCAAGCAAGTGTGCGCACTTGCTTGGTGAACCCAGGAACCTCTGTGTACGTGTTGCTGCAGTGCAAGAGACCCACTTCACTTGCGGTGCTGACTGTCGGGTGCTGGAAAGCGACTTTAACGTTTTCTCAGCATACGGCAGCTGCACCAGCGCTGGGGTCTCTTTGCTAGTTGGACGCAGCCTTGATGCTGATGTTGTCGTTGTTTTTGCAGGTGACGGGGGCCGGCTGGTTGTGGTCGATGTTGCCGTGAAAAGGTTCAAGTTCCGTCTGGTTGCGGTTCATGCGTCCAATATCGCTGCGGAGAGGGTTTCCTTTTTTCGTCGGTTGGGGCCGTTCCTGGACGATTCGAAGCGACTAGTCTTAATGGGTGATTGGAATGCGATCCTTGATCCCAAAATAGATAAGGTCGGGCGGGGAGCTTGCAGATTGGGAAGGTGTGAAAGCAGCCTTTTCGGCTTCGTGACTCGTCACGGCCTCGTCGACAGGTTTCGTCTTGATCACCCAGGGCGGGAGATGTGGACGTGGCTAGATAGCTCGCCCTCTGCCAAAGTAGGCTCCTACTTGGACAGAGTGTTAGTGAGAAGAGCTGACATTGATTTTGTTAGTTGTCCCACGTTCCACTTGATAGCGTGGATTGACCATAAACTCATTAGAGTCAGTCTGCGGTTAGTTAATAGACCTAGTCTAGCCGGCTACTGGAAGTTGAATACCTCCTTACTGGAGATACGGGACTTCCAGGACCGGCTGGAATCCTTAATTCAGCGGGCGTTAGTGGGGGCGGTTACCGGGAATAGGTGGTGGGCTTCTCTTAAGCATAGGATTAGAGATTTCGCCACCAAGTACGGTCGACAGCTCAACCTAGATAGGACCGCCGAGGCGAAATCTATAGAAGATAGACTTACCCGGACGGTGGCTGGGGGGACTCCCTAGGTGTAGAGCTAGCTAGGAGGGACCTTGAGCGTGAGAGTAGCGAGTGCTACAAGGGATAAGTAGTTAGATCTAGGCTAAAAAGAGTTCTCAACGAAGCGGTGAAATCGAACGCGACTGCGCGTGAAGAAGAAGTGCGAAGGTTCCCCGATCGGTACATCGCATCTGTGAAGACCCCGGACGGGTGTCTGCTGCGATCGGGTCGTGAGATACATGACGCCTTTCGGGCGCACTTTCGGGATCGCTTTGCCCGCTGCACTGATCTCCCGCTCCGGGAGTTTCGTAGCTATCTCGCTGACTTGCCCCGCCTTGGGGCAGCTGAAGCGGCTAGCTGCGAGGGTGTGGTTACTGAATGCGAAGTCCGTGACGCGTTGAAGCAGGTCGGCCTCAACAAGTCGCCGTGACTAGATGGTTTGCCCTACGAAGTGTACTTGAGGATGTCGCACATGTTTGTGCCTATTCTGACGGATATGTTCAACCATTGGTTCGCCCAGGGAGCCATCCCTGGTAGCATTACCAAGGGCGTGATCACATTGCTGAAGAAAGGTGGCAGGCATGTTTGGGAGGGTTTAGATGATTACAGGCCCATAACTCTGCTTAACACAGAGTTAAAGATTTTGGCCCGGGTCTTAGCTAATCGTTTACAGCTTGTCATTAGCGATCTGATCGGCCCCGAACAGACCTTTGCTGTGAAGGGAAGATCGATCCAGGACAACCTACACTTGATTCGCGAGGTCCTCGAAGGGATAAAAGACGACACCGAATCCGCGCTGATCAGTTTAGATCAGTCCAAGGCCTTCGATAGGATTGACCATCGGTTCTTGGCGTCTGTTTTGGAGACTGCAGGATTCAAACCGGAGTTCCGCAGATGGATTAGTATGATGTACCACAACCCGCAGGAAGTGGTGCAGGTGAACGGAAGGCGTTCGGGGGTGATCGCGATCGAGCGATCGGTCCGGCAGGGCTGCCCCCTGTCTCCTCTTCGCTATGTCCTCGCGTTGGAGCCCCTCCTGCGCAGGCTTAGGGATGAGGGGACAAGTCCGGCACTGCGCGGTATCCCATTCGTTGGCCGCCTTGCGGTTAGGGTTTCCGCGTTCGCTGATGACGTCACAGTCTTTGTATCCCGCCTCCAGGATATAGAGGGTGTGAAAGAGGCGGTTGTCGAGTATGAGCGGATTGCAGGGGCCAAGGTCAATTGGTGCTTGGTGCGGCTTGGTGCTTGGAGGGGTAGCAATACTCTTCCAGGGCCCTTCCGCTGGAGTGACGGACCCGTCTGCATCCTTGGGGTGTGGTTTGGGCCCGACCTCCAACTGGAGCGAAATTGGTCGGAAGTACATGCTAAGGTGAATGCTCAGGTGGGAATCTGGCTTTCAAGGAGGTTGTCCTTAAAGGGCAGGGCGGAGGCGTGTGCCGCGTACGTCTTCCCCTTGATCCTTTACTGATTGGCTGTACTCCCTCTGCCTAAGGCACATCGGTTGGCGCTTCAACGATCCCTCTCCAGACTTGTCTGGGAAGGTGCAAGGCCGATGGTCCGTAGGCAGGTCTGTATCCAACGTACACGCAACGGGTGTCTGGGTATGCCTGATCTGGAGAGCCACTGGCTTGCTGAAAGACTTGCATATCTGGGCCGTGTCTTGACGGGGGACTCAGTGTGGAGACGAAAGGCGAGTCGGACTTTTCCTCGCCTCAACTCAGACCCAAAGGCTGAAGGTCGACGTAGGCCTTTGGGCGAAGCACTGTTTGTCCGCGAGTGCCGAAAAGCCCTTCGTAACCTTCTTGGGTCCAGTGACCTTTCATGGCCTCGGAAGGAGCTATATCGGGTATTAGTGGTGGGTTCCGTTTCTGATCCTCTCAGAGAGCGGCGCGGCTGGACGGCGGAGGAGATCCGCTCTCACTGGAAGTGGGCACCAGGATCGAGCTTCTTGAACAACTCTGAGTTCTCGCTCACCTGGCGACTTGTTCGGAATGCGTTATCCCTTCGCGGCTTGAACTTCAAAGCGGGCCTGGCAGACATGCCTGATTGCCCTCGCTGCGGCAGTGGCTTGGAAGAAACGGCTGAGCACGCATTCTACAAGTGCGAGCGAGTCCGCCCGTTTTGGGATCACGTCGGGGAGTGGACGGCTCGCATCGAACCCAAACAGCTCGTGCTGCTCGACGTTGGTTACGTCGTAGACAACGTTCTTCCTCCGTTTCATGGTGAGAAGCGTGTGGTGTTTCTCGCGATCCTAGCTGTAGCCCGAATGGTGATTTGGACGACGCGAAACAAGGGATTGTATGACGATGCAAACTTTTCTCATCGTGATCTGGTTTTGTATTTTCGGCATCAGCTGAGGGTCAAAATCAGATGCGATAGAAAACGCTTGGATCGCATAACATTCAGACCCTTTATTTCTTTTATCCCTGTAGAGTAGGATTCCCTCCCCACCTAGGGTAGGTCCGGCTAGTTTCCGGTATTTTCGACCCGGAAAACAGTCGGCCTCCAATTTTATAGACGGGGGGATGGGAGGGAAACCAAACGGGGGATTTTTTCCTTGTTTTTCGTGTATATATGTTTTTCGGGTTTTTTTTCTCCCATTCCCATCATATCCATTGTAAAAAATCATATATTGTAAATAAAATCATGCATCACTTTCGGGTTTTAAGTAAGACTTTTTCATAGAGCAAATGCGGTATTTTGGTGGTTGCTGCGTGCATGGAGATGGACGAGTTATTATATATTGTATTGTTGAATGGGTCGGCGAATGTGGCTAGCTAGGTTCCCCATAGAAAATATAGTTAAAGCATGACCGCTCCCTTCCCCTCCCCCAAAACCACAAGGCCTCGTGCCTTCTTGTATTTATTACAAGAAATAAAAGGATAAGCCTACGAGTCAGACCAGAAGAGCCGTTCCTATTGTTGAAGTATATCCTTACTCTAACACTAATCCTATGTTATTATTGCTAACAGTCTCCCTCTTGTAGTACTCTTTCCTGTAAATATAACTATTTACCTCAAATATCGTGGTTTGTCTTATTATTACTACTACTTGTGTTCACTAAACAGAACACAACAGTTTGGCGACGAGGGATTCGAACTCACGCAACAGAAAAAAGTCCGTTGACCGACAACAGTTTGGTAGGAAGATTCGAACAAACGCAGCAACAGAATCCGTTCGCCTACAACAGTTTAGTGACGAAGATTCGAATACGTAGCAGCAAAAATTCATTCGCTTTGAAACATTTTGGCCACAAGGAACCGAACTCAGCACCCAAAAATTATATCGTCCCACTCAACAAGTTTGGAGACGAATTGTGAATTCGAACACGGCGAAAAAAGAAAAAAAAACCCACTCAGGTCGTAACAGTTGACGACTGAGATTCTCAAATCTCTTGGACAAATAAAACCACCGTCATAGGCTAACAGTGCTGACGAGGAAAATTGAACCCGTAAAATAACAGTAACGAAAGGGAACAAAAATAAAAGTTATTGCCGGAATCTGAAAGTTAAACTTTTTGTTTGTAAAATTCATTCTCCGTGCTAAAATTACGTGGCTAAAGAAAACAAAATTCTTTGACCCTCTTCCCAGAGAAAAACCCACACATTTTTTTCTCTACTTGCAACAAAATATGGAATAATTCCAATCGTTAATCCTCGAACTTATTAAATTTCAAATACAATCCCAAAAGGAACTACAAGAGAGACAAATCAAAAATAAAGAGAAATTCCAACAACAAATTTTGGAATTAAAACAAGACAATAACAGAAAACAGCTAGAAAATGATTTAAAAAAACAGCTAGAAATTTCAGAACTGATCCATAAGCCTATTCTAACTAAAGAAAACAAGTCTGACGAAAAATTCCGCTTGCAAAATACAATTTGGTCCACCATCGAAACTTTCAACTACAATCCCGAGGAAGATCAAACTTTTGAACGCTTCTACCAAAAGTACCAAGATTTCTTCGATATCGATTGTCAAACATGGACCGACGAGAAAAAAAATTAGACTCTTACTCTCAAAATTTGGGACTAACGAACATAATAAGTTCACCGACTTCATTTTACCCAAGAAAACGCGAGACTTAAAATTTAATGAAACGATTGAGCTTCTAAAAGAATTATTCAACCCAAGACTGTCCTTATTCCACAAAAGATGGAAATGCTTAAATATAAAAAAAATGAATCGGAAGACTTTACGACGTACGCATCAGTTTTTAACAAATCTTGCGACGACTTCCGCCTATCAGAACTGACAGCCGACAATTTCAAATGTTTAATTTTTGTACTAGGCCTCGTTCGAGAAAAGATAGCGATATGTGTAGACGAATTCTTACGAAGCTAGAGAATGAACAAAATATGTCGCTTCAACAATTGGCAGATTATTGCCAACAACATGTTAACATAAAGCAAGACTCACAAAAAATTGAAGAAGTGGGCATAGCAAACGTCAGACGAAATTAGAAGTCCCCCTTGACTGCAAATAAAAACCATGAAAAAATAAACCCTCTAAGCGTATGGTATGGATGCGGACAATTCCACTGGTACAGGACTGCCTGTACAAGTACAAAATTTGTAGAAACTGCAACAGAAAGGGACATAGAATGTCGTGCTGTAAAAAAATTAAACAAAGTCGAGTTAAAATTAACCAAATCGATAATCAAAATTTCAGGAAATACCTTTATGTAAAAATCCAAAACAAAAAGGTAAAAATGCAACTCGATTCGGGCTCAGGCATCTCAATCATAAACACTCAGACTTGAAAAAATATTGGGAAACCATCACTCCTTAAGTCCAACAAAATCGCCAGAACCGTGACTGGCAGAAAAATAAACTTTGTTGGCGAAGGTTGGCTAAACATACATTTTAATAATAAAATTAAAAAAATGAGAATATTCGTGATGCGAAATAATAACAATTTATTTGGAACAGATGCTATCACGAAATTTAACTAATGGGATCTACCCATATCGTCTTTCTGTAACAAAATAAAAGAATATAAAGACGACCCCCAAATCATAAAGGAGGAAATAAAGAAAACCTTTCCTGCGGTCTTTTCAGAAGGTTTGGGTAGATGCACAAAAATGACTGCAAAAATTAAATAAAAAAGAATTCAGAACCAGTCTTCAGAAAAAAAAAAACGAAGCATTCCTTTCGCTATAGACAAAATTAATAAAGAACTAGAAAGATTAACACAGTGCGGAGTACTATGAAAAGTCGACTATACCGACTGGGCAGCTCCTGTAGTATACATAAAGAAAAAAATCAGGAAAAATACGCGTCTGCGCAGATTTTTCCACAGGCTTAAACAGCGCAATAGAAGATCACCATTATCCACTACCTTGTTCAGAAGAAATATTTACGAAACTAATTGGCGGTCGATATTTCTCGAAAATTGATCCTAGTGAGGCTTATCTCCAAATACGACGAAAGCACGAAATTACTCTGTATTAGTACTCATAGAGGTTTGTTCAAGTACCAACGCTTACCCTTTGGCGTTAAGACTGCACCGGCGGTGTTCCAACAAATCATGGACACTATGTTAGCCGGGCTAGATTTCGCAACGGCATATCTGGACGATATTCTAGTTAAAAGTAATCCCATGGAAGATCACAAAAGTTTTCTACAGAAACTTTGAGAGAATCAGAAAGTATGGGCTGAAGATCAAAGAAAATAAATGCGACTTCTAACTAGAATTAAATACTTAGGACATGTAATAAATAAGGACGGCAAGAAACCAGACAAAAGTCGGGCCGCGGCAATCAAAGACATGCCTAATCCAAAAAATGTAAAAACACTACAAAGCTTCTTAGGTTTAGTAAGCCACTATCAGGATTTTATCCCTAATTTACATAACTTAAGAGCACGGCTTAAAGAACTGCTACGTAAATAAAAGAAGTGGATTTGGACTAAAGAATGCGAACAAGCATTTCGCAAAATAAAAAACAAACTAACATCTGATTTATTCTTAACACACTTCAACCCTAATCTTGACATAATTGTAACTAACGACGCCAGTACACACGGTGTAGGAGCATGTATATTACACAAGTGGAAAGGTGGGAAAGTCAGACCCATAGCATCTGCAAGCAGATCGTTAATTCCAGCAGAGCGCAATTATTCACAAATTGAAAAAGAGGCTCTAGCCATTATATTTGCAGTCACAACATTCAACAGATATATTCATGGACGTCGGTTTACATTGCAAACAGACCACAAACCACTAGTAACTATTTTTGATTCCAAAAAAGAACTTCCAACATATACAGCCAACAGACTGCTTTGATGAGGAACCATCCTTTTAAACTATGATTTTCAGGTTCAATACCTACCCACGAATAAGATAGGGCACGCAGATGGAATATCTAGACTCATTCCTAGGTCAGCAGAAACCTTTGAAGACACAGTTATAGCAGCCCTCAGATCTGAAAATGAGGTAGAAAATACACTAAACTGCACAATTAGAGAACTACTGGTATCTCTTAAGGAAATAAAGTGAAGCAGTAAGAGACAAGTTCATTAGAGAAATAAAAGCAAAGCTATTAAAGAAAACCACAAAAATTGAGGAGACTTATTCACTATGTGATAACGTATTATTATACAGTGAGAGAGTCGTAATACCAAAAACTATTCAAAAAAGAATTATTCACGATTTCCTCACTGGTCACCCAGGGATAAATCGAATGAAGAGCCTTATGCGTTCTTAAGTTTTTTGGCCTGGTATGGACTCCGATGTCACTGATATGGTGAGTAAATACAAAGGATGTATCCTAGCAGCAAAGTCTCCACCAACCTTGCAAGAACCCTGGCCTAAAACAGATAGACCATGGTCGAGGATACACATACATTTCGCAGGTCCAATTGATAAATGGTATTACTTAGTTGTAGTAGACAGCTATTTTAAATGGCCAGAAATCTTCCAACTGAAAAGACCTCAACAAACACAGTAAACAGGTTGCATGAACTGTTCGCAAGGTACGGGAAATTCATTTACGCACATAAAATAATCATGGCATTTTCAAAATAAACAAACAATATACACTTGTGGACGATTCAGAAGGTCATTTCAGCTTGTTATAATTAAACTATGCTTCTTTTGAAAAATAAAGAAAAATGCCACTACTATTATGGCCTCAATTCTGAAGCCTCAATTCTTATGTATCAAAATTAATTTGGCAACGTATCCGCTACCCAGGGAAGATAAATAATATCATATATTCCACTGAATACAAACGTGTTACACAGTGTCCTAATCTATAAAGCAACTGTCCAAAAACAGGTTTTCCGAAAAAAAAAAGAATTCAAGTTCGAATAACGTGTTCATTTCTGTGTGTTGAGATAAAGTGCAAATGAGATTAGGAAAAAAAGGATATATATATATATATATATATATATATAGTGTTTAAAAAAGTTAGTACACCCCTCATAGCAAACGAGATGGAAGAAGCAGAATTAAAAAATATGTTCCTGATCATTTGTCAAAATATGTCTATTGAGTGAAGAAACGTTAGCAATAGTTTCTTTCAGAAGAATGATCACGATAATATATATATATATATATATATATATATATATATATATATATATAGTGTATCACAAAAGTGAGTACACCCCTCATATTTCTGCAGATATTTAAGAATATCTCTTCATGGGACAACACTGACAAAATGACACTTTGACAGAATGAAAAGTAGTCTGTGTGCAGCTTTTATAACAGAGTTAATTTATTTTCCCCTAAACTCCTGCCAACAAAAGTGAGTACACCCCTAAGAAACTACACCCCTAAATGTCCACATTGAGTACTGCTTGTCATTTTCCTTCCAAAATGCCGTGTGACTCGTGTGACTCATTAGTGTTATTAGACCCATGTGTTACTAGGCCCATGTGCATAGGGAGCAGCTGTGTTCTAGTTTGTAGTGCAGCTCTCACACTCTCTCATACTGGTCACTAAAAGTTTCAACATGGTACCACATGGCAAGGAATCTCTCAGGATCGTAAAAGTCGTATTGTTGCGCTACATGAAGATGGCCAAAGTAACAAGAAGATTGGGAGGTGCCCGTGGTGTAATGGTTATCGTCGCAGGAATTGGACACGGCGACACGAGTTCAAATCCTGGACTGATTGCATTTCACATAGCACTAATACCCTTGGGAAAGGTATGAATCCAATTATTCTCCCTCCAGCTATGGGTAAATAGTAGGACAGACTAGGTTCTTCAGCCTTGGTGAGGCAACTAGTCTAGGAGAAGGAAAACTCTGAATTCAAACCTGTTAAACTCCGCTTAAAAAATTGACCTTGTGTCATATCCTGCCCGAGCAAAGGGGTTGGGTAAATATGATGAGATTGCCAACACCCTGAAACTCAGCTGCAGCAGAGTGGTTAAGACCATCCAGCGTTTTAAAAGTGCGGGGTCGACTCAGAACAGGCCTCGGGTAGGTCGTCTAAAGAAGTTGAGCGTACGTGCCGAGCATCACATCCAAATGTTTTGATTGAAAGATCGGCGTAGGTGTCCTGTCAGCATTGTTGCAAAGATTGAAGAGGTGGGGGGTCAGCCTGTTAGTGTTCAGACCATACGCCGCACTCTACATCAAATTGGTGTGCATGGCTGTCACTCCAGGAGGAAGCCTCTTTTGAAGACAATACATAAGAAAGCCTCCAAACAGTTTGCTGAACATATGTCAACAAAGCTCATGGATTACTGGAATCATGTCCTATGGTCTGATGAGATGAAGATTAATTTGTTTTGTTCTGATGGATTCAAGCATGTGTGGCGGCGACCAGGTGAGGAGTATGAAGATAAGTGTGTCATGCCTACAGTCAAGCATGGTGATGGGAACGTCATGGTCTAAGATTGCAGTTGGGCTGCAGGTGTTGGAGAGTTATATTTCATTGAGGGAAACATGTACTCCAACATGTACTGTGAAATACTGCAGCAGAGCATGATCCCCTCCCTCCAGAAACTGAGTCGTAGGGCAGTGTTCCAGCATGACAATGACTCCAAACACACCTCCAAGACAACCACTGCTTTACTGAAGAGGCCGGGGGTAAAGCTGGCCAAGCATGTCTCCTGACTTGAACCCAACAGAACATCTTTGAGGGATCCTCAAGCGGAAGGTGAGGTGTTTCTCAAATATCTGTCAGCTCCGTGATGTCGTCATGGAGTAATGGAAGAGCATTCCAGTGGTTACATATGAAGCTCTGGTAAACTCCATGCCCATGAGAGTAAAGGCAGTTCTGGATAATGATGGTGGCCACACGAAATATTGACAAGTGACATAGTTTACGTTAATATTGACAACTTTCCCATAGGAGTGTACTCACTTTTGTTGGCAGGAGTTTAGCTTTTAATGGTTATATTTTGAGTTATTTTGAGGGGAAAATAAATTAACTCTGTTATATAAGCTGCACACAGATGACTTTCCATTGCGTCAAAATGTCATGTTTTCCGTGTTGTCCCATAAAGGTATATACTTAAATATCTACAGAAATGTGAGGCGTGTACTCACTTTTGTGATACACTACATATATATATATATATATATATATATATATATATATATATATATATATATATAAAATCATTGTCACATTTTGCTGATCGCACGGAGTGACTTTTTTCTTTCCTCCGTCCCTATTATGCATTGCTCCAGGCATGTCATCTCTACTCCATCTCGTCTCCATACAAAGTTTACATACGTTTTTGCTGGTCGACCAAGTATGATGTGCCCATATTTTGGAGTTCAAAATAGAAAGTTACTCATGAGTTCGTGCTCACTCCTCCAGCCATGCCCAGTATGTTCACTTCACTTTCACGATATAAGAGATGAAAGGAAAATGGCCGTGTAGGAGATATTTTAGTGCTACAAAGATTTCTTCAAAAAGTCACTTTATACATATACACTCGGGCATACATCCCATATATATATATATATATATATATATATATGGGATGTATGCGTGTGTGTGTGTGTGTGTTACTTTTTTTTTCTGACGATGACCTGAGATCGTAATTTGTTGGGCACAATCAAATAAGAAACAATACATGAGATATATTTATATTTATCTTACTACTTTTGTGTTTATATATATATATATATATATATATATATATATATATATATATATATATATATATATATATATATATATATACAACAAAAAATCAAATTATTCTTCAGAAAAATAAAGAAAGGAAAAGTTTGAACTAATCACTATGTTGACTTTGAAAAGCATAAAGAAAAGAAAAAACTGAGAGAGTTATAAATCACTAATTACTGAGAAATTTCTTTATACGAACATAGAACCTATTTAGAGAACGAAACACATAACAAAAGCTTACTTAGAAAGGGTCACTGGAAAATATATTCAGTAAAATTTTGTTCGAAAGCGATTACGACGAACTGATTGAAGTGAAAATCATTGGAATAGAAATTAGAATAAAGACAGAAAATTCATAAATAAGCAACCATTTACTTCTGTGATTTTTATCATTTAAAGTATAAGATCTTTGATTTAAAAATTCTTCAGAATTGTGACGGAGAATATCTTTAAAATGAAACGCACACACACACACACACACACACACACATATATATATATATATATATCTATATCTATATATATATATATATATAAAATTGTGGATAGAAGAAAAAATGAATCAATAAAACAATCCAATAAACACTTTTATTATTTTTATTTCTTTAGATTGAGTGGAAAATATGCTGAAAAATAAAACTGCAAAATGTTTTCTTTTAAGCAAAGTTAATGTAACTCAGATTGAAGAAATTTTAATAGATATAGTTACGATTTGTCGTATGAAGTATAGCACTAAAAGTAGAGGAGAATATTTGGTTTGTTTAAAATAGTCTTACATTAGCGTATTGCTATTTAGACAGAGAAATTATACCTAAACAAATATGCATGTGACCTGTTGCTGATGTAATATTTAGCATAAACCAAATGAAAATTTGAAGGCAAATAGAAATGCAAACGGCAATAAATTGATCAAAGACAAATCAAATGTGTTGAAATTAAAGGAATTCTCGTAAAGTATATTTTATCTTAAAAGAAATAACCTGAAAGGTATATGAGCTAGTAATGATTCCTTACTGAGTGTTAGTTGAGTACGTATAGACACTTCCATACTTTTAGTTGAGTAAGTAAAAAAAAAAAAAAATTCAAACTTAATAAATATTTATTTCTTCGTTTATTTAATTGGTTCAAACGTAGCCTAAAATCTTGATCATTTATCTGCGAATCTATTTAAAAAAAAGATTTTTAAAAAGCATTTATGTAGGGCAAAGATTTCTTGGATTATAATAGGTTTTGATCATTCGAATTTTTTAAAGCAAGTCAAATACTGTCGTCTGCGAAATTTTCGATGTTCAAAAAACTTGCAGAAATGTACGGGTTGTTTTATGAATACAACAATACGGATACAAAAATGCATCATCTTCGGCCTTTTCTTAGCTCCAAAAGTTATACTTTTTTTGTATGGAAATCAAATTAGTTCCTATATATATATATATATATATATATATAGAGAGAGAGAGAGAGAGAGAAGGAAAAACAGTGAGATATAAAGGAGGTCTAATTTATTTTCAGATATCATCCCGTCACTAAGTATCTTTAATAAATGTAACTGGTGTTATAAATAATCGTCCAAATTTTACTTTGTTTGGTTGCAACCCAACCAAATCGACAATTCTAAATCCTCCACTGTGTCAGTCTTCTCTAAGGATGAAGTGACGATATGAGCGATTCAAAAGCAAAGCGATGAGTATTCGAAAAATGGAATACAATGAGAGTGAAAATCATTAAAAAAACAAAGTAAGGCATACTATTCTGATACATAAATCAAGGATACAGAAGCTAATTTGCTAACATATTTACATTATTATATATGTAGAACTACAATAAAAAAAAAGAACGAAGTAAAATTACTCTATAAACGAAGCAAAAATCGCACTATAAAAATGAATTAACTAAAATAATTGATTGATATAATCATTATAATAAGAAAAATATCTGCTCATGTGGACTGAATATACTTAAAACACAAGAGACCTGAAAAATACCCGAGTGTAAAATGTTTTAATTATAACAGATTTTAATTCATACTAAAGATAATCCCAAAAAAAAGAAATTACGAACAGTTTTAAAGAGTTCATTTATATGTAATCTCTATACGCATCCCGATATTTATGTATAATTGATAATATAGTGAAGCAGATATTATATAATCGTGTGTCAACTGAAATGCATTTTGCTTATTGTTTGCAGGCTTCCATTTCTGATATATAAACATGTTGATACTTATAACGTTAAAAAGACGTTGAAAATTATGAGAGAAAGATGTACTTTTCATATTAGCATTTTCATGATTACATAGACCTTTAATATATGCACGAAAATACTTAATTTCTAATTAAGAAAATTAAACTTGTTACCGGACAAAAAAAATCAAAAACATTGGAAGTAATAACTGCTGGGAAATAGAAAATTAAAGTAGGAAACGAGGAATTAAATTGCAGGAAACGAGGAATTGTTATGATACAATTTTCTTGAAAATGAATTATATTTAAAGGAAACCTTTTTCTTATACGAGTGTCGTTCAAAAATTTAAAGTCTCACCTGAGAAGAAGAGCAATTACTGAAGATCTTTGATGGGGGCTATACCTTCTCACTTCTTATAACGTTTGGAAAATAACTAATTCTGTGTTAATTTCCATACAAAGTTGAGAGTTAAGTTACAAATCTAAAACGTTTGTGAGGCTTACAACCTTTCGAACGAGCTTCGAATTGATATAATGTCTGATTACAGCAAATACACAACTTATTTTGTATTTATCTGTATACGTGAACAGTTATAGTTACCTAGCTATGTCATGTATAATCTTGAAAAAAAATTAAAATAGCTATTGCAATTATTTTATAAAGATAATTTTGGAAGCAAAAGATAATTCACTGCCTTTGACATTAGGTTTTAATTTCAATCTGAGTATTTTACCTAAATTGGTCAATAACTATCATTTGTCAAAATATTTGGTCTTCATAATTCGAGTATTTAGCGAATATATATGATAATGGAAACACGAGGGTCTTCCATTAACTATCGGAAGCTCGTTTAATTTATTCAAAGAAGTTATCAATAATATTCAAGTTAACCTCTGAATTTTTTTTCCAGACATGTTTTTAATGTTGTTTTTAAATAAAATTTTAATATGTGTTTTATAAAATTAAAACCCAATGTGAAAGACAATGAGTGATCCAATGCATCCAAAAGTTATATTCATGAAGTAATGATTTCATAGTCATAAATCTAACTTTGGCTTTTACGAAAGGTTGACTAATACACTATTATTGGGTTTAGAATTGAAAAGACTTACCAGAAATCCGAGAAAAATGATCTTGATTGTCTTTGTAAATCCGTTGGTTCTTTCATGAATATATTGATGAGTTCATTGGAAATATAAAATTGTTCTTTTAATCCTTCTTTCTCGGTTGACCATAGGTTTCACATGTCTCATGGGATTTCATTAGATTATATTTTCCCACCCTTGTAGAACAATTATGAGTTTTTCACGTACATTACAGGATTTAAATGATAAAACAGTATACAATAACTTAAGAGCACTTCGCTTCAGTTTTATCTTCAAATACGAAATACTCCAAACTCACTTCTAGAGACTGGTCAAAAATTTGAGGCAAAGTCATCCGTTTTACCTATTTTCAATGAAATTACATAATAATATATCTACTGTAAACTAACTTACATCTAATTTTCTGGTAAATGAACGCAATGCATTTATTTCACTCTACACTATCAGTTACCTGAAATATATTAGATAGCTACTTCAAAATGTTTGCAAATTTTCTTTTCTTCTGAATCGTTCTTCTTTTTGATCTTTAATATCATTATTCTGACATTTCTTAGGGTGTATATACGACAACATTCGTATTGAAAATACAGGAGAAACTACTTCCCCAAACTTTATTCTTAGAGTAAATTCTATATCCTATCAATTCAATGTCCAATCGAAAACTGTACTCATTTTTGTATCATTTAAAACCAAAACTTGACCAGAATTGAGAAGATATAATTCTGACGTACCTACAAAACTTACTAGTATATTCATTTATGAACTAGTTTCCTCTCCACAGTATATATCTGGTATTTATCAAAGGTATATTAATTCTTTTTAGATAGATGAATTCTTGAAACATATATGAACATTTACTGTTGACATATATAAGTTTGATTTCTGTTAGTTTCTTTGAACTTTAATTGCATATCAAACTTCGTGTATATTTAATGCCGACGCCATCCTGATAGAAAAAACAGTAGGGATACTATTTATCCCATAGCTGGGGGAATAAAGTGGCTCATACCTTTTCGTTTGGGTATTAGTCCGAATACGAACGTAATAGCGTGAAGGAAAAAATATATGAGTTTTATTTATAAAATATTTTTCAATATTATAATGTCCAATTAAACGTAGAGAATGATTATCTCCAATGTATAAATGCTAGCAGTTCAGAAATAGGAACATAAATAATAAAAGTAAATTTTTTAATCATCTGTCGTTGGTATTGATGTCGGAGATCCTCGTGGCGTAACTGTTCTTGTCCAAGGAAGTGGATTCGGTTTAGCTGCCTGATTTCAATTCCTGAACAACTTGGTTTTCAATTCACGTGGTTCTCATAACATCTGGAAAGGTATGCACCCAACTAATCTCTTTTCAACCATGGACAAATAGTAGTTCAGCCTTGGCTAGTTTTCTCATCAAATTACAACCGGTCCAGGAGAAGGAAACATTGAATTCAAACAAGACTTGTAATAGGAGTAGCTACTTAAAGTTATTCCGTCCTAAGTCATGCTACCTGAGTAGAATCTTCACGACCAAACGAAGTTGTGGGGTAAGTCTCTAGCTGATGTCAGCCGGAAAGGTAAAATATAAGTTAAATAGTTTACTATTATTACTTATCATTTTTTTAAATTGCAGAGAATCAGTTAAAGTTAAAACAAATATTTGTTGGTTAGTGCTCTTTGTCGGCAATGTTTTCCGTTGGTAAAAGCCACAAGGCTATGATACATCCTGAGACGAAGGTTAAAATTTCAATAGTTCCCTGAAAATCCCACCAGAAGTTATTCCTATTTCCCGCTCAATATTAGTCAAAATCGTTGCGAGCACACACACACACACACACACACACACACACACACACACACACACACACACACACACACACACACACACACATAAACACACACACACACACATATATATATGTATATATATATATATATTATGATTATAAGAATTATTTTTCTGGTATTGAATTCTACTATAAGTAATTGACTAAAACCCTGTGTCATATTTACTATGTTGTCTCGCAGACTGACAATGACTATATAACAATATTCCGAGCAAGTAGTAACATAATTATTCCTTAATTAATAGATTAATGAATATCCCCAAACCAATTCAAAATCAGCTGGCGTGTATTCAAGTCCCACATATTTCTAAGGGGCGCAGAGATCATAAATGTTGGCAGGGACCCCATAAGAGAGCGGACCCATATAAATAATGCCACGTCAAATTCAAAGATAAAGTGATTAGAATTCTGCTAAATGAATACAATTAGCCACGTTTTTGTCGTTAAATTTGCATGCATCTATGATTCGACTTTGGTGTCTGTTGTTGCATTAATCTGCAGTCTAAACGAATTTCAAGAGGATTCGTCCACAATTGATGTTATAACAACCAGGATTAAGGTTTCCTTTTAATTTTGTTTGAATATAAAAATATAATTAAACTGAATGTTTCTCTTACTAACACCACAACAATTCTTACTACTACTACTACTACTACTGCTGCTGCTGCTGCTGCAGCAGCAATAATAATAATAATAATAATAATAATAATAATAATACAACGGCTCGAAGACTACATAGAAAAACACGAACGAGGACTAATTACAACCATCAAAACAATACCGACAACACGATAGACGAAAGAGTGACAACGACTAGTAAACAAAAATGGGAAGGAAAACAACTCTATGGCCGCTTTAAAAGTCTAATAGACAATATCTCACACCAGAAAACCTAGACCTGGCTAAGAAAAGGAAACTTTAAGAGAGAAACGGAATCCCTCCTAATAGCAGCACAGGACAATGCCATAAGAACCAATCATATCAAAGCGAGGATAGATGAGACGCAACAAAACAGTAAATGTAGGCTATGCTGTGACAGTGACGAAACGATCAATCACATAATAAGCGAATGCAGCAAATTAGCACAGAGGGAGTATAAGGCGAGAGACGACTGCGTCGGCAAGGTGATCCACTGGGAAATGTGCAGGAAATTTCAATTCGACCATACAAACAAATGGTATATGCACAACCCAGCACCTGTCCAAGAAAATCCCACGCATAAACTCCTATGGGAATTTAATATACAAACGGATCACCTAATCCCGGCCAGAAGACCAGACGTCATAATAATCAACAAAAAAAATAAAATTTGTAAAATTGACGACTTTGCTGTCCCGGCGGACCATAAAATAAATATGAAGGAAAGTAAAAAGGAAGATAAGTACCTCGACCTTGCTAGAGAATTGAAAAAACTGTGAAACATGAAAGTAATGATTGTGCCAATTGTGATCGGTGTGTTAGGCTCAATAACTAAAGGATTATTAAAAGGCCTGGAAGACTTGGAAATAGGCGGACGGACAGAGACTATCCAAACGACAACATTGCTGAGGACGGCCAGAATACTGAGACGATTCGTGGAGACGTGATGAGACTTGCTGTCACTCAAACTCTAGTGAAAAACCATCAGCTAATACTGATGTGAAAAAATCTTGAGGAGTAAATAATAATAATAATAATAATAATGATAATAAAAGTAGCAGAGGAAAGGAAAATTACGGACGATGCAAAAGGCTTTAAATCCAAACGTTGAGAGAAAAAATATATATGCCTAGAAAATGAAAGGAGGAAGAGGACTCACTAGCATTGAACTCGTGTGAATGCATCAATACGAGGACTCGAAGATACATTAAAAATGCAAAGAAAGATTAATTATAGCGGTTTGCAACAGAAATGAAACAATGAAGACAACAAGAAAAAAAATCAAAAACAAAAAATAAAAAAGCAAAACAAAACAAGCAAACAAAAATGGAAAGTAAAACAACTGCATGGATATTTCACGCGACAAATTGGCAAAATATCACTGGATAAGACTTGGCATGGATATAAATGGAAACCTTTAAAGAGAAACTGAAGATTCCTTTATAGCATCAAAGAACAACGTCAAAATGGCTAATTATATTTAATTGAATATCGGCAACACACCACAGAATACCAAATATACAATATGTGCTGGCGAAGAAGAAACGATTGATCACATAGTACACCAATGTAGCAAACTAGCTCAAAAAGAGTATAAGGCAATATATAATTGCGATGGAAAGGTGATCAACTGGGAACTGTGCAAAGTATTGAACTGTGATCCTATAATAAAATGGTACATTTACAAATAAGAATCTATCCGAGACAATTTGACGCAGAAACCCTTTAGAGATAGAAACAGATGCCTTTAATCCTGGAAACTTGACTTGATTTAGTGACGATTATAAAAGAATATCAAGAAGATTCTTAGAGACTTAGTTCCACTCAAAGTCCTGTGAAAATCCAAAAGCCTTAGCTAGTGAGAAAACACACAAGGAGTGAAATAGTAGAAGGCAAAAAGAAGGATAAAGAATTGTAAAAAGTGACGGATATAACAACTGCAAATGGTGCTCTTGGTATAGTCAACAAAGGATTGGTAAAATAACTAGCGGACTTGGAAATAAGAGAACGAGTTGAGAACACGTAAACTGGAGCATTTTTGAGATCGGCCAGAATACTGAGAAGAGTCCTGGAGACTTGCAGAAACTTGTTGTCCCTCAAGCTCCAGTGAAATACCATAAGCTAATGCTGATGTGAAAAATTATCAAGGATTGAAATAATAATAATAATAATAATAATAATAATAATAATAATAAGAAGAAGAAGAAGAAGAAGAAGAAGAAAAACAACAACAACAACAACAACGAAGAAATTGATAACCACACATGAGGTCTTATACTTGAAGAAATGCATTGACTCACTCTGTCAAGAAAAAAAGGGAGCAGAATCAATTGCAGTGACGACTGCGTAGATGCAACAATTCAGGGACTTGAAGATTCAACAGACAAGGCCGCCAACTACATCAATATGAACAGAATAAATATAAGGAATAAAATGAAAAAAAAAAAAGAAAGAAAAAATCCAGGAAACAAAAATGGGAAGAAAATCATCTGTATGGATACTTTAAGAAACTATGTAAGGAAATTGCACTAAAGCTTCCATAAGCAAGGCTAGGAAGAGGAAATCCGCAAAGAGGAACTAAATCTTTTTGAACTACAACAGAAAATATTGGCAAAGCAACCAATTATGTGAAAGTAAAAATTGATAATATGCAACAGGTAGAAAGCATAGATCATATGGCGATGCAGATGTTACTAAAGAATGTTAATCCCATCATAAACGAATGAAGAAAACTGTCGGAAAAGGAATTCCAGATTAGTATTTCTACATTGGAATGGACATCCACTCGAAACTCTGCAAGAGAACAAAATTGGGCCATCATTCCAAATTGTATATACGCGTACCAGAATCTGATCTAGAAAATACGATTCATAAAATACTGAAGAATTCTGAGATTCAAACAAACCAGCACAAAACGACTTGAAAACAAGTCCTAATATTTATCAACAAGAAAAACAATCTCGTCATCTTCTGGATTTTGCAGTCACAGAAGACTGCAAAGTAAAAATTAAACAAAACAGAAGTTAACTTTTTTTAAATTAGTACGTAATCATTTATAATAGATACTAATGAAAGTCTATGAAATAATTTTCAAAGACATTGTTTTACAAGCATATGCAAATTGAAGAGAGATATGTTTTATTCAATAAAAAGTAATTTTCGGCACAATTCAAGTTATTCAATAAAAAGTTCTTTTAAAATGTATGCATCATTTCTTAGTGATAATAAACCATAATATTAAGAAGAGTTCAGCTGAGTTGCGGGGATTTGCTATCAGTCAGACTTCAGAGTACACCGCAATTTTTTACTTATGTGACGCATATTTAAACAAATGATAAAGAACACTTCACCGGCAGGTTTTTGTCAATATGTTCCTTTTGCTCATCCACCTTTATCATTGCTACTTTTGCTGTTGCTTCAGATGCTACTGCTTCTAATGAAGGTACCCATATATCGGAGGGAAAATAACTCTTCACGAAACCATGCTCTGCAGCAAGAGACTCATCTAAACAGTAAACATCTGATCCGACCTCTTTAGTAAGATACTGGGGACCATAAATGGCCGTGAAAAAACTCCACTAATAAACGGATGTTTTAATCCTTGATAGAAATCTGAATTAGTGATAATTAATAAACAAACACGTAAGAACTTTAACAAATGGTCAAATGGTAAAAAACCTAATGATGATGCATGACCTTTCATCCGAGAGATGATGGCATAGAAAAGGAAAACTTTAAGAAAGAAACTGAATCTCTCCTCATAAGAAAACAAAACCAAACTATAAAGACCAACTATCTTAAGCAAAAATAAATAAGATGCGACAAAATAGCAAATGTAAGTAATGTGAGGATGTTTGGGACCAGGCAAACGAACCCATAATAAGCGAATGTAGCAAACTAGCGGAAAGAGAATATAAGACGAGATATGACTGGGTAGGAAAGGTGATCCACTAGGAACTGTGCCAAAAATTTATATATTGTCATACTACAAAATAGTTTATGTCAAGGAGAATAAGACACAGAAATTTCTGAAGGATTTTGATGTTCAAACACATCATCGAATTTACGCCAGAAGACCGAGTGATAGTTAAAAAAAAAAAAGAGTAACTGCCGAATAGATAACTTTACCGTCACGGCTTCCACAGATAAAAAAAAGAAAAAGAAAAACGAAAAGTAAGACAATTTGTTAGACCTTGCAAGAGAACTAAAAATCCAATGGAACTAAAAGGTAGCGGCAAAACCAGATGCAATTGATGCGCTCGAAACGATCCAAAAGGCTTGATAGAGGGAGCTTGAAGATTTGTAAATCGAAAAACGTGCCGAGATGATTAAACTAGAGTATTATTGTGATCAACCAGAATACTGAGAAGAGTCCTGGAGATTGAAACGGCTTGCTGTTTCTAAGACTCCAGTGAATGAACACCAGATAACGCCAGTGAGAAAAAAAAATCGCATTAATGATAACAATAACATCGATACTTTTTTTCGTCTATAATTATATTTGTCCAGCTGTGAACTGCTAATTTAAAGATGACTTTAGTCACCGCCCTAAAATTTTCTATGGTTTCTAATGAGATATCCAGAACATGTGTTTAACTCATTAGTTTTGAAAATTTCAAAAACAAAGTTTTTAGCAAGTGGTAACAGGTAGAAGCTAATGGTAAATTATACCCTTAATTTGCATCCATCAGTTTCACTGAAGAAAATTCTGATCGTTTTTAGCACTATGAAATGGAATAGAAAAACATTCTTATCCAGAAAGAAAAGTAATGTCCTATTCCAGACATCGGAAAAGTCATACATTCAAAAGTCGGATTCTGTACACTTACAGGAGAGATTATTTCCATAAGTAAAGAATAGATATTAACCTCTCAGCAACGTTCATTAATATATTCATCTTTACTTGAATATAATCCCTATGAATATCACTTTTAGGACAGGTTTTCAATTATTTATTATAACAACATTCATAATCATTTCTGATAAGGAAAAAATAGTGTTTCATTTCTGTGGGTGTATCCACAAAAGTTGGCAGAGACGAGTAAATGAAGGGGAGATAAACAGATGACGATGATATGAGACCGTAAAGGAAAAGACACAAAAAA
>OY757911.1:46038128-46060628 GCA_963585895.1 Sepioteuthis lessoniana | reverse complement strand
CTTTTTGAATATATAAACAATTCTGTTTCAAAAAATTCAGTTTGGTATAAGTACACAGCTTATTTCTATTTGGGCTATAGATGGTACCCTATCATTTGCTACCACTCCGGGACAGAGTGGCTCAGGAGCGATGACAATGAAGCGGTACTTCGCATTTCCAAAAGCCGAAGCATTACAGGAACCTAAAAATCGGAATATTTAGTGTCATATCCAGAACACTAGTTGAGGGCTTTTCCCCCTGAGCAGAAAGACAGTCGGTGTATTCTACACCCTCAGCGAACTGGGCAAAGAAGGAAAGACAGGGAAGACAATGAGTGAGAAATTGCGATATATATCAGAATGATGGCGACGAAATATTATTTATAGGTATGCAAACATTTAACATGAATATCCTCCAAATTTCACTTTTATGCTGATATAAATATACAAATTCCATAATCCGGATAACGTTCTTTATTATTCCCATTATAAGAAGCATCAGTTGATCTGATACTATTAAAATAAAACTTCTATCAATCATTGTCGGAGAACCTGTCATCTTGAAAACCGAGATCTTACAAAGAAAAAAAAACAAAAAATAAGTTCTATTCTATTTATCTGTGAATAAAATCTGAATAGATATGATTATAAAAAATTGATTTCCATAGCAATGATGCTTTGATTTTGATCTTATCAAATCTCATCCTCCCTTACTTATCTCTCTCTCTCTCTCTCTCTCTCTCTCTCTCTCTCTCTCTGTTGATTTCTCACACATATTTTCCCTCCTTCTATCTTTTTTTCCGTCTGTTGGTCTTTGTGTGTCTGTCCGTGTAGCTTTTTCTCCTAAATCTCTCTCTCTCTCTCTCTCTCTCTCTCTCTCTCTCTCTCTCTCTGTGGCTTTTTCTTTCAACTCTCTCTCTCTCACACTTTTTTTTCACGCGTATCTACCTCCTATCTTTTCTTCTACCTGTTGATCACTGTCTGTCTTTCTGTCTGTCTCTGTGTTGCTTGTTCTCTCAACTCTCTCTCTCACTCTCTCTTTCTGTTTTCCTCACATGTATCTCCCTCTTTCTATCTCTTCTTCTATCTGTCCGTCTCTCTCTCTCTGATGATTTTTCTCTCAACTCTCTCTTTCTCTCATTTTTTATCTCACATGTATCTTCCTCTTTCTATCTTTCCTTCCGTCTCTCTCTCTCTCTCTCTCTCTTGATCTATCACAGAAACTCATCTCTATGTGACAATTAATTAATAAATCTGCTATTACAAAATAACTCAATGAACATTTTTTTGGCATCAGAATGAAAAAGTATCTGTATACTGACGATTCTAAAATATTGCAATATGGTATTAGCTCTGAATATTTATTGCCTTTAAAAATAATTTTAGCATGGTTATTAAAAAATAAAAATAAAGAGGACAATCAAAAGTCAATAATATATTACAACTAAAAACTTATCGTTGATATTGATATGAATGAAAATATAAACTTCTTTACGCAATATAAATGTGAATTATTTTTCAAGCGTATTCCGAATATGAATATTTTTAGATTACATAACGAGAATATATATTTTTAAATAATTATTTCACGAAAAACCCTCAAAATAAATAATATATTTTATATGAGTAGAAATGGTAAAAATAATTTTTATTGGGAAAAATGCCATGATCAAACCAAAAATTGAGACATATAATTAATATAAACTATCATGACCACTTTAAGAAAATGAATTTCTGAAGAAGTAATAATTAATTTTGATAAATCGTGTTTGTGAAATTTAATCTTAAAAATCTATAGAATAGAATATTGCGAATATTTCTTTTAATAACGATATATATTTCTGAAAGTGAAGAAATTCATACACATACCTGTGTTTCCGATATTTCTCTAAATCTCTGTCACTCTGTCTGTCCGTCTGTCTGTCTGTCTTTCTCTCTCTTTCTCTTTCTCTTTCTCTCTCTCTCAATATATATATATATATATATATGAGTGTTGGGGGCAGGTAAAAACTGATATCCATACTAAAAAAGTGTTAACTTTTGTGCAAAAAAATCTCTAGAAGTTATAACTTTTGTGCCTGTATCTTTTTATTTACGGACCAATCGACGGGCTTTACAAAATTTCATTGAGATTGGCAGACGTAATTAATTGGCCTGCCTTAAAAAAAATAGAAGGTCCAAGACCAAAAAGGATTTAAGTGATCTTTTCCTTCCTAGATTGTTGAAAGTACATTTTTAACCAGTTAGCATCGTAGTTAAATGAATCAATTTTTTAGCTAATTTCGAGCCTACATCAGTCATAAAAATAAAGTAATGAAATAGATATCTGAAGTTGATAACAGATTTATATCGTATTTTCTATACCATGTTTGTCTTTTCTTTAAATGAAAATCTAACATTCTATTCCTTTAAGTATGTATTTGATTTTAAAGATAACATTGTTATTTTAAATTGAACAAAAGACATATGTGTATTTAGATGTACTGTTATGTTTTGACCTTTTGACCCGGCCAAAAATGCCATTCAAGGTGGTGCACCGGAAGGAAGTGACACATCCCGGTCGCTGGAAATCGGAAGAGGTTGCGCAGGCGTTGAGGCGTGTCTATATTACTGCGTGGGAGTTTGAAGGTAATATAAGGCCGACGAATTGAGGACAGTTGGAGATGGGCGAGAAGGAGGGCAAGCAGTACAGTGGAAGACGGAGGTAGACGCGATCTAGTAGGGAAAGCCAGCACATAGAAGAGTTCACTCCAGGGTCCGGTTGAGCAGCCATGAAGAACGAGAAAGACACAACGCTGACGGCCATAACTTCGGGGTCAAAATATTTCAGTAATGTTCGGTCTCCAGCTCTCCCTCACACGCAAACTTGGAACAACCCTTTCGAAACTTACAAATAAAGATGTGAGGTAAAATATTTTATAAAGAAGTCTTCCTGCGTCTTCCTTGCGTGCGTCGTTTGTTCTTGCGACTTTATCATCGGGCGTCTTAATTATTATTGCATCGGTATGTATCCAGCATATATATGTATATTTCTGCATGAATCAGCAGATGACTATATAACAGTACTTACTCTACCATTACATTCACTTGAGCTGATTTTTAGCTACACTCACATATCAGCACAGAAATTTACTTTCACCTCTTTATCGTACTATACTCACTCAAAGATCTTTTACACACAAAATAAATTAGAAAGATTTCTTTAAAAAAAGCAAAAACAAATAGCTATATTGTATGCATGAATTTTTTTCATTGTAATGTAAATATTGAGGCAAATTTACTTTCTAATATTACCTTTTCTAACAAGAAAAAATGCTGTTACATATTACATCTCAAGAAAATTTTCACTTTAGGTAAAGATATAAAATTTATGAAAATTTTAGATCGGTGCTTAATTTTTTCATTCATTCACTTAGCCTTATCTATCTATCTATCTGTCACGCACTCTGTCTGTCAGTCTGTCTGTCTGTCTCTCTCTCTCTCTCTCTCTATATATATATATATATATATATATATATATAGAAAGACAGGTAGAGGTGGATCAAAAAAGTTAGAACCACAACTTAACCCTGAAGACCTGCCGGAGGCGATGAATGATAGGAAGACGTGAAGAGAGAGGGTCAGGGATATCCGTGGTAGCCGCATGACATGATGATGATGATGATGATGATGCAATTTTCTCTGACTCTCTTATTATATATATATATATATATAACACAAGCATGATACCCACATATGGCTAATAACAGACATTTTACAACCATCATGTAATAGTAAATTGCAAGAAGTCTCATGGCTACAATCGGGACCAAAATGTAGCGTACAGAAAACAGTCATTATAAAACGGAATTTAATTTACACTAGAAAACATCATACATTTCTTCTAAAACATCAAAACTAAAAGACATTGCTTTTGAAATTGCATATGTGGATTCTTTATTTAATATATTCTAAGATTATATTTTTAGATATTGTTCTCAGAGTTATAATGTCGAAAGAAGCGTAATAGAAAGCAATTTCCATGTGTGTTGAGTTTTTGTTTGGTTAAATAGTCATGTATGACGTTATTTCGTTTCATTTGATTTATCGGCGTGGCTGGTGTTCAAAAAAAGCCTTAAGCTAAATTCTAAATTTTGAGTTATTACATTTTTAGAAGTTTATTAATATTCATTAGGTTATTTGTAAACATTAGTCATGATTATGTGGTAAAAGCGGAGAGGAAACTTATTTTTGTGTTAGCATTTAAATACGAGTTTGCTTTTTAAAAATATTCTATTTGAACATTTTTGCTGATTTAAATATATGCTGATACCTATTTTCAAATCCCGGGAAAGGACACTTCGTTTTTAGATGTCATTAGGGGTTTATACAGACTTTCTTAGTTCCAATGATTTTCTAAGGGCATTTGTGAGGTACTTGACGTAATTAAACAATTGTCCGGTGGTATTTTCAATTAGTGATAGAGCATTTGTTGAAATAGGTTTTTCGCGTTCAGAGTCTTTTGACATAAATATTTTTCTATTCCAGCCTTACAATGTTCAAAAGGTTTAGTATATAATGCTGGGGATACGATTACAAGACTCAGCATTCCTATCAGAGGTCGCGGTAAATCACCTGAAGAAGGCCAGAGGTGAAATTTGGCCGAAACGTAGTGAAAGAAGAAACAACACAAAAAAAACCCTACCAAGATGAGGACAAAAAGTCCGCAATAAATAAAAAAAAAATTAATTCCCTTATTGTAGTCTTTGTCTTACTCGACTCCTTAAGAGATTTTCACATCACTTGTATCTAGCAGTTTTTCCTAAAGTGCGAATGACTGCAAATCTTTTTTGCCTTCCAGGACTTTGTAAAGTATTCTAGTTCATGCTTTGGAATCAGTGTTTTACTTTGATTTCAAGCTCTCCCAGCCTTCTTTACAGTATCTTTTGAGCAGTTCCCAGTGCAATTAGTATAGATTTCATTGTCTCATTGATGGTATTTATTCTGTTTTTGCTATACTTGTATTCACTCTGTAATCAGCTGAATGGCTGAAGTCAATTAGCAGATAAATTATTTTGTATTGTTGAATTCAAAGCCGGTCAGCTCTACTGATCCGAATGGGAATATTCTATTTTTCTCCTTGAAAGTGTTTCTTACCAGCTCAATCACATGTTTTTCACTGAAATTTATTAGACGAAATCTAAGAATGACAAAAGCTAATACACGTTTCGCCGAGTGTCCTGCTGGAAGCATGACATGATAGATATAGGAGTTTGGTTTAAGAGCGTCACAGTGAAATCACCTGAAGGTCGCTTGTTCAATCTTGACTACTAATACAAAACAAGGTATACTTGCTTTACTTTAACACTTTTCCCCTGTTATAGTTAACTGAATCATTACAATGTTTCCCCGGTTCGAAGTTCTGTTAGCTGCCGAGCTCGACATGAAACACCCGAAGAAAACCGAAGGACGCATCGGCCGGATGAATACAATAGATCGAATACCCTAAATGATGAAAATTATCAAGATCATCTCAGAAATTTAAACAAACGGGTTCTTTTCTTCGTGTTAAGTAAAACTGTGTCCGATCTTCATGCATGGATTGGGTAGTTTGTATTTCTATGTCTCAGGGAACTTTATGCGCCGCATTTTCCAGGGTAGATTCAGGTTTGTGTATGAATCAAATGGCTGTATGGTTAAACTCCTGTGTCCTGAACAATTCATAATGGATCATAATCCCCAAGAAATCATGCATGTTCTTATACTTTTTCTACTATTTTACTTTATTCACTCATTATTTCAGCCTTAACTGGTGGCATTTCACTGAAGTCTAACAGACATAAAATCTCCTCATGTTTCCAGGACTCCTCTGAATATTCTAGTTCATCTTAGTAATGCTGTTCTCGAGACAATCTCGATTCCTCCTTTCCAAGTCTTTATTATTATTGTTATTCCCTTAAGAGTTTTTTCACACCAGTGTTTACTGATGGTTTTTCCCTGCAGTTTGAGTGACAGCAAGTCTCTTCAAGTCTCTAGACAGTCTACCATCCCCCTTTTCAAGTCTTTATTATTATTGTTACTCTTTTAAGAGCTTTTTCCCATCAGTGTTTACTGATGTTTTTCCCTGCAATTTGAGTGACAGCAAGTCTCTTCAAGTCTCCAGGAATTCTCTTACTATTCTGGCCGATCTTGATAATGCTGTAGTTTGGATGGTCTCAACATGACCTCTTATTTCAAATCTCTTTACCAATTCTTTGAGAACTGTACTGAGCGTACCAATTACAATTGGCGCTATCGTCACCTTCATGTTCACTAGCTTCCTCAGCTCTGAAGAAAGATCATGGTACTTATCTCTTTTTTTGCTTTCTTTTATTTTACTCAGTGGCCTGTTGAAACGGCAAATTCTACTCTTCGGCATCGTTTCCCTCCTGCGTAAGCTGATAGCTTTTCGGGAATATGAGTGAAACAAGTCTCTACAAGTCGCCGGGATGATTTTCAACATTCTGTCCGACTTTAACAATGCTGTTTTTGATGGTCTCAGTTCGTTGAGTTGCTATTAGAAGTGATTCAGTTTCTCGCTTGGAAATTTATTTCGAAGGCATGTCCATGTTTTCTATAGTATAATTTTACCATATTAATTCATTTTTTTCCTTCCTATTTCTGCTTCCTAGTTTTTGTTGCTTTTTTTCAGTACACATGTTTCCAATGCTATTAGTGACTGCAGGAATTGATCTATTTTTATTGCAGTCCTAACGTCATGCTGTTGATACATGTACACAATCCTCATTGCTATTAAGTCGTATTCCTCTTAGTTTTCTTGACAAATGAGTTTATGTTAGCTCTCGGATGTAATTCATTGTGCATCAATATCAACTTGTTTTCATTTGGTCCATTTGAATGAAATCCTCCCTTATCCATTTTAAGAATAATCCTAAGTTTCTTACAAGTAAAATTGCTCAGGTGTTTATCGCTTTGATAAGATTCCTGCTGTAGTGCTTGGATTCCAGAAGCCTTCTCGTTCCTCTGAGATACACTTTTGTTGTATTTTCTTTCATCTTTGATGTTTGATGGTATCTATTCCAATATTTCCAATTTCTTATAAGTTTTTCCATTTGTCTAAACTTTCTAATCATTCCTTGATTTGTCATTTCTATCCCATCCGTCATTTGTTTTTTTGTTCTTTTTTGTTTTGTTTTTTTAACTTTTTTTTTATTAGTATTGGGCATTTCTCTATGCTAAATTCCAACCAAATATCATGACACTATATTCTTATTGTTTGAATAAGTCTCCTATCTTTTTCCTTATTAGCAAACAGGTTAATGTTGTCCACGTCCATCAGATAATTAATCTTTTCTTGCTAATTAGTAAGTTTGTAGCACCTATACATTTTCTAAGTATGGAAACTACGTAGCATCATCGCAATTACAAATATTAATAGTGAAGTGTATCTCCTGGGAAGAAGACTATCTAGATTTTCACCTAAGCGTATATTTTACTCTTGCTGTAAATTCCACTTTCCAGTTTTTCATGGCTTCCGTCACCTCCTTATACCAGACATTGGCATGGTGGTTAGAGTGTTCGCCAATGGCCCGGGAGATCTGAGTTCGATCCCAGGTTGAGTCATACCAAAGACTTTAAAAATGGTATTGGTGCTTCCTTGCTTAACACTCAGATATAAGGTAGGGACCAAGGGTAAGGTGGAGAAATCCAGGGAAAGGAGTAGCGCCCTCCCTTATACCTTCGGGTAACCCACGACTGAAGGGATGCATACTCCCCTTCCCTAAAAAGGGGGACCTCGGATTAGCCAAAAACGACCGAGGCATAACACTTACATCCATAGCAGCCAAAATCTACAATACCATACTACGAAACCGCATAGAACCCGAAATCGACAACATACTTGGGAAAAACCAAAATGGCTTCCGAAGAAATAGATCCACGACCTCACAAATATTAACCATCAGTAGAATCCTTGAAGGTGTACGGGCAAAAAACCTACAAGCGACATTAATATTTGTTGACTTTACCAAGGCTTTCGATTCCATTCACAGAGGAAAGATGGAACAAATCCTACTAGCGTACGGCATACCTAAAGAAACCGTAGCGGCAATAACGATTCTCTATAGAAACACTAAAGTAAAAGTACGATCACCGGATGGAGACACAGAATACTTTGACATTGTAGCAGGAGTACTACAAGGGGACACGCTGGCTCCGTACCTCTTTATCATTTGTCTAGACTACGTACTTAGAACATCGATTGACAAAATCAAAGAGAATGGCTTCGAACTGACGAAGAAAAGAAGCAGTAGGTACCCCGCAACAACAATTACCGACACCGACTACGCCGATGACATAGCGATACTGGCAAATACACCTGACCAAGCCGAAACACTACTGCATAGTTTGGAACGAGCAGCAGCAAACATAGGTCTCTATGTTAATGGACACAAAACGGAATATATGTGCTATAATCAAACGGGGGACATCTCCACCCAACCCCTCTTAAACTAGTAGACAAATTCACTTACCTAGGAAGCAGCGTCGAATCAACCGAAAAGGACATCGAAACGAGGTTAGCGAAAGCATGGACAGTTATCAATAGGTTGTCGATTATTTGGAAGTCAGACCTGACCGATAAAATGAAACGCAGTTTCTTCCAGGCAGCAGTCACATCGATACTGCTATATGGCTGCACTACATGGACGCTAACAAAACGGCTGGAGAAGAAGCTAGACGGCAATTACACAAGAATGCTACGTGCAATCTTAAACAAGTCCTGGCGGCAACACCCCACAAGACACCAGCTGTACGGCCACCTGCCCCCTATCACGAAAACTATTCAAGTTAGACGAGCCAGACATGCAGGACGCTGCTGGAGAAGCAGGGACGAACTCATAAGAGATGTACTCTTATGGACCCCCACACATGGCCGTGCAAAAGCAGGACGACCAGCACGAACATACATTCTGCAGCTATGTGAGGATACGGGATGTTGTCCTGAAGACCTACCTAGGGCGATGAACGATAGGGAGGAGTGGCGAGAGAGGGTCAGGGATATCCGTGCTACCAGCGCGATATGATGATGATGAAGGTGGCTAACATTACTAATTTACCCCTTGAGTGTTTATCACATCAGTTTTAGGTGATGGTCTTTCACTGGAGTTTGAGTGACAGCAAGTCTCCCCAAGCCTCCATGACTCTTCTCAGTATTATGGTCGTTCTCACTAGTGTTGTTTGGATAGTCCCCACTCGTCCTCCTACCTCCAAGTACTCTAGCCACATTAATAATCGTTTGGTGACTGTACCAAAAGCACCAATCATAATTGCTATAATTGTTACTTTCATGTTCCATAGTTTTTTTCAATTTCCTAGCAAGGTCGAGGTACTTATCCCTCTTTTTACTTTCCTTCAGTTTTATTCACTGGTCAGCTGGGACAGCAAAGTTCAAAATTTTGCAAGAAAAAAAATAGTTTTTTTTTCTTTGTTGATTATTATAAGATCTAGTCTTCTGGCCAAGATTAGGTGATCCGTTTGTATATCAAAGTCTCCTTGGTGCTTTTCAATTTCTTGCACAACTCCCAGTGGATCACATTGCCCAACCAGTCGTGTCTAGTTTTATACTCCTTCTGAGCTAATTTGCTGCATTCGCTTCTTATGTGATTGATTGTTTGGTCTATATCACCACATAACCAACATTTGCTATGTTTTTGTGTCTTGCGTATTCTCACTTTGATATGATTGGTTCTTATGGCGTTGTTTTGTGCTGCTATTGTGAGAGGTTCTGTATCCTTTCCATAGGCATGTTCACGTTTTCTCATGTAAGATGTTGTTTTTTAGTAGTTTAAAACGCCCATAGATTTGTTTTACTTCCATTTTTATTTCTTAGTGTCATTCTGTTGGCTTTCGTGTTGTCAGTATCGTTTCTGGTGGCTGTAAGCATTCCTGCTTCGTTCTTTTCTATTTTGTCCTTGAGTCATAGTATCTATTCGTCAGCGCTGTCTTCCATTCAGGCAAGTCTTATTCCTCCTTCCTTTCTTGATACATATAGTCTGTCTACGTCATCCTTGGATGGAAAGCCATTTACATGGTCATCAGTTTTCTTGTTCTTTTGCCCATTTGATTTAGTTCTCTGGTTCGCCTCAAAAATGATCCCGAATATCTAACCCGATGTACAACCCAGATATTAATTCCTTTGATAAGGTTTCTCTTACATAGTTTATTATAGAGTAGCTTTCTGGTTCCCCTGATATAACCTTTCTTAATTTTTTCTTTCGTCTCCACATGTTTGATGGTGTTAGCTGCCAAGATGTCCTAGTATTTCTATGTTTTCTTTTCTCCGAGCGTTTTAATCTTGACTTGATTTGGCAGAACCATTCCGTTTTTCAGGTGTTATTTTCCGCTTGTCATGACTAGCATGGTACATTTTTCTATGCCAAATTCAATTCCTCTGGTCTGGCTGTAGCTTCTCACTGTATATATTAAAACTTCCTGTTCTTTTGAATTTTTTTTTCTCATATTTTGATGTCGTCCATGTATATTTGGTGATTGATCTTTTCTTTCGATTCACTAAGTTTCTATTAGCTGTTCATTTTCTGAGTATGTGGTTAAGTGGCATCATGGCAATTATGAATTGTAATAGATTGTGCATCTCCAGGAAATATACGTCTTTGGATCTTTGCTTCAGCTAAGCTTCTCCCTCCTGCTGTAAATTCCGATCTCCATGTTTTCATAGTTTTCTCGGTAATGTTTACGCCTTCATCTTATATTTTGTACATTTGGAGGCTGATCATTATCCAGCTTTGCGGGAACATATCTTATGCCTTTTTGTAGTCAATCGAGGCCATAGCTTGATTTTTCTGTCAGTTTTTTCTCTCGTTTAGGATGTGCTGATTTATGTAAATTTACTATGCCGTACTTCTGGATCCAATGCAGCATCCTTTCTGTTCCTCAGAGAACAACCTGCGGCTTGTTAGCGAGTAGAAAATCTCTTCCCTTATTTGTGCTGTTAATATTTTACACATCATTGGTACATAGATTATGGGACTGTAGTTGTTTGGGGCAATTCTTTTGAGGGGGTTCTTCTGGATCAATGTGGTCTTTCCTATGGTCATCTATTAGGGTACGTGTACTACTTGTAGATATCCGTTCATCTTTACTGCTAGTTTGTCATGAATTGAGGTGAATTTCTTGAGCCAGAGTATTTTAGCATGGTCTGGCGTTTTCCAGTTGGATATTTTTTTGTTTCTTTTTGAGTAAATCAATGTCTATTTCCACTTTCAGGCCTTCTTCGAGCCCTTTTAGTTCCTTTGTCATATTGTTTATCCATTCGGCTATTTCATTGTTTTCTCGGTTGCCATATTTTTGTTCAAAATCGTTCGGTTTCTCTTGCATCCATTTGCTGATATGTTTTCGTGTCATCTCCTCTCAATTTTTGGAAAAATTTTCTTTCGTTGTTTTGGAATGTCCTGTTTCGTCTGTATTGTTTTACCCTTTGTCGATATCTCTTTAACCTTCCTTCTTTCGCCAGTACTTTCTGGTTTATTTCCTCAAGTTGGTATTTTTCTTGTGTTGCCTTTTCTTTTTTGTCTCTCCATGTTCCAGCGTCTTTCTTTTGTTTTATTATTTTGGCCTGTTTTCGAAGATTTTTTTTATCTGCGTTTCTTGTTGATCCTGCTTTTGATTTTTTCTTCGTGCTTTTTTGAGGTGATCCAAATGTTTGCACAATCTAAAATCGCACCTGTATAGATTTGTTCATATAATTCCGTTTTATTATTTACTATATAAGGTAGTACTTGATTTATTTTTTCGTTTCCGTCTTAACACTTCTTCATTCTATGTTTCTTTGTAATGGTAAGGTAGTCATTTCCGCGTTCATAATTCTATTTACATTTTCTAGATTTACTTTTTCTTCTTGTGTTTGTGTTTCCCTTGGTTGTTTGGTTATTATTATTATTATTATTAATACTCTTGAGAGTTTTTCACATCAAAGTTAGCTTATGTTATTTCACTGGAGTCTGATTGACAACAAGTCTCCTCAAGTCTCCAGGATTCTTCTCAAAATTCTGACCGTTCTAAGCAATGTTGTAGCTTGGATCGAATCCACTCGTCTTCTTATTTCTATGTGCTCCAGTTCTTTTACCCATATTTTGGTGACTGTAAGAAAAGCACTAATTAAAATTGGTATAACCGTCACTCTCATTTTCCACAGTTTTTTTCAAATTCTTATCAAGGTCTAGGTACTTATCTTTCTTTTCACTTTCTTTCAACTTTACTCCATATTCAGCCGAGACAGAAAATCCACTATTATGAATGTTGTTTTTTTTTTGTTGATTATCATAAAATTCAGTCGTCTGGCCGAGATAATGTGATCCTTTTTTATCTCACAATCTCAGCGGAGTTTGTGCGTCTCATTCGAAAGGAAAAAAAGTTGGTTGAACATATACCATCATTATTATCATTATTATTAATTTCATCATTATCATTATTATTTTCATTCACAGAAAAAACAAAAGGCTAATTTTATAACAGAGGATGCTAATAATTAACAAAAAAAAAACGCATGTATACAGAGATGGACGCAAATTGTACTAGAATTTTATGTAGTAAATTGACCCGAAGGAAAAAAAAAAACAGAAACGAGAGTAGAGACGTAGACATAATGGCAATTGTTCATATGGTAAATAATTTGAACAATTTGTCAATTAGTGTGGATAACAAGTAGAAACTACCCGAACAGTGAAAACTTGGGAAACATTTCGATTTTGCGGTACACTCATGTGAAATCCCGAAGCAATCGGAGCGGAAGTGATTATAGAGAAAAGGAAAATAAATTATATCAGCGGGCAGACTTGAATGTTTTGGTAATCAAATATGTGCTGATCTAAACAAAACAATGATAAAATCTATGATAGTATAGTAAATGAATTTACCCAACCCCTTTGCCTAGGACAGGATTTGACACAAGTCAATTCTATGCCATGTTAAAGTGATAGAAATTCAGTTTCAGAGATTCTATTTTATTGGCTGAAACCTCCCCTTCAAAAAACTGCTGAAACCTCCCCCAAAAAAAGAAACTGCTTAATCATTTGAATATAGATGATTCATGTATTTCCCAATGGCAGTAGCACGAAGGGAAGAGGAAGAAAAACTTCTTCTAAGATTTGAACTCGGGTCACTTGTGAATTTCCTCCAAGTATAAACGTTACACTTAACTTGTGTGTAACTGCTCACATTTAAAAATAACTAGTCACCAAACCTCAATAAATAATGGACATATCATTTCCAATTATACACACACGTATATATATATATATATATATATATATGTGTGTGTGTGTGTGTGTGTGTGTATGTAATGATACGTAAATAATACCGTATACAACCAATTTGTGTATGATATGTAGATATCATTAAAAGTACTATAATGATGAATGCCAAAATCATAATTCAAATTTCACAATGAGAAATAAATTCATTAAAAAAAAGCCGAATGTAACTAATAGGGAATGCCAATCCTTGAAATATTGATCAGGTTTTTTGACCCGTTCGAATTTGGTTGAAGCATTTAGAATTGTTGTCTTTGTAACTAACATAGGAAAACATCCCATTGCCTATAGCAGAAGCTTTCCTATTGAATGCATGTTATATGCATTCGTATATATATATATATATATATATATATATATCCGTCAACACGAGCAGGGCGAAACACAAAGACAATTATAAGCGGAGGTTAATATCATGAGGTTTGTATCCAAAGTTTTTCCTCTACCTGACCTATTTTTGTGTAAGGTTAAAGATCCAGTTAGTATCCATTTTCTGCAGCTGTAACCATTACTCTCTCTATCTATCTGTCCTTCTCTCTCTCCCACTCTCTCTCTCTCTATATATATATATATATATATATATATATATAATCTGTGTGTGTGTGTGTCCGTGTGTGTGTGTGTGTGTGTGTTAATGTGTATACGAGGGTTATTCAATATTTGGATTTCTTTGAAGAATGTATTTTTCGGAATTCTTTCTGCAAATATAAATTCCACATTTTTGAAATTGGTAAATCACAAAAATTAATTAATTTTTTCCAAAAACAAATCACAGAAATTAATCAATTTTTATTTTTTTTTTTTCTTAGGATAATCAAAATTGCGTAAAATCAATCACCCTAGGCTTGAAAAGAGGCATGTCATCAAATTTACTATGACTGAGATATGTAAAACGTGTGAAATTTACAGATGAATGTGTAATGTATACGGAGAATCGTCTTTTAGTGAGAAAAATATATAAATGTGCTAAACATAGATTTGACTAAATGACCTTGAGAGGAAAAACTGACTCTTAAGGAAAGAAAAAATCTTGGTGCAGCGGTTAATAAAAGAGGCTTTCCGTTTTTCTTCTCGGACCTATCACAATTGATCTTATTGAAAATGTTAAAACTTTTAACTGGCCTTTCCATTGCTAACTTCCGATTCACCTAATTTATTGATTAATTCTTCTGGTTGAAATATACATTTATAATTATATGTATTTATACGTATATTTACATATCTATACATACATATATATATATATATATATATATATATATATATATATATATATATATATATATAAACATTCATAATTATATGTATTTATACGCATATATATATATATATATATATATATATATATATATGTAAGTATATGTAAATATACACGTAAGCATGCTCATAAAAATACATACACACATTTATAAGCATAGAATAAAAGAAGTAATTTCTTGCTATTTTACATCATCAATTTCGCGCATCGCGCTTTCATTGTTTAATGATTTTTTCTTCTTTGCTGAAAACTATAGTCAGTGAGGCATTGTCTGCAAGGATAGCAACCACATGACGCAATTTACTTCTATAGAAATTTGAAAATGACTTGCTGTACTTCTGGAATCCACATTGCTACAGGAGTACGAGCATTTCAGAGTGTCTGGGTGTCAATTTCAAGCCAGTGCAGAGGATTCGAAAAGTCTCGGGTAAGTCAACTCGTGATTACGCAGGAACAGCAGCTCAGAAGCTTCTCTATGATCGTTTTGATAAGAAAACAATACCGAATTTGTTGGCGCTATCAAGACCTTGATTGACAAAGTTCTCGGCAATTCAATTAGGTTCATAGCCAAAGTAAATGTGAGTGTCTCAATATCTTATCAGGCAGTTAGTGCAAGTAGATATTCGGTATTTCTCATACAAGATTAGAAAAGGCCAAATTTTATCACAGGCTATAAAGAAATAAAGGAAAGACAGCGCTGCAAAGATTTGTTAACAAAATAAAGCATCCTGTCAAACTAAAAATACATTGCATTTTTATGATAGCAAAAAATCCTGATGGTGATCTCACAGAACAATAGTTGATTTGGTCTGTCTCTAGAATATGTGTCTTATTGTGATCAAAATAAACCACTCACTCATAATTATATTATTAGGAGTGGTCACCAACGATGGTGATATTATGCCTTAATTCACCTTCTCACATTGCCTAGGACTCAACACGAATATGTATATCAAGAGCCTGGAGGAGTTAGAGTAGCCCTAAATTGAGAGCATCTTACTGAAAGGTCCTACGTCTAACACCATGAGTGTACGTATTGCTACACAAACAAAGGAACCCAGAGTTGGCTTTAAAAAATTCCTGCAACCACATGTCTCCCAACATTTGTTTGCTTAACTACCAACATAGCAATCCGTTTGATTATTTTGTGTGGGGTGTGGTCGATAGAGAGATTAACAAACTCCGTACTACATCAAAGATGAAATGAAGGAAAAGAAATCGGTAGCATTTAACAATTTAAATAAGGTGACCATCGGAATGGCTTGCAGGCGATTCTAAAGTCGTCTGGAGGCTGTTATTTAAGCCAACGACGATTTGTTTAAAGAAATTCCTTCTTTAGTATTTCAAATTATTTCAATCAAATGTTGGTATTCAAATATGTTAAAGTCACTGTAATTTTCATTTTGGGGTAATGTAGACGACAATTTACATCTTGACATATATATATATATATATATATATATATATATATATATAACAGTATTGGTTGTCACTAAATCCCTTTGTGGGTTTGTATTGAACCAAGTGCAATATGATATGGAGAGTGCTCAATATCTATGATAGAGCAATGATATAATAATGATTTTAATAATATATATATATATATATATATATATATATATATATATATATATATATATATATTTAATTCATGGAATTTAGACTGCGACCCTGGGTTTCATGGATTTTTTTACAAACCAACAATCATCAGGCATATGATGATTGTTGTTTTGTCAAAATCTCCATGAAACCCAGGGGTCACAGTCTAAATTCCATGAATTATATATATATATATATATATATATATATATGTATAATATTTATTATATATATATATATATATATGCACACACAAGAACTCTCCAAATATTCATTATCTCATCTGATTAAACGGAAACTACAGCAGAGCCTGGACCAGGAAAAAAACTTTATATAGATTATTTTTTCAACTACAATACTTTGATTCCCAAATTGTCCCCGAACAGGTTTTATTCTAAAAGACCGCCTCTCATCAGCAAATAAACATACGCAGATACGACAGTCTATTAGATGTATCGCTAATCAATTTTAACATGTGAAATATGGGACGTATGTGTTTCTTTGTTTTAATGACAGTTCAACGTTTAAAGGTTATTTGATGCCAAAATCAATCCCTTAGGATTGTGTGTGTTCTTGTGGTGTAATGGTTAAACCGATGGACTTCGGAATCGTAGTAAGCGAGTTCGAACTCTAATCACGCAATTGCTTTTACTTTCGGATGAAAGCCCTTTAGAAAAGAATGAATCTGCTTATCCTTCCAGCTATTGATCAAAAAGTAAAACTGCAGTTCTTCTGGAAGGAGGACTTTGGCATTAAGTAACACATCAAGGTTGATATGTCATTAAACAAAGAAACCCAGCAAAATATTGTCGAATTAGTAATACTATTTAACCCATAGCTCTTGGTATAAAAGGTTTCCTTAGCTTTCCCTAAAAGTATACCTAATAGGGCAATAGGAGTTCGAAATCAATTACTTCGATGTGACCGTCCAGCACTTCATACAATACACCATGGAACTCCCCAATCAATGTGTGTTGTCACAAACAGCGTTCTAAACTTTTTATCAATATTTGAAGAAATTCAAATGTCAACGCAAAAACAAAATCAAAAAATTGATAAATTTTAAAAAAAAACGATTTGAGTTGTTCCTTTTCTTTCAAGTTTATTTCTCATTTTCTGTACACCTACTTCTAATTTTTTTTCATTTTACCATCAACCCATTCCTTTCATTAATTGACAAATTCGCCTTCCTATAATGTTTTAGTTGTTAGATTTTCTTAACCATGTCTGCTGTTTCTATTTCTTGAAAAGATAAATAAATGAATAAACAGTATCAATGATTCTCTTCCATAATATTTTTGAAGTTGCGCCTGCATATGTCGTACTTTCCCTCTATTATTATTATTATTATTATTATTACTCATTAGGGTTTTTCACATCAGCGTAAGCTGAAGGTCTTTCACTGGAGATTGAGTGACAGCAAGTCTCCTCAAGTCTCCAGGACTCTTCTCAGTATTCTAGCCGTTATCAATAATGCTGTTGTTTGGATGGTCTCCACTCGGCCGCCAACTTCCAAATCTTCCAGGCCCTACCCAATGCAAGTTTTTTTACGCCAGTCGTAAGTCAGGGATAATTAGTGATGTAAGGTTTCCAGGACACTTCTTGATATTCTAGCTGATTCTAACAGTAATGTTGTTTAGATGATCTCAATCTTTTCTATGATCTCCATCCCTTAGTTTTTTAGGTCTTTGGTGACTGTTTTAGGGACCTCGACTACTCTTGGTATAACGGGCACCTTTATCTTCCACAATTCTTTTACTCTTTGGGCAAAATCCACATAAATATCTGTTTTCGCTTTCTTTTATTTTTACTCGGTCGTATACTGGTACGGAAAAATGTACGATCTGACAAATCATTTTCACCTGTTGGAATCATACTTGGTCCTGTCTTCTAGGCCTGGATATATGTTTGTATGTCAAAATACTATGAGGCTCAAAGTAATAAAGAATGCACCTTTATCTTTAAAAGAAACATATACGTCTTTATTTCTCACGAAAGAGGTCAGATCTTCGGTGGTGTGAGAGAGACAGACAAAGACAAACGGAACTAATGGAGACTGCCACATTGACCAATAACTTCTTCTTTCCTTGGCCATACCATGCTGTGTTATCTTAAAGGTCCCAGTTAGCACTTCTGCTTCTAGGCCGAAAATTACTGTGACGGCAAATTGACTAAAATCCCTAAACGGGACTTTATTTTCGCACGTGTGAAGACGGGGCAGGTTGGCACTTGATCCCCTACAGAAATAAGTCCTGTTCAGAGTTCTTTTCTCAGGCAGATAAGAACTGGCATATTACGTGAGGGAATAATTTAGGGCCAGACTGGCCACCGCCGGCAAAGGGGTCAAAAATTTCACACTATCACACACCCACCAGGCCGCTAAACTTCTTTCCCTTAGATAATAGAAGAATACGGGCCTATAGGTCTTAGTTGTAATAATATTAATGTTGTTGTTGTAGTCGGCAACTCCGGTTTCCCGTGTGATACTTTAGGAATTAACAGGACAGTTCTAAGCAAGATAATGTAAGGCGAATAGAAGCTGAAAGGAAAGCATGAAATAATAACATAGACCACATGGTAAAATGAAAATACATAGGTTCTTTACTACGGTTATATATATACATATACGTTCAATAAAATGTCAAACACATATAATAGGATAGTCCATGAATATAACTGTCTTTTCCTGGCTTTTATCCTTTTTCAAATTGAGAGAGAGAGAGTGGTAAACAAAATTTGGGTGTAAGGGAAAAATGTCCCAAAGTTACTTATCTTATTTTTTTGACGGGGTTCCACTGGAGAATTTCTCTTCTTTCACGGGCTAATAGACTTTGTACTGTTTTTAATGCTGGCTTGAAGGATTTTGGAGTTCTTCGTGTCTCAGTCTTTTGTCTTTAGCCCGGAGTAAAATGGCTATCGTCTGTCTGCCACCAGACTTGCTCAAAAACTCCCTTTTTTTTTTGTATTTACTTCCGCTGAGGGGAAGGGAACCCCACTTCCGTTTGGGGTCCCCGCCAATCATTTGCTTCATTTTTCTTTCCCCTTCCGATGTCCGGCGACCCAAGGTCACTTAAGTGCGAACATCTGCGTGACCCACATTCTCTCCTAACGGTCACTTTTTGACTCCTAGATAATGTTAGTTCAACGGGGGGGGGTATCATTCCCACCTCCTCGTCTCCGTGAGCCATCACGTGACATTACTCTGTGAGACGCTGTCCCAGCTTGGAACTTAGCCAATCGCTGGTGCTCCTGTGTGTGACCGCTCTCTACTGGTTGCAAGCTAAAACTGACTCAAGACTGGAACTCCCCGTATCTCATGTAGGCATCTGTATATATCATTTCATAACACCCACACATTTTCCGTCCAACATATGAATGTTTCCGCTTATGTTCACATATGCACCCTGTGCAAAGAATCTCTGATAAACGATTCAGTCAAGGGGGAATATACAGGAAAAGTCCTTGAAAATTCTATCTATCTCATTTACTCGGAGATTTTGGTGTATGTATACTCCGTATGTCACCATGGTAACATTCTAATCTGTTGCACATTTCCTAATCCTATTTACCAACCCCTCCGCGGAGGCAGGATATGATACAAGGTCAATTTTTTAAGCGGAGTTTAACAGGTTTGAATTCAGAGTTTTCCTTCTCCTAGACTTGTTGCCTCACCAAAGCTGAAGAACCCAGTCTGTCCTACTATTTACCCATAGCTGGAGGGAGAATAATTGGATTCATACCTTTCCCAAGGGTGTATGCTATGTGAAATGCAATCAGTCTCGTCTAGGATTTGAACTCGTGTCACCGAGTCCATTTCCTACGACGATAACCATTACACTACGGGCAAAATTCCTAGTTGAATACCTTTCTCACCTAGTCATACCATCACTTGTATTTTTTTGTGACAGTTTACTGAATTCGCTTATTATATGATTAACTGTTTCATATATATCTCCAAATCCATCTTTTTTATTAATTATTATTTTTATTTTGTTTATGTGTTGTTGTATTTCCAAGTAAAACAAGGAATAAAACTTCTACTATTAATTCTAACAATATCTTTAGAACTGTCTTTTTTTTTAGATTTTTCTGAGTATTTTTACATTCTTGCTTTCCAGTTCGCTTCAATTGTTTTTTTTATCTCTCTTGTTTCCTCCGTTGAAAGAGAAATTGTTTAACGGCAAAATTCCAAAAGACAAAACTAGCTTCCAAATTATTGCTATGAGCATTAAATTAAAAATGAATTTATATGCAAATCTCTGTCTCCGATGTAATAAAATGCGCACAAAATTTCAGTCTGAAAACCGTAATAAAAATTCGATATCAAAACTATTATGCAAAAACTTTTGCGACGGTAAAATAGACAGAGAATATTTGTATTAAAACCGTTTTCAATCGAAAGAAATCTGCCCGTATGGAATGTGTGGTGGACAATGAATTTATCTACAAGGTCGAAGAAAACTATTTTATTGACAATATATATATATATATATATATATATATATATATATATATATATATATATACACACACACACACACACATATATATATATATATATATATATGTCTGTGTGTCTGTGTGTCTGTGTTAACCCCTCTCTTTTTCGGCTAGTTAGGAATAGATATATTAATGAAATTAAATAAAAATAACTCCAAATCTAGAAAATATTTTGTAGAAATTTTAGTTTTTAGCTTTATTAATATAATCCTACTAATGCATTCAGCTGCCACTTTTAAATAGTTTGTTGTCTCCTCTTCATCAATGGCTTCATAGTCCGGTTATACTTGACAGGTCTGACAGGGAAAGGTCAGAATATGATTTGCCGAGGGGATATCCAATGGGGATATCGAGAACCTTCGGTCAGCAGGTAGATGCAATTAACTGTGATTTGGGTTATTTGAAACGTGAAAGTTGGTATCAAAACCCCAAAATGTTAAGTCGAGAGATTCGGGGGTTAAGTAAGGCCACCTACAAACAATATCGGTGAAGAACAGTTTTTAAAAATGAAATAATTCTGTGCTCCATCTTCCCCATATTCCTTCAAAATGTAATATACGAAATGTGAGTACTTTTTTAGGAATAACGTGTTTTAATCCTGCTGTCAGGATCAAATTATAACCTTCGTGACCCACAAAATAACGGTTGTGTTTATCACAATTTAGAAAAAAAGACTTTAGTCATGATCATCTTCAGAATTATTGACTGGAAAGCAAATAATCGTCTTCTACTTTTTCTTACCATGTTGGTGATTATATTCTAAGAGTTAAAATATCCTGAGAAATCATACAGAAAGTCAATTTAATTGAGGAGTGCCCTAATTTATGCTTTCATTGATCTTTGAGGGGGGGAAATTATTTTGGTTTGTAGTTATCGTTTGTTTTTGTTTAAATTGTATTCAAATGTCATTTCGTTGGAACACCCGAAGCAAATTATCCTTCTCTCAACAAAAAAAAATAAATAAATAAATAAATAAATAAAAAAAACGTCAACACTCATTGATAAAACTAATACTAACTCATCTAAATCCAGCATCATCATCATCATCATCATATCGTGCTGGCAGCACGGATATCCCTGACCCTCTTTCGCCACTCCTCCCTATCGTTCATCGCCCTAGGTAGGTCTTCAGGACAACAACCTGTATCCTCACATAGCTGCTGAATGTACGTTCGTGCTGGTCGTCCTGCTTTTGCGCGGCCGTGTGTGGGGATCCATAAGAGTACATCTCTTATGAGTTCATCTCTGCTTCTCCAGCAATGTCCTGCATGTCTGGTTCGTCTAACTTGAATAGTTTTCGTGATAGGGGGCAGGTGGCCATACAGTTGGTGTCTTGTTGGGTGTTGCCGCCAGGACTTGTTGAGGATTGCACGCAGCATTCTTGTGTAATTGCCATCTAGTTTCTTCTCCAGCCGTTTTGTTAGCGTCCATGTAGTGCATCCATATAGCAGTATCGATGTGACCGCTGCCTGGAAGAAACTGCGTTTCATTTTATCGGTTAGGTCTGATTTCCATATAGTCGATAGCCTATTGATAGCTGTCCATGCTTTCGTTAACCTCGTTTCGATGTCCTTTTCGGTTGATTCGACGCTGCTTCCTAGGTACGTGAATTTGTCTACTAGTTTAAGAGGGGTTCCTTCTAGAGTGGAGATGTCCCCCGTTTGGTTATAGCACATATATTCCGTTTTATGTGCATTAACATGGAGGCCTATGCTTGCTGCTGTTCGTTCCAAACTATGCAGAAGTGTTTCGGCTTGGTCAGGTGTATTTGCCAGTATCGCTATGTCATCGGCGTAGTCGGCGTCGGTAATTGTTGTTGCGGGGTATCTTCTGCTTCTTTTCTTCGTCAGTTCGAAG
>OY757911.1:46020628-46033128 GCA_963585895.1 Sepioteuthis lessoniana | reverse complement strand
TGTTCACTTCTTTCTATTACATCTATTATTAGACGAATATGTTCATTTCTTGTTCAGCCAATTGTATAGCATTATTTCATAATAATTTGCTTGTTTTACCAACGGTATATTTTGTTTATTGCCACGTCGTGTGCCGAATTGCTGAACCTATCACTCATTGCTTCAAAGAAAAAGTCAGTAAATACATATAACGCTAAGATAGAATGGGTAGATATATTCCAAGTCTTCGAAAAACGTTCGTTTTTTTTTGTGGGGGGGGGGTAATATTTTTATATTCGTGGTTCAGTCAGAAAACATAGATACTATAGTTTTAACTAAGGAACGCTAGTTTCTTTGGCCTACGTTGGCCAGACTGTACCTGTAAACCATAATTCATTTTACACCTTAGAGCACTTAAATCGTAAATTTTGCATATTCATTTAAGCGAAATGCATATTAATTATCACATCATAACATATTCGCATAATATATTTCGTAATACATATTAGCTATTATAACACTTACCTTCAATTTTTTAACTTTTACAACTTTTAACTTTAACTGTGTGCTTATTCATTTATTTATTTATTTATTTATTTATATTAGATGAACAACTATCTTCAGCATTAAAATTTCTTAGAATACACTAAAGATTGACTTAATCCGTAAGCAGAAAAATATAGAAAAGTCTTGGAATTTGGTCAAAGACATTTCTTCTCTTGGCTTGACTCATAAGCATTCACTTCTATCAGTAAGATACACATTTCAAACTTCTGGTGTTTTCAAAGAAACAGAAAATGCCCAATTAATTAGAGTGTCGCCCAATTAATTAGAGCGTCATCAGTCATTCTTATTTCAGTACAAAATGGATGTGCTTCATAATGCAATTGGTGGTGTCACGCACATAAGATCAAGAGACTGAAAGTGCATATAAGACATGTAATGTTGAGTGAATTTAAGAATAGCGAAAACGCTATAGAAATATAATTTCTTGTAGTCATGGTCAAGTTTTCATACTGTCCAAACTGGTTTTCAAATTGTCGCTCTAGTGATACGACACTGATAGATAAACCAAGACTAGGAAGCTGATCATAGTTTCCTCAAGAGGCTCTCAGCAAATTAGTGGAATGGTATTCGAGCACATGTTCTAGAGTATTAGCACTTCCCCTTAAAACATCCATATCCACAGTTTTCCACCACTTGGAAACAAATAGGAAAAGTGGTCTTGCTGGGCGTTTGACGCCCTTATACTCATTTTGAGAACGTCAAGATAACATATCTTTAGCAATGTCTTATTTCTACGCAGAGAAATGACCGGTTTCTAAAGAATACTAATTAAGGTGAAGGAAAAAAGTTTCATACGATAATGTTCAGTGAAAGACAGTGGGTTTACCTGAATGGATCTAAGCAGTCTGCACCGAAGGCGTTTTCTTCATGGAAGAATATATATGCTCTCTGAATGGTAGGATTAATTTTGAGTTTTTCAGCCGTAGTCAGACACTTCTAACCTCAACAGTTGCAATATCTGCATAAAAATCTTGTTATAAAAAGCCCCATACCGGTCAATAATAGAGATGTCTTTCTCCCTAATAACGCATGACTAAATTCAGCAAGAATATATATATATATATAGTATTATTCAGTCCAGTTAAACAGAGTTGGGAGTAATTCCTTCAGAACAAGAAAATCATTCAAAATAAAAATAAATTAGTAAATAAAAAAACGGAAGTTTAATAAAACGAGGATATAACTCTTCACCTCTCTTCCGCCCCCCCCCGTGACTATTCTGTTTTATTTCATCCATAAGATCTGAAGAAGTCCTGTTATATTTTTCTTCGTGTTTTTGGTTTACATCAGAAACGCAAAACAGGATGGAAATAAATTTATAATCCTAAAATAACCGGTGTTTGTTTTTTTCTTTAAAGAAACTATATATATATATATATATATATATATATCTGATATACCAGGAGTGGCAGTACCGCCTTGAGCTACCGAAACTGTGTTATCACCCTGGTTGGCGGCTGATGAGGCTAGGGTATCGTACGTGCGTTCACACGTTGTATGATGAAAATATATATCTGATATGCGTACAGCCCATTGCAAGCTTCGACTGCATGTTGTATCTATCGAATTAACACCAATGCGTGGTTGACGGAGCCCCCTGGCAATGGCATGAAGGCCTGATGTAAATCTGAAATGCAACACTCTATTTTAATTACGTGTATTGTTTTGTTAGTTACTATGCATCTTCGAATATTCTTGTCATCTAAGCTGCGGTTTAAATTCTGAAAAAGTTGATTTTCTATTACTACGTGTCATGTGACTGGAATAGGGCTTAAAAGACCCAAGTAGACAATTTAAAAGGATAGCAATTATTCTACCAATGTTGAATGTTTACACTATTCATCAATGCTTTTTTTTTGGCCTTTCCTTATATTATAATCAGTGGTACTTTCATTATAACCCTTTATAAGAGACAATGGGTAGGTTTTCTTTATCTGTATTGTGGCTCCGATATATACATAAAGATTTCCTTGTTATCTTATGAATTTCATAGAATTAATGAGATATTTTTGTTGTCCTGCAATTGTATTAGTCTGCGTAGGCAGAATTATTAAATGTTGCCATCTAAATCATGTCAGCTAAATACTTAAGGCGTGAAAAAAATTCAAAACAGGTTTGGGAGCAATCGCCATTCTACACTCTACGCCGAACAACATTTTTTCTGTTGTGTATTTATTTTGAATTTCTCGTGGATGAAATAAGCGATTTTTCTATCTTTCAATATCTATCTAACAACATTTATTTTTCATACTCTTTTGAGTTTTTCGCACCAGAGTTAGCCGATGGTTTCTCAGTGGAGTTTAAGTGAGAGCAAGTCTCATCATATCTCTAGAACCCTTCACAGTATTCCGGCCGATCTTAATAAGGCTGTAATTTGGAGGGTTTCTACTCGTCCTGAATGTGCCAATTATGATTGGTATCCCTGTCACATTTATATTCCACAGTTTTTTTCAATTCCCAAGCCAGGTTTGTTTTTGTTTGTTTTTTTTTTTTTGCTTATTTGTCTCTGTGGTCAGCCGGGACAGCCAAGTCGACAATTCGGCAAGTTCTCTTCTTTATTTATTTTTTGTAAAACGTTATTAGATCTGATAGTCTTGCCGAGATTAGATTATTCGTTTTCTTTGGTAGATTATGTGTTATGTATTTCCCATTAGTTTGTCTGGTTAAATTTCAGTTTCTTGCACAATTTCAAAAGTATCACCTTGCCGATCCAGTAGTGTCTAGTCCTATACTCTTTCTGTGCAGGTTTGCTATATTCGCTTATTAGGTGATTGATTGGTCCGTCTCTGTCACCATATAACCTACATTTGCTATTTTCTCACGTCTTATCTATTCTTACTTTATTATTATTTACTCCTCCAGAATTATTTACATCAACGTCAGCTGATGATCTTTCACTAATGTTGCAGTCAGAGTAGGTTTCCTCAAGTCTCCAGGACTCTTCTCGGTATTATGCCTGGTCTCTTTGGATGGTCTCAACTCGTCCTCTTATTTCTAAGTCCTCCAGTCTCTTTGATCTCTTATTTACCAACCCCTCTGCTCGGGCAGGATATGACACAAGGTCATTTTTAAGCGAAGTTTAACAGGTTTGAATTCTGAGCTTTCTTTCTCCCAGACTATTTGCCTCATCAAGGCTGAAGAACCTAGTCTGCCCTAGTATTTACCCATAGCTGGAGGGAGAATAATTGGATTCATACCTTTCCCAAGGGTATTAGTGCTATGTGAAATGCAATCAGTCTCGTCCAGGATTTGAACTCGTGTCGCCGTGTCCATTTCCTACGACGATAACCATTACACCACGGGCACCTCCAGTCCCTTTAATAATCCTTTGGTGACTGTACAAAAACACTTAGAATTGGTATAATTTTCACTTTCATGTTCCACAGTTTTTATTACTATTATTAGTATTATTATTAGTTGAATTCTTAATACTAGTTTCGAATGCTGTTTGATTGAAATTTGAGGTACAGCAAGTCTCCCTGTTCTCCGAGATATTTCTGAATACTTAAGTCGATCCCAACAATGCTGTGGTCTTGATGGTATTGATTCCGCCTCTAATTCCCTGATATTTCAGTTTATTTTAAGCCCTTGGTGACCATTTCCAGTACACCAACCATAATCGCTGTAACTCTCACTTTCATCTTTCACAATTATTCTTGTTCTCTGACAAGATACACATTTTATTATTGTTATTGTCGTTTAAGATTTTATTTTACACCAGCGCCAGCTGATGGTCATTCACAAGAGTTTGAGAGACAGCAAGTCTCCTCAAATCCCTCGGACTCTACTCAGTATACCTGCCGATCTCAACAATGCTATAGTTAGGATGGTCTCAACTGGTCCTTTTATTTCAAAGTGATCTCGTTCCTGTACCAGTCCTTTGGTGACTGTTTCAAGAGCACCAATTACAATTGTTAACATAGTCAAATTCATGTTCAACAGTTTTTTCAATTCCCTTTAAAAGGCCCAGGTTCTTATTTTTCTTTTCGCTTTCTTTCAATTTTTCTCTGTGCTTAGCCAAACTGCAAAGTCCACGATTCGACAAGTTATTTCTTTTTTGACTCCACAAACTCCGGTTGTTTGGCCGAGAGTAGATTATGTGTTTTATTATTATTATTATTAATATTATTATTATTTTTGAAAAGAATGAATATATCCAATTTAGAAATGATTGTTATACGAATTCTTGACCATCGTCAAGTTTCCGTGAACATTTTTGGTTTTTTATTTAATATGGATGATTTCTTCTCTTTTTGCGAGATTTTCACATTAACATTGGTTAGTGGTCATTTCACTGGAGTCTGACTCTCTTCAACTTTACTCAAGTCCCTTGGACTCTTAAATCCCCTTTCGAAACGTTTAAGGACCGTTCCAAAGACACCACCCACAATTAGTATCACCCTCAGCCTTTTGTTTCACAGATTGTTTAATACTCTAGCAAGGTCCATGTATCGTTTTGTTTATCTTAAGTTTTACTTCGTAGTCAGCCAGGACGATAAAATCCATTAATCACCAAGTTCTCTGTTTTTGTGTTCATAATCACTTTGTCTATTCTTCTTGCTAGAATTAAGTCATCGGTTTATAACTCAAAGTCTAAGAGAATTTTATGAGTCTCATATTTTAGGATGGATTCTTTTTGTGCAAATACCATTTGGTACTTTGAACAAAAAGCATTTTCTTGATAAATTATCAGTTGATGACCATTCCCACTCAGTCGTTCCTAGTACTCCATTTATGTTAGTAGTGACTAGTACCCTTTTTATGTCAGTTGTATCTAGTACTCATTTAATGAGATTCATCCTTTTTCTCCTTTCATTCTGCATTTACCATTCTGTTGCTTTTAATCGATTTCTGCTATTATTATTATTATTATTATTATAGTTTTTCACATCAGCGTCAGCTGATAGTAATTCACATGACAACAAGTCTCCTCAAGTCTTCAGGACTCTTCTCAGCATTATGGCCGTTCTCAACAATGCTGTAGTTTGGATGGTCTCCACTTGTCCTACAACTTCCAAGTCATCCAGTCCCTCTGATAGTTCTTTAGGTAATGTAAGGAATGCACCAATCACGATTGGTATAACCATCACCTTCATGTTCCATAGTTTTTTTTTTATTCCCTGGCAAGTTCGAGGTACTTATGTCTCTTTTCACTTTCTTTCATTTTTATTCTGGAGTCGGCCGGTACTGCAAAGTCTACAATTTTACAAGGTCTCTTTTTTTGTTGATTACTATAAGATCTGGTCTTCTGACCTAGATTAGGTCATCCGTTTATCTCACAGTCCCAAAAGAGTTTGAGTGTGTCATTCTCCAGGACAGCTGCTGGGTTGTGCATATACCATTTCTTCGTATGGTCAAATTTATATTTCTTGCACATCTCTCTGTGGATCACCTTGCCCACCCAGTCATATGTAGTCTTATACTCCTTCAGTGCTAATTTGTTGTATTCGCTTATTATGTGTTAGGTGGTTTCGTCTGTGTCACCACATATCCTACATTTACTATTTTGTTGCGTCCTATCTATTCTCGCTTTGATATGATTGGTTCTTATGGCGTTGTTTTGTGCTGTTTTTTCGAGAAATTCTGTTTCTCTTTCAAAGTTTCCTTTCCTAATCCACGTCCAGGTTTTGTCGTGTGAGATGTCGTTTATTAGTTGTTGTTTTTTCTTGATTCAAACAAGCTCTAAATTTATTCCTCTAGCTGAGTGATATCAAGTCTTTTCAGGTCGTTAAGAGTCTTCTAAGCATGCTTGCCAAATTCTGAACTGCTTCCTTTACTTAGGTGTACGATGCTCTTTAGCTGAGCAATATTTTATTTGATATATATATATATATATATATATATAGAGAGAGAGAGAGAGAGTAAGGGGGTGTTTTGTACGTTTCTTTTTTATTTACCAAGTTAGCTTGCTGCTTCATTCTATTAATATTCTTCATTCCTTTTCTCTACCAGGTCTTCCGTCTTTGGAAGGAATCTGATTTAATATGGGCTTTTTTAGGCCTATGGAACTGGTGTAGGTGTCCAACGAATTTTGTTTCCCAAAGTTTGTTATTGGATTCGTCTCCATCATAACATAATCTATGCACCGACTTCTATTATCATTCCTTGGCTCATAACCTGCAGTGGTTACCATAACGAATGTTGAATAAGGGTCAGAAAAGCATGAAATGAAATAAAAGTGACTGTGGTTAAAACACATCTGTTGAAAGAAAAATAAGGAAGCTTTATTTTTAGGAAAAAATAAAAAGAAAGCAGAGTAATAACAGGAGTAATATATGCCGTTGTTACCAAACTATTTCAATTTTATAAAGGAGTTCAACAGCATTATCCTTATTAAGCGTAAGAACCGTAAATATACAGCTCAACGCACTAAAACTAAGCTTTAAATCCCTAACTTTTTTCAGCCGAAGAGCCACAAAGATTGAGTAAGGTGCATGCTGCTCACAAAAAAAAAAAAAAAATTTTCTCGGTAACCGAACATCAGCATGAGGATTAGAGTGTTCACCAATGGCCCAGGATCCTGGGTTCAATCTCAGGTCGAGTCATTCCAAAGAATCACTAAATAGTAATTGATGATTCCTGGTTTAACACTCAGCATTATAAGGTACGGATCAAGGGTAAAGTGAATCACTCAAGTGAATGGAGGAGCGTCCTACCCTACACCTTGGTGTAGAAGCTATCGAAAAGGCAGTCCTCGGGTCATCCTCAACAACGGTCGCCAACTTTACTTTACTATTAAAGGGATATTTGATATAGTTTGCAAACACAAAAATAGATATCTGGTTTAAACGATGAAGACAGCAGAAAAAACACTTCAGGCACGTGATGATTTGACAGTAGTGGACAGATATTGTTTATATTTATTTATCCAGGTTTGGTTCAAGACAATGGATATGTCCTTTTTTATTATCTTATTATGTATTTCTTGGTTTCTTTGAAATTTCAAGGTGCACTTGATTGCAAAGATATCGTAAGCTTTAATGCCAAAAGCTTTTTTATTGTCTGCAAAGACAAAAATACTGAGTATCAGGCTTAAATGATGAGGGTGGCAGAAGAAGCACATTAGAATAATGATGTGTTGACAGATGAGAACAAATGATACACATTGAATGTTTTACTTTATGAAACAACTGTTCTCGACGGTACGTTGTAACAGTATGCTGACTACTTGTGGCTCTGGCTGGTTAAAATGGGGAATAATTAAAAATATTTCTTATAGAAATTAGGGATGTGGTAAGCAAAAGAATAGGATGATTTACACTGAAGATCAACGAGCGCTATTTGAAGATGTAATGGAACTTCTCGGTTAATATAAAAAAAGCGGAAGTATACGGCCAAATAGGTCTCCCTCGATAGCCGCATGAGCCCCTCAGCCTGCGGCTTGTGGACCCAAGACGTAGATATTTTGCCTATCTTTACGTTGTGTTAGCATATGATTCAGAAATATTTGGAAATAGTTGTAGGAAATAATAAGAGTTGCATAATTTTATTGGAAGAGTACATATATATTGATGAATGTCTTGAATTTAACCAGGTCAAATAATTTATTGGCATGAAAATTTTCAACTTTTCAACTAGATTAGTCTCAAGACAAATTTAGAATGGGATACTTTATATCGAACTTTTTTTCTATTTTAATTCAGAATTTTTCTCATTTACTGCATAACTTGGGATGTAAAATTGGTGTGCTTTTTCATATGTATGCATATTTTGGCAGCAGGATATTATTTTTAAACGCTGGATTCTATATCATACAAATGCCTTTTTATGCCCTTATTATGTGTTTACTTGGGTTTTGGTGAGATTTTTTTTATCAGGGTCCACTTAATTGCAAAGGTGTCGTAGATTTTGCTCCCAAAGATTTTTCATTAACAATTTAGCATATAAGACAAACCATACAAACCTTTAATACCTACATGGGGCATAAAACTATCGCTCACTCTCGACGTCTTACATACCATCTCAAAGCCAGTGGTATTACAAAATTAACAAGCAAGCATAAATAAGATAAACAAATATGTTAAATATATTCAACAACTCCCTCTCTAAATAAAGCAACACCCCAATAAAACATTCCCAGAAAAAGAACATCGCGCCCATATCTAAAAATATATAAAACAAAAAAAAAAAACAATCTAAACGTCTAAAAAAATTCCCTGTTATAATTGAAAAGGAATCGACTTAACAATTGATTGTAAGTTGCATCATGCTCGTGCCGAGAGTTATATATATATATATATATATATATATATATATATATATATATATATATATATATATATATATATATACTTAATCAAAAACGAAACATAGAGTTACTTCTCAATAAATATCGTTTGTGTTTAATCAAACATACATACATATATATATATATATATATATATATATATATATGTATATATATATATATATATATATATATATATATATATATATATATATATATATAATCCCTTTTCTTTGGCAAAGAAAGATCAGTGCTCAGTCATAGAGTGTAAATATCTAAGTTAGTTTACACCAGACGCAGAGTCAACAGCAGCGTCACTTTAACTCCTGCGTCATCATCTGAGTAATGATTATATAAGAGAAAAGCGGACTGTGACTCTGTTTCTACACCATCCACACACACACACACACACATACACACGCACACGCACACACACATACACATGCGTGCACACACAGAGACACACACACGCATATATATATATATATATATATATATATATATATATATATATATATATATATATATATACGTACGAGTTAATACTAAAAATGTTGGACACTGAAGCATTGTTTTAAAGTGTATAAATGAGCAAAGAATGTAACAATAAGTTTGTAAAAATCAAACACTTTTCTGTTGCTACACTTACTCCCGATAATTTTTCCATTAGTCTAGCCATCTCTTAATCACTTGTCTTTATATTCAATGGAGACATTCTGTTTTATTAACTTTCTTTGTTTTCAAATCTTGCGATCAGTTTTTTACAATACGAAACAAGGAAATGCCGTATGGAATGTGGTATTATCAGTATGAAGCTATTGCATTAGCATACTCTTCTTTTGCCAGCAACTACTCATTGCAAATCATCAAAACTGCTGACGTAACTAGTATTTATGATGCCTTCTCTTCCTTAGACCTTTGCTGTCAGTTTCGTATAAAAAGTGGGTAGAAATATGTAATTGGATATTTACATAAAGACATGCGAATTAACACTGATATTTTTCTTAATGCTAAATGGAATATTAACCTTCATGTGTTATTTAATGTAAAAACCTTGTAGAAGAAAAGCTATGATACTATTTAACCCGTAGCTTGGAGTGATATTGGTTTTATACGTTTACGAAGGCTATTAGTCCGAAACTGAAAGTAACAGGGTAACCGTAGTTCGAACCCGCTTATTTAAAGGCTGTAATCCATCATTTCCACCTTTTTGCCGCTGGGTTTCACCCCGATCTCTGTATTTATGCATCGTAATGAAAGAAAGCCGAATTTTAACTGGAAAATGATAACTCGGTAAGTGTAAATGATAATTGACACTTGTAAGTGTAAATGAAAATTCATAATTATAAGACTATGTAAATATAAATGATAATCTAAAATGATAATAATGACAAATCGGGGTGTAAGTGTTCATCAGATGAATCGAGCTTTAAAATAAAATTGATTCCTCTCTTTTAATGAACTCGGTACCAATATACTGAAGAATGATGATATAATTGGCCAAATACGTAACATCTTTTAGCATCAAATTTGGTGCTAGTTGTGTAACTTCTATCATCTCTAAATAAATGGACCCGACAACAAGAGTTCAAATATTGTTCGAGTCAGTTTGCATTTTGCACATCGCTGATACTTTTCGGTAAGGCTTGAATCTTTCTAGTCTCCCTCAAACAAGAGGGGAATACTGGGGTTTTTAAACATTCATGTCTGTTGGTCGAGTATTAGAAAAATATAATTACAAGCTTGCTGTACTCTGCTTAAAAAAATGTCTTAGATTGTCAGAAGGTTTGGACAAATATATTAAGTCTTGTTAATTAAGTTTATGAATCTGTTTTAAGTGAAATATTTCCTGTACAATTTATTTTTACATAAACATTCTTACACTCAGATTAATAACAAATAAATGAATAGCCTCTGAAACTATCAAACCATTCCACATTAGTTGGTAGCAATAGAGCGTCTACTGAAAGCGATGTCAACGTTAGTATAGGAGCGACATAGACTGCTATCGACAATTTATTGACCATATGGAAATATAATATTTGTGATATACTGAAACGAGAAATAAATTATGTTGTGGCCTTGGTATTCCTGTTGAATGTTTGCACAGTTTGAAATTTAATTAGGTAATTTGAAAAAAAGCTAAATGGAAATTATACAGGGATTCAAATCCTTGAAGTGATATACCATATACCTCCCATCTCACAGACCATTTACATAAGACAAGCAAATCATGCTGGGCACTGATGGAGTAGTGGGGTTTGGTTTGGTTTGGTTTTATAGCATATCATCCGTTGCAGCGTATTTGATGCCAAATACTTTTTATACAGATATTCAGTATAGGATTTCTAAATACATTTTGGAGATAACATTTTCAAACGAGCCTGAGCATTTTTTCTCACTCTTAAATTGTTTCATTTATTTGTATGGCCTACGAATGATTCTACTAATTACCACCAACATTTTAGACACATTTTAATGTTTTCAAGTATCACAAAATGTTCATTTAAATATCAGACATTAGTTAAAACTCAGTTAAATGATCGAACAGTTTTATTTTTTTAAATTCTTTTTAGCATAGTACACATTTTTATTTTACACACGCCTCAATTTAAAAACAGATCTATATCAAACAATTCAGTTGGGCATAAGTTCACAATTTAAATCAAACAGCTTTATTCGACTCATAAGTAGGATCCTATCATGTGCAACTACTTCGGGCCAAAGTGGACCGGGGAGCAATGGCAATGAAAGGGTAAATCGCATTGTCCAAGGCTCCAACATTACTGAAGCTTCACAATCAGATTGTCTAGTGTCATATCCAGAACACTCGTTGAGGTAGTCTTACTGCTCTCTAGAAATGCAGTCAGTGTACTCTGAAGCCTAAGCCAACTGGGCCGGGAGAAGCAGGGATAGACACATAAGCGAAGCTCTTCACCATACATGGATACACCACAGTTGGCTAACCATCAAAGGCATATTCATAATCTCTATGCAGACCCTGAAAGCTAGTTAAAAGAGGGACCAGGAACGATGGACGGCAGGGATGGATTGTGAGATAAACTCAAAGGAATCCGTGGTAATATCACAACTTGACAATTATGTATATACATTCGAAGTAAGCACAGTGATTATCAATTTTAGGGGACAATATTGCTTTTGTCTAAATCATTGCAAGCCAAAGAGCTTAATTCAAACTTCACAGATTTCTATGTGAAAAGAAAATCGACTTGCCACTTATCTCATAGATTAGGACAAGAAAAAAATTGAAAACGAAGATGCTTCAGAGAGTTTAGTTTATCTTTTGAAATGATCTGATGCCTAAAATTAAACTGACCTTAGATTGAATAAGATTTAACTGTCTCTGTTTAAAATATAAATGGTTTGTGAGTATATTTAGGATGGACACTAGTTCAGTTAATTTCTTGGCAAAGAAGATTGTGAACCACAGAGGAAAAAGTCAGAATTATTATGAGTTTGTAATTTTCTAAATCGATTAAATCATCCAAACAGTCGTGAAATCAAGCTACACATTATTTAAATTCGTAAAGATTAATTAGTACAAGTGTAATTCAAAGGGCATTAGATAAAGAGCACGTATGATCACACGCTAGTACGAAAACACACACACACACACACACACACACACACACACACACACACACACACACACACATATATATATATATATATAAACCTTTTCTTAGCCATTTCTCTAATATATAGC
>OY757911.1:46001679-46015428 GCA_963585895.1 Sepioteuthis lessoniana | reverse complement strand
TGTGCATTCACACATATTCATACATGCATATATACATATATGCACACATACATGCACATGTGCATACATTCATCCATATAATGAAATTTAATTCAGTATGTGTAGAAAAACTCACAATAAACATCTATGCAGATAGAAAGAAAGCTAGATAGATATATATCTAGAGACAGCAAGTGATAGAAAGCAAGATTTGGATCGATATAAACGTACTTTGATTCATAGAACTTAATTCCCCCCACTATATATATATATATATATATATATATATATATATATATAGAGAGAGAGAGAGAGAGAGGAAGAGAGAGAGAAAGAATGTATATATATATATATATATATATACATATATATATATGTGTTTGTATGTGCTTGTTTGTATTCTCGATGAAACAGACGCTTCTCTTATATAATATATACGAACACACGCATACACGCATAAAAAGACGTACACGTATATATATATACACAGATGTGTATATCTATTTGTTTGCACACACACACACACACACACACACACACACACACAAATATATATATATATATATATATATATATATATATATATATGTGTAACTAAATCGCAGTATGGTGTACACCGTCGGCTTTCAAAACTCTAATGCTCGATTATGAGGATGTGTCCACTGTTGGGCATGATAGGTGTCCAAAGCCATAACTCTTGTGAAACTGTTAACAGCACTGGCTAATTTGATCACTTTTAATTTGTTCTGATTGACTGCACCCCAGAGTTTACTGTTACGTCTGCCAAAAATAAGAGGCCACCAGATGCCAGAAATATGTGCTACTTTCTGCTGAATTCTTCGAACAATTTTCGGACGTACGGGGTTAAACGCATTTGCAAGAGTGAACAAGTCTAGGTGGATGGTCTGAGAACTTTAATATTAGGATAATGGCAAAATATATTAGGTTAGGACTACATAGCAAACCGTCGGCTTTTCTCAGTCTTGCATGACAAAAAACTATTTTCAGGGAGGGGATTTTCCAAACTTTTCGCTTATACGTACGTGCACACAGAGAATATATACTTAGACACAAGGGTAACTCTATCCATTCTTACAAATTTATTTATTGGGCTGAAAGAAATCGCTTCAAATAATATCTAAATCGCAAATCTTGATTTTAATCGTGAACTTAAGAATCAATATAGCCCAGTCGTCTGGGGCTGCAGAATACACTGAATGCTTCTCAACAGAGTGGTAAGACCCCTTTAACGAGTTTCCTGAATATGACACTAAACAATCTGATGGTGAGTCGCCAATAATGCTGGAGCTTTGGGGAATGTGGAGTGCCCTTTTATTGCCATTGCTCCCAGGTCCACTCTAGTCCAGAATCATAACACCTGATAGGGTCCTATGTAGTGGATAAATAAAACTAAACTGGGTACTCATATTAAACTGAATTGGTTGAAATAGAACTGTTACATTTAACTGTGTGTAAACGAAAAGGTATTTATGCTAAACTGAATTGTTTGTAAAAGAACTATGTATATGTATAAAATGGATTTGAGAATAAATTACCTACGATGGTCTTTATGTCATAAAACGAAACCAAACCAAACTAAGTTCAGAATTAATATCTTAACTTGAACGTTCATCCTGAATGCAAATAAGCCCGTAATTCCATAGTTTTGTTTAAACGTAAACTGCGATTTACCAAGTTTGTGTGAGTTAGTGGCAAATATTCCACTTGCGCAAGGGGTGGTCGAAAGTTTAGCAAGCTAAACAAGTAAATCTTCACGAGTGAGTTTAAGTCTTATTGGGTTCCTCATTCATTATGCCTTGTGTCATATCAGAACAAAATCTTCGTAATTTTCAATATTCCAGTTGCCATTTTAACTGTATGAATTCAGAAGTTCTTTTCTAAGAGACTGGTATGAAACCAATCTGGTAATTCAATTTTAGCTCGTAAAGAGTGGTTTCATGCCTTTCCCATGAATGCTAACTAAAATGAACGCCAAGAGCCAAGAGCAGAGTTTGAACACAGCTTTAAAATTCAATCTACCACTCCGATATACATTTCTCCATTAATTCGTAGAATAAGCAGAAATATATATATATATATATATATATATATATATATATATATATATATAAGTAATTTATTTCCGAGAGTAAAATTTAACCCTGTGTATTTAAGCTAGATTTTCACATTGTAATGAAGAAGGATATTTAATGTTAATGACTAATGTATGTACTTAGGCACATCCCGTTTTGTTTAGATGTGGCTTAAGGCTGTTTTAATGTTTAACCCAATAAGACTCTAACTTTCTCATGAAGGTTTACTAGTCTACATTCCTAACCATTACACCACCCGAGGCGATCACCTAATGTATTTTCTAGTAGTTTACTAATTTACTAAGCTTTTTACTTAGATGTCGCAAAACGCCAATCAATCGGTCACCCGATGAGACACAAACTCACTTGTGAATGTTTGCTATTTTACCTTTTATACCATTTTCCTACCCGAGTTGTCCACCACGTCTTTTTTTAATCAACTAAGATTTTTGCATAGATGTGGCACATGGTCGTATGAACAGGGCACAAAATGAGACTCGTGAAAGATTGCTAGCCTTGTATGCGCCCACCTCATGTATTTTCTAAGCGCTGTTCACTTCTTTCTATTACATCTATTATTAGACGAATATGTTCATTTCTTGTTCAGCCAATTGTATAGCATTATTTCATAATAATTTGCTTGTTTTACCAACGGTATATTTTGTTTATTGCCACGTCGTGTGCCGAATTGCTGAACCTATCACTCATTGCTTCAAAGAAAAAGTCAGTAAATACATATAACGCTAAGATAGAATGGGTAGATATATTCCAAGTCTTCGAAAAACGTTCGGTTTTTTTTTGTGGGGGGGGTAATATTTTTATATTCGTGGTTCAGTCAGAAAACATAGATACTATAGTTTTAACTAAGGAACGCTAGTTTCTTTGGCCTACGTTGGCCAGACTGTACCTGTAAACCATAATTCATTTTACACCTTAGAGCACTTAAATCGTAAATTTTGCATATTCATTTAAGCGAAATGCATATTAATTATCACATCATAACATATTCGCATAATATATTTCGTAATACATATTAGCTATTATAACACTTACCTTCAATTTTTTAACTTTTACAACTTTTAACTTTAACTGTGTGCTTATTCATTTATTTATTTATTTATTTATTTATATTAGATGAACAACTATCTTCAGCATTAAAATTTCTTAGAATACACTAAAGATTGACTTAATCCGTAAGCAGAAAAATATAGAAAAGTCTTGGAATTTGGTCAAAGACATTTCTTCTCTTGGCTTGACTCATAAGCATTCACTTCTATCAGTAAGATACACATTTCAAACTTCTGGTGTTTTCAAAGAAACAGAAAATGCCCAATTAATTAGAGTGTCGCCCAATTAATTAGAGCGTCATCAGTCATTCTTATTTCAGTACAAAATGGATGTGCTTCATAATGCAATTGGTGGTGTCACGCACATAAGATCAAGAGACTGAAAGTGCATATAAGACATGTAATGTTGAGTGAATTTAAGAATAGCGAAAACGCTATAGAAATATAATTTCTTGTAGTCATGGTCAAGTTTTCATACTGTCCAAACTGGTTTTCAAATTGTCGCTCTAGTGATACGACACTGATAGATAAACCAAGACTAGGAAGCTGATCATAGTTTCCTCAAGAGGCTCTCAGCAAATTAGTGGAATGGTATTCGAGCACATGTTCTAGAGTATTAGCACTTCCCCTTAAAACATCCATATCCACAGTTTTCCACCACTTGGAAACAAATAGGAAAAGTGGTCTTGCTGGGCGTTTGACGCCCTTATACTCATTTTGAGAACGTCAAGATAACATATCTTTAGCAATGTCTTATTTCTACGCAGAGAAATGACCGGTTTCTAAAGAATACTAATTAAGGTGAAGGAAAAAAGTTTCATACGATAATGTTCAGTGAAAGACAGTGGGTTTACCTGAATGGATCTAAGCAGTCTGCACCGAAGGCGTTTTCTTCATGGAAGAATATATATGCTCTCTGAATGGTAGGATTAATTTTGAGTTTTTCAGCCGTAGTCAGACACTTCTAACCTCAACAGTTGCAATATCTGCATAAAAATCTTGTTATAAAAAGCCCCATACCGGTCAATAATAGAGATGTCTTTCTCCCTAATAACGCATGACTAAATTCAGCAAGAATATATATATATATATAGTATTATTCAGTCCAGTTAAACAGAGTTGGGAGTAATTCCTTCAGAACAAGAAAATCATTCAAAATAAAAATAAATTAGTAAATAAAAAAACGGAAGTTTAATAAAACGAGGATATAACTCTTCACCTCTCTTCCGCCCCCCCCCCGTGACTATTCTGTTTTATTTCATCCATAAGATCTGAAGAAGTCCTGTTATATTTTTCTTCGTGTTTTTGGTTTACATCAGAAACGCAAAACAGGATGGAAATAAATTTATAATCCTAAAATAACCGGTGTTTGTTTTTTTCTTTAAAGAAACTATATATATATATATATATATATATATATCTGATATACCAGGAGTGGCAGTACCGCCTTGAGCTACCGAAACTGTGTTATCACCCTGGTTGGCGGCTGATGAGGCTAGGGTATCGTACGTGCGTTCACACGTTGTATGATGAAAATATATATCTGATATGCGTACAGCCCATTGCAAGCTTCGACTGCATGTTGTATCTATCGAATTAACACCAATGCGTGGTTGACGGAGCCCCCTGGCAATGGCATGAAGGCCTGATGTAAATCTGAAATGCAACACTCTATTTTAATTACGTGTATTGTTTTGTTAGTTACTATGCATCTTCGAATATTCTTGTCATCTAAGCTGCGGTTTAAATTCTGAAAAAGTTGATTTTCTATTACTACGTGTCATGTGACTGGAATAGGGCTTAAAAGACCCAAGTAGACAATTTAAAAGGATAGCAATTATTCTACCAATGTTGAATGTTTACACTATTCATCAATGCTTTTTTTTTGGCCTTTCCTTATATTATAATCAGTGGTACTTTCATTATAACCCTTTATAAGAGACAATGGGTAGGTTTTCTTTATCTGTATTGTGGCTCCGATATATACATAAAGATTTCCTTGTTATCTTATGAATTTCATAGAATTAATGAGATATTTTTGTTGTCCTGCAATTGTATTAGTCTGCGTAGGCAGAATTATTAAATGTTGCCATCTAAATCATGTCAGCTAAATACTTAAGGCGTGAAAAAAATTCAAAACAGGTTTGGGAGCAATCGCCATTCTACACTCTACGCCGAACAACATTTTTTCTGTTGTGTATTTATTTTGAATTTCTCGTGGATGAAATAAGCGATTTTTCTATCTTTCAATATCTATCTAACAATATTTATTTTTCATACTCTTTTGAGTTTTTCGCACCAGAGTTAGCCGATGGTTTCTCAGTGGAGTTTAAGTGAGAGCAAGTCTCATCATATCTCTAGAAACCTTCACAGTATTCCGGCCGATCTTAATAAGGCTGTAATTTGGAGGGTTTCTACTCGTCCTGAATGTGCCAATTATGATTGGTATCACTGTCACATTTATATTCCACAGTTTTTTTCAATTCCCAAGCCAGGTTTGTTTTTGTTTGTTTTTTTTTGTTTTTTTTGCTTATTTGTCTCTGTGGTCAGCCGGGACAGCCAAGTCGACAATTCGGCAAGTTCTCTTCTTTATTTATTTTTTGTAAAACGTTATTAGATCTGATAGTCTTGCCGAGATTAGATTATTCGTTTTCTTTGGTAGATTATGTGTTATGTATTTCCCATTAGTTTGTCTGGTTAAATTTCAGTTTCTTGCACAATTTCAAAAGTATCACCTTGCCGATCCAGTAGTGTCTAGTCCTATACTCTCTCTGTGCAGGTTTGCTATATTCGCTTATTATGTGATTGATTGGTCCGTCTCTGTCACCATATAACCTACATTTGCTATTTTCTCACGTCTTATCTATTCTTACTTTATTATTATTTACTCCTCCAGAATTATTTACATCAACGTCAGCTGATGATCTTTCATTATAATTATTTACATCAACATCAGCTGATGATCTTTCACTAATGTTGCAGTCAGAGTAGGTTTCCTCAAGTCTCCAGGACTCTTCTCGGTATTATGCCTGGTCTCTTATTTCTAAGTCCTCCAGTCTCTTTGATCTCTTATTTACCAACCCCTCTGCTCGGGCAGGATATGACACAAGGTCATTTTTAAGCGAAGTTTAACAGGTTTGAATTCTGAGCTTTCTTTCTCCCAGACTATTTGCCTCATCAAGGCTGAAGAACCTAGTCTGCCCTAGTATTTACCCATAGCTGGAGGGAGAATAATTGGATTCATACCTTTCCCAAGGGTATTAGTGCTATGTGAAATGCAATCAGTCTCGTCCAGGATTTGAACTCGTGTCGCCGTGTCCATTTCCTACGACGATAACCATTACACCACGGGCACCTCCAGTCCCTTTAATAATCCTTTGGTGACTGTACAAAAACACTTAGAATTGGTATAATTTTCACTTTCATGTTCCACAGTTTTTATTACTATTATTAGTATTATTATTAGTTGAATTCTTAATACTAGTTTCGAATGCTGTTTGATTGAAATTTGAGGTACAGCAAGTCTCCCTGTTCTCCGAGATATTTCTGAATACTTAAGTCGATCCCAACAATGCTGTGGTCTTGATGGTATTGATTCCGCCTCTAATTCCCTGATATTTCAGTTTATTTTAAGCCCTTGGTGACCATTTCCAGTACACCAACCATAATCGCTGTAACTCTCACTTTCATCTTTCACAATTATTCTTGTTCTCTGACAAGATACACATTTTATTATTGTTATTGTCGTTTAAGATTTTATTTTACACCAGCGCCAGCTGATGGTCATTCACAAGAGTTTGAGAGACAGCAAGTCTCCTCAAATCCCTCGGACTCTACTCAGTATACCTGCCGATCTCAACAATGCTATAGTTTGGATGGTCTCAACTGGTCCTTTTATTTCAAAGTGATCTCGTTCCTGTACCAGTCCTTTGGTGACTGTTTCAAGAGCACCAATTACAATTGTTAACATAGTCAAATTCATGTTCAACAGTTTTTTCAATTCCCTTTAAAAGGCCCAGGTTCTTATTTTTCTTTTCGCTTTCTTTCAATTTTTCTCTGTGCTTAGCCAAACTGCAAAGTCCACGATTCGACAAGTTATTTCTTTTTTGACTCCACAAACTCCGGTTGTTTGGCCGAGAGTAGATTATGTGTTTTATTATTATTATTATTATTATTATTATTTTTGAAAAGAATGAATATATCCAATTTAGAAATGATTGTTATACGAATTCTTGACCATCGTCAAGTTTCCGTGAACATTTTTGGTTTTTTATTTAATATGGATGATTTCTTCTCTTTTTGCGAGATTTTCACATTAACATTGGTTAGTGGTCATTTCACTGGAGTCTGACTCTCTTCAACTTTACTCAAGTCCCTTGGACTCTTAAATCCCCTTTCGAAACGTTTAAGGACCGTTCCAAAGACACCACCCACAATTGGTATCACCCTCAGCCTTTTGTTTCACAGATTGTTTAATACTCTAGCAAGGTCCATGTATCGTTTTGTTTATCTTAAGTTTTACTTCGTAGTCAGCCAGGACGATAAAATCCATTAATCACCAAGTTCTCTGTTTTTGTGTTCATAATCACTTTGTCTATTCTTCTTGCTAGAATTAAGTCATCGGTTTATAACTCAAAGTCTAAGAGAATTTTATGAGTCTCATATTTTAGGATTGATTCTTTTTGTGCAAATACCATTTGGTACTTTGAACAAAAAGCATTTTCTTGATAAATTATCAGTTGATGACCATTCCCACTCAGTCGTTCCTAGTACTCCATTTATGTTAGTAGTGACTAGTACCCTTTTTATGTCAGTTGTATCTAGTACTCATTTAATGAGATTCATCCTTTTTCTCCTTTCATTCTGCATTTACCATTCTGTTGCTTTTAATCGATTTCTGCTATTATTATTATTATTATTATTATTATAGTTTTTCACATCAGCGTCAGCTGATAGTAATTCACATGACAACAAGTCTCCTCAAGTCTTCAGGACTCTTCTCAGCATTATGGCCGTTCTCAACAATGCTGTAGTTTGGATGGTCTCCACTTGTCCTACAACTTCCAAGTCATCCAGTCCCTCTGATAGTTCTTTAGGTAATGTAAGGAATGCACCAATCACGATTGGTATAACCATCACCTTCATGTTCCATAGTTTTTTTTTTATTCCCTGGCAAGTTCGAGGTACTTATGTCTCTTTTCACTTTCTTTCATTTTTATTCTGGAGTCGGCCGGTACTGCAAAGTCTACAATTTTACAAGGTCTCTTTTTTTGTTGATTACTATAAGATCTGGTCTTCTGACCTAGATTAGGTCATCCGTTTATGTCACAGTCCCAAAAGAGTTTGAGTGTGTCATTCTCCAGGACAGCTGCTGGGTTGTGCATATACCATTTCTTCGTATGGTCAAATTTATATTTCTTGCACATCTCTCTGTGGATCACCTTGCCCACCCAGTCATATGTAGTCTTATACTCCTTCAGTGCTAATTTGTTGTATTCGCTTATTATGTGTTAGGTGGTTTCGTCTGTGTCACCACATATCCTACATTTACTATTTTGTTGCGTCCTATCTATTCTCGCTTTGATATGATTGGTTCTTATGGCGTTGTTTTGTGCTGTTTTTTCGAGAAATTCTGTTTCTCTTTCAAAGTTTCCTTTCCTAATCCACGTCCAGGTTTTGTCGTGTGAGATGTCGTTTATTAGTTGTTGTTTTTTCTTGATTCAAACAAGCTCTAAATTTATTCCTCTAGCTGAGTGATATCAAGTCTTTTCAGGTCGTTAAGAGTCTTCTAAGCATGCTTGCCAAATTCTGAACTGCTTCCTTTACTTAGGTGTACGATGCTCTTTAGCTGAGCAATATTTTATTTGATATATATATATATATAGAGAGAGAGAGAGAGAGAGAGAGTAAGGGGGTGTTTTGTACGTTTCTTTTTTATTTACCAAGTTAGCTTGCTGCTTCATTCTATTAATATTCTTCATTCCTTTTCTCTACCAGGTCTTCCGTCTTTGGAAGGAATCTGATTTAATATGGGCTTTTTTAGGCCTATGGAACTGGTGTAGGTGTCCAACGAATTTTGTTTCCCAAAGTTTGTTATTGGATTCGTCTCCATCATAACATAATCTATGCACCGACTTCTATTATCATTCCTTGGCTCATAACCTGCAGTGGTTACCATAACGAATGTTGAATAAGGGTCAGAAAAGCATGAAATGAAATAAAAGTGACTGTGGTTAAAACACATCTGTTGAAAGAAAAATAAGGAAGCTTTATTTTTAGGAAAAAATAAAAAGAAAGCAGAGTAATAACAGGAGTAATATATGCCGTTGTTACCAAACTATTTCAATTTTATAAAGGAGTTCAACAGCATTATCCTTATTAAGCGTAAGAACCGTAAATATACAGCTCAACGCACTAAAACTAAGCTTTAAATCCCTAACTTTTTTCAGCCGAAGAGCCACAAAGATTGAGTAAGGTGCATGCTGCTAACAAAAAAAAAAAAATTTTCTCGGTAACCGAACATCAGCATGAGGATTAGAGTGTTCACCAATGGCCCAGGATCCTGGGTTCAATCTCAGGTCGAGTCATTCCAAAGAATCACTAAATAGTAATTGATGATTCCTGGTTTAACACTCAGCATTATAAGGTACGGATCAAGGGTAAAGTGAATCACTCAAGTGAATGGAGGAGCGTCCTACCCTACACCTTGGTGTAGAAGCTATCGAAAAGGTCATCCTCAACAACGGTCGCCAACTTTACTTTACTATTAAAGGGATATTTGATATAGTTTGCAAACACAAAAATAGATATCTGGTTTAAACGATGAAGACAGCAGAAAAAACACTTCAGGCACGTAATGATTTGACAGTAGTGGACAGATATTGTTTATATTTATTTATCCAGGTTTGGTTCAAGACAATGGATATGTCCTTTTTTATTATCTTATTATGTATTTCTTGGTTTCTTTGAAATTTCAAGGTGCACTTGATTGCAAAGATATCGTAAGCTTTAATACCAAAAGCTTTTTTATTGTCTGCAAAGACAAAAATACTGAGAATCAGGCTTAAATGATGAGGGTGGCAGAAGAAGCACATTAGAATAATGATGTGTTGACAGATGAGAACAAATAATACACATTGAATGTTTTACTTTATGAAACAACTGTTATCGACGGTACGTTGTAACAGTATGCTGACTACTTGTGGCTCTGGCTGGTTAAAATGGGGAATAATTAAAAATATTTCTTATAGAAATTAGGGATGTGGTAAGCAAAAGAATAGGATGATTTACACTGAAGATCAACGAGCGCTATTTGAAGATGTAATGGAACTTCTCGGTTAATATAAAAAAAGCGGAAGTATACGGCCAAATAGGTCTCCCTCGATAGCCGCATGAGCCCCTCAGCCTGCGGCTTGTGGACCCAAGACGTAGATATTTTGCCTATCTTTACGTTGTGTTAGCATATGATTCAGAAATATTTGGAAATAGTTGTAGGAAATAATAAGAGTTGCATAATTTTATTGGAAGAGTACATATATATTGATGGATGTCTTGAATTTAACCAGGTCAAATAATTTATTGGCATGAAAATTTTCAACTTTTCAACTAGATTAGTCTCAAGACAAATTTAGAATGGGATACTTTATATCGAACTTTTTTTCTATTTTAATTCAGAATTTTTCTCATTTACTGCATAACTTGGGATGTAAAATTGGTGTGCTTTTTCATATGTATGCATATTTTGGCAGCAGGATATTATTTTTAAACGCTGGATTCTATATCATACAAATGCCTTTTTATGCCCTTATTATGTGTTTACTTGGGTTTTGGTGAGATTTTTTTTATCAGGGTCCACTTAATTGCAAAGGTGTCGTAGATTTTGCTCCCAAAGATTTTTCATTAACAATTTAGCATATAAGACAAACCATACAAACCTTTAATACCTACATGGGGCATAAAACTATCGCTCACTCTCGACGTCTTACATACCATCTCAAAGCCAGTGGTATTACAAAATTAACAAGCAAGCATAAATAAGATAAACAAATATGTTAAATATATTCAACAACTCCCTCTCTAAATAAAGCAACACCCCAATAAAACATTCCCAGAAAAAGAACATCGCGCCCATATCTAAAAATACATAAAACAAAAAAAACAAACAATCTAAGCGTCTAAAAAAATTCCCTGTTATAATTGAAAAGGAATCGACTTAACAATTGATTGTAAGTTGCATCATGCTCGTGCCGAGAGTTATATATATATATATATATATATATATATATATATATATATATATATATATATATATATATATATATATACTTAATCAAAAACGAAACATAGAGTTACTTCTCAATAAATATCGTTTGTGTTTAATCAAACATACATACATATATATATATATATATATATATATATATATATATATATATATATATATATGTATATATATATATATATATATATATATATATATATATATATATATATATATATATAATCCCTTTTCTTTGGCAAAGAAAGATCAATGCTCAGTCATAGAGTGTAAATATCTAAGTTAGTTTACACCAGACGCAGACGGCAGCGTCACTTAACTCCTGCGTCATCATCTGAGTAATGATTATATAAGAGAAAAGCGGACTGTGACTCTGTTTCTACACCATCCACACACACACACATACACACACACACGCACACACACACACACATGCGTGCACACACAGAGACACACACACGCATATATATATATATATATATATATATATATACGTACGAGTTAATACTAAAAATGTTGACACTGAAGCATTGTTTTAAAGTGTATAAATGAGCAAAGAATGTAACAATAAGTTTGTAAAAATCAAACACTTTTCTGTTGCTACACTTACTCCGATAATTTTTCCATTAGTCTAGCCATCTCTTAATCACTTGTCTTTATATTCAATGGAGACATTCTGTTTTATTAACTTTCTTTGTTTTCAATCTTGCGATCAGTTTTTTACAATACGAAACAAGGAAATGCCGTATGGAATGTGGTATTATCAGTATGAAGCTATTGCATTAGCATACTCTTCTTTTGCCAGCAACTACTCATTGCAAATCATCAAAACTGCTGACGTAACTAGTATTTATGATGCCTTCTCTTCCTTAGACCTTTGCTGTCAGTTTCGTATAAAAAGTGGGTAGAAATAATGTAATTGGATATTTACATAAAGACATGCGAATTAACACTGATATTTTTCTTAATGCTAAATGGAATATTAACCTTCATGTGTTATTTAATGTAAAAACCTTGTAGAAGAAAAGCTATGATACTATTTAACCCGTAGCTTGGAGTGATATTGGTTTTATACGTTTACGAAGGCTATTAGTCCGAAACTGAAAGTAACAGGGTAACCGTAGTTCGAACCCGCTTATTTAAAGGCCGTAATCCATCATTTCCACCTTTTTGCCGCTGGGTTTCACCCCGATCTCTGTATTTATGCATCTTAATGAAAGAAAGCCGAATTTTAACTGGAAAATGATAACTCGGTAAGTGTAAATGATAATTGACACTTGTAAGTGTAAATGAAAATTCATAATTATAAGACTATGTAAATATAAATGATAATCTAAAATGATAATAATGACAAATCGGGGTGTAAGTGTTCATCAGATGAATCGAGCTTTAAAATAAAATTGATTCCTCTCTTTTAATGAACTCGGTACCAATATACTGAAGAATGATGATATAATTGGCCAAATACGTAACATCTTTTAGCATCAAATTTGGTGCTAGTTGTGTAACTTCTATCATCTCTAAATAAATGGACCCGACAACAAGAGTTCAAATATTGTTCGAGTCAGTTTGCATTTCGCACATCGCTGATACTTTTCGGTAAGGCTTGAATCTTTCTAGTCTCCCTCAAACAAGAGGGGGATACTGGGGTTTTTAAACATTCATGTCTGTTGGTCGAGTATTAGAAAAATATAATTACAAGCTTGCTGTACTCTGCTTAAAAAATGTCTTAGATTGTCAGAAGGTTTGGACAAATATATTAAGTCTTGTTAATTAAGTTTATGAATCTGTTTTAAGTGAAATATTTCCTGTACAATTTATTTTTACATAAACATTCTTACACTCAGATTAATAACAAATAAATGAATAGCCTCTGAAACTATCAAACCATTCCACATTAGTTGGTAGCAATAGACCGTCTACTGAAAGCGATGTCAACGTTAGTATAGGAGCGACATAGACTGCTATCGACAATTTATTGACCATATGGAAATATAATATTTGTGATATACTGAAACGAGAAATAAATTATGTTGTGGCCTTGGTATTCCTGTTGAATGTTTGCACAGTTTGAAATTTAATTAGGTAATTTGAAAAAAAGCTAAATGGAAATTATACAGGGATTCAAATCCTTGAAGTGATATACCATATACCTCCCATCTCACAGACCATTTACATAAGATAAGCAAATCATGCTGGGCACTGATGGATTAGTGGGGTTTGGTTTGGTTTGATTTTATAGCATATCATCCGTTGCAGCGTATTTGATGCCAAATACTTTTTATACAGATATTCAGTATAGGATTTCTAAATACATTTTGGAGATAACATT
>OY757911.1:45929179-45996679 GCA_963585895.1 Sepioteuthis lessoniana | reverse complement strand
TTTTCAAGTTTAATCGCGCATACTTGGATAATTTAGCTCTCTATATGCTATCTCAAATACTTTTGGATATATGTATATCAATATAAAACCACAGAATATATATCAGTAGACAAACCATAGAAATGGTGCAGACAAAAAAGTTTTTAGTCAAACGTATGCATATGGGTACCAGTAAATGATTAATATGGTTACGATATCTGATATCTTCCCACTGCATTTCATAAACGTTTTCATGTTTGAATTTGATAATCATTTGAAACTTGCAAAAATGCATAACTCATACGGTGGCGTGGTAATTTTAAATTAATCAGACTTCTTCCATGCAAAGCTAATTAAACTTCTCATAAGTTATATGCAACTCCATATAAGACTATCTATATAAATACGTGTGTTTGAGTATAGATAGATAGATATATAGATACACACACACACATATATATATATTATATATATATAATTTTCATTCTAAGAATTCACTATTCTTCTTTTAGCAACTTCTGACGTATATATTTCACAAAATTGTACAAGTCCCTGAGTGATATATATATATATATATATATATATATATATATATATATATATATATATATATATATATATATATATATAATATATATATATATATTGTCATCCACAGACAGACTGTTTCGTTCTATCAGAACTCTTCAGTGTGGCTAGACCCGCAGAAAACCCGTCCAACTTTACGATTGACTAAGGTTTCAGACCACACGTCTACAAGCGGACTACGTTGGCTAAGGGAATTTTAAGGTATTTTATTTTTAGCAACAGCAGCAGCAGCCTTTGTTCACATTTTTTTAATACCCTATCGGCTATATATTTAAAATATAAATTTGGCGACTGTAGTCATGGGTGACCCGAAAACTCCCTTTGTCATTGGCTACAACACAGAGGTGTAGGGGAGGGCACTTCTCCTTTTCCTGTATTGCTCCACTTTACCTTTGATATGCCCCTTATATTGCTGAGTGTTAAGCAAGAACATATCAAGTACAATTTTTTGGGGGGGGTTGCTATGACTCGACGTGGGATTGAACGCCAGTCTCCCAGACCATCAGGTGAACACTCTACCCATAACCATTTAATCATTTTCACGATTTGAAAGCATTCATGTTGAATTGAATATATATTTCATCTCTCTCTCTCTCTCTCTCTCTCTGTATATCTGTATATATATAATATATTATATATATATATATATATATATATATATATATATATATATATATATATATATATATATATATATATATATATATATATATATATATACGTGAGTTTGGGAGTGGGCGTATATGTGTTTGTGTGTGCGTGTATTTGAGCGTAAATATACAAATATGAAAAAACGGTATTTTGCAGCAAATATTTGAAATTAAATTATCTGCTCCCGTTAATGTTTTATTAATTTTACGTTAAGCCATCATTAGACTACTGTTAATTCGGCATGTAGTAAGTTCTGAATTACTTCCGATTTTAAAATGAAACACATAAGCGAGAAATATCGTAGTATCTTACTACCTTAAGAAATTCTTAAGTTTCAAAAATCTGGGACCTAATAAGTGTTCGAATCTTATTGAATAGCGTAACGAATTTGCTAAAAGAAAATATTACTAAGTAGCTGTTGGCAACTTAACAAGGATTACGTTAAAAAGTTGAGTAAAAAGTAACACATTATATATATATATATATATATATATATAAAGAGAGAGAGAGAGGGGGGTTATTTCTATCTATAAAGTAACTGCAACCTTCTTACAAAAGAATACCCTCTTCATGATTCCCTATAAGTATTATGGGGATTTTATAAGCCCTGAAAAGCCCGGTTTATTCCTACGTTTTGTAAAAGAATAAACCGTACTTTAACAACAGTCGGGAATTGGTGACAGCTTTTGAAGAAAGGGACGACTTTTAATGCTAGAAAATTTATGTAAAACAACAACATCAACAATAAAGAGGGTTTTACACCATATGGAACAAACAACGAATGTGTAAGTGTTCGAGAAAGAGTTAAAGGTTCTGATAGATGGCAGTAAAGGTTAAGAGTTAAAGGCAGTTAAGAGTTAAAGGCAGTTAAGAGTTAAAGGTTCTGATAGATGGCAGTAAGGTTTGTAAGGTTTAGTTGTAAATAAGGTTTGTAAGGTTTAGTTGTAAATAAAGTTATAAGGTAAAGGTGTAAGATAAAGTAAGGTTAGGTTTGTTATATGAAGGTTGTAAGGTTGTAAGGTTTTGTGAAGGTTTGCAGAACTTAACTGTCTGTGTGTCATGTTCCTTTTAACTCAGCACGTACGTTCGTCGCTCTTGGCTCCTGGCTGGTTGAAGAAGGTACCAAATACGTTTGCTGTCAAGGGCTGCTACAAATGGACCTGTTGCTAACAGCGGTGGGAAATGAAAATTGGGGAAGAATCTCCAGTGGAGCTCTTTTTTTATAATGGATGCCACGTGACCCCAAGGGGCTGCTGGTATTCGGTGAAACAGGATCACCAGTTCCTTAACAAATTTTTTACAGTATCCGTGAAAGCACGTGTCACTTCTAAAACCATGTATATCCTTGCAAGAACAACGCACTATACGTTGCTGTTCAACCTCTTATGATCTCTCAAACATGCTGTTGACCCACACATTTTTGTAATAAAATACGCACGATTTACGTTTTGTTGGGAGATTCATAATATTTTTGTCAATATATTTGAGAAGAATGTTCATTATGTAAGTCAAAGCATAAACCGTCAAGAAGAACACACACACACACACACACACACACACACACACACACACACACACACACACACACACACACACACACACACACATATATATATATATATATATAAATATATATATATATATATATATATATATATATATATATATATATATATATATATCGTTAAATCTGATCTATAATCCTGTTCGTGGGGGGAAAATAGATTGTACAATTTCCTAATTCTATAAACTGATATCAGCGGAAAAATTTCAGTAGGAAAGAAAAGACGGAAAACACACGTACTACTTCTAAATAATCAAATAGCAGGTTTATCTAGTCAAAAAAATATCGATAGTATTAATTAATCTAAAACGTAATAAACTGCTCAATACACGAGATAGAGCTAATACTATGTAAATAATTCTGACATGGCAAAGAGCGAGTCAACCTAGGTTTCACCTAAACAGCTCTTCAGGTTTGTATTGGCCCATGCGATCCTGAAGAGACGTTTAGGTGAATTCTTGGTAGATTCGCTCTCAGCCATGTTGGAATTATTTTCATTATATATATATATATATAATATTCCATATTAAATTTATTTTGCTTATTAAAGATCGACATATGGATTTCAAACAACTCCCTCTTTCTCTCTCTCTCTTTCTCTCTCTCTATTTCTCTCTCAATATATATATATATATATATATATATATATATATATATATATATATATATATATAAACTTTCCGCCTATTTTCAGTTGCACATATACACATACTTTTATGATTTCTTTCAATAAACACCGCCTTTTAAAGACTGTGATTTTTACATTTCCTTTTAACTCTGATTAGATAACTCGAATGCCATATCTTTTTTTTTAATTGTATATTTCTCTTATAGCTGGTCATACCTGATTATAGTCATAGCATTCCGTTCATTTTATTTTTTTTAGTGACGTGTATTTCTGTCATATTGTGTCATATTTCAGTGTTGGTATTCAGTGTCTACTTCCTCTTATTGGAAATCTCCTATCAGTTAATTCTTTTTCGTTAATTCGTTCTTGAGACGCTCTTGTAGCGGGTCGATAAGGACGACTTGCAAGAAATACCTGATGCAAAATATCCGCTAGCATTTACAGATGGATGATAACACTCCCATGGACTAAATAATGGGTTTGGTCCAAAATTCCCCGGTTACTGAATACAATGGACACCGGAAGCCATCGCAAACGTATAACGACAAATCCATTATGAATATATCAAAATAGAAGGACAATTCAGAGCAGATCAATGTATTATACAGTAAGTACTAAATCAAGATCATAGATCTACATATAATCTATTATGTCAGTTTATGTGTGGATAAAAAAAAGAAGATGAATGCGTTTGGTTACAGAATGGTTGGATTTTTTAATAATAAGACATTTTTTTTTTTTTTAACCAAAACCGGTTTATTTATTAAACAAAAATATGAAGTTTTATCTAACTGATGATAGTGAAAATATTTGATCAGTTATAACTTCAAGCATGTCACACATATTTTATACATGATTAACTGTTTTTCAAGTAATTAAAAATGTTTTCGTTCCAGAAAGGCACAGAGTGAACATGAAAATAGGTTAAATGCTTAACAAATACCTGGGCATTACTAGAAAGATGTAGAGCATAAAAGTGTCAGGAATATACATTGCGGTTTAAAACCTTAGAGAAGTCTCTCGGAACACGTAAAAGGACGGTGGAATTCATTGAATTCAACATGAAACATGCACCTAAGTGTATATATATATATATATATATATATATATATATATATATATATATATATATATATATATATATATATCGTCAAATGTATCAGGATCTATCTCCTCTTCTAAAACAAAAATACTTAATGAAACCTGAAACATTTGACTCCCAGCTTCCCAGCTGCAACAATGCTCTTTCTACCATTTTATCATTTCTCCTCGCATGACTTTAAATAGAAAAACTCAGAAAACAGTCTGTCTGAAGAAGTTCGAGATAAAATAAAGTCAAACAATATATCACACATCTACATTGGAGTTAAGTGTTTGATTTGTCCAAATTTATACATATTTCTATCATACTGTCAGATTCATTACAAATTTATTTTTCCAACATATATATATATATATATATATATATATATATATGTGTGTGTGAAATAATTTAGAAAAAGTTACTAATGAAATGGTTAATGGCAATCATACATTTAATGAAATCACACATTTTATAAAAGTATATTACAGTTCATTTTATAAAATGTGTGATCGCACTTCATTTGATGCTTGATTTTGCGATATACATAATATTTATAATATATTATAAAACTGGATAATTTTGCCACACTCTTTTATCAATCTCCTCTGGATATGACAATCAATAAATTCATTAAAAAATGAAAAAAATACCATTTTGGAAAATCCAGACGCAAGTGGGGAATCCATGAATAATTAGAGGCTTTCGGCCTTCTTTTTGTTGTTTAATTATGGACATTATCTTCTCAATAGAATGTTGAACTTTGAGACAAAGACAATCTATCAAAATCATACGATGTAACTACATAATGAAAACGTCTAGATCCAATTTTCATATCATTAACAAAAGGAATCAAGATTTCAGTAAATTTTCATGGAGTGGCTCATTATATATATATATATATATATATATATATATATATATATATATATCATCATGCTGCGCAATCAATACGGATATCCCTGACCCTTTCCCGCCTCCCTTCTCTATCGTCCATCGCTTCAAGGCTACATCCTGTATCAGCACAGTGTTGTATGTAGGTTCTAGCTATTCTCTTGCCTTTGCTTGTCCATTTGAAGGGCCCCATAAGAGTACGTCACTTATGAGTTCATCCCTACTTTTCCATCAGTGTCCTGCACGTCTGGTTCATCTAAATAGGATAGTTTTCCTGATAGGTGGTAAGTGTCCGTACACCTGGTGCTTTGATGGGGGTGCTGCCTCCAGGCTTTGTTCAATATTGCTCGCACCATTCTTGTGTAGTTGTCATCAAGCTTTATATCATCATCATAACCATCAAGTCACGAGGCTAGCATGGATTTCCCTGACTCTCGCCCCATCCGCCCCTATAATCCATTTCTACGAGCAGGTCTTCCAAACTGCATACTGTTTCCACGCAGAACTGTTGTATGTAAGTTCTTGCTGTCAATCTAGCCTGGAATATCCCTCTGAAAGGGTCAATAGGGGAATGTCACTTATGAGTTTGTCGTTGCCTCTCCAGTAGTGACCTGCATGTCTTCTTTGTTTTACTTACATAGTTTTAGTGATGGCATGTAAGTGGCCGTACAGCTGCTATTTCCTTGGGTATACCTTAGAGGATTTGTTCAATATAACTGGAAGCATTCTTGTACAGTTCTCCTCCAGCATTTTCTCTATGCCTTTTGTCAGTGTTCATATTGTGCATTTATAGAGTTGTATTGACATAACTGCCACCTGGAAGAACACCTGTTTTACCTTATTGGATAGATCAGACTTCAATACGATCGATAGTCTATCGATAGCAATCCATACTTTCGCAAAGACATTACTTTTAGTAGATGAGAGGCTGCTACCAAGGTACGTAAATTTGTCCCCTTATTTCAGAGAACCACTATTTAGAGCGGAAACGGTGCCTTCTCGATTAAAACACGTTTACTACATTTTTTTTGCGTTTGCGTAGAGAACAATGCTACCTGCCGACTGCTCCAGGCTGTGCAGCGAGAATTCGGCTTGCATTAGATGAATTAACAAGAAGCACTTTGTCATCTACATAGTTTGGGTCTTTTATAATTTCTGCCGGATTTGTCTGCGACTTGCATTTTTTAGTCTAAAGCCATTTCATTACATTTATCGATGTTGGAAATTAGTAGTCTAGTCAGATTATATATATATAAAAAAGATTTGATGCTAATGTATTTCCTTGCAGAACACCAGAAAACAATGCAGAACAAGTTGTAGCACTATGGGGGTAGGCTGCCAAAGCAGACGCTTCAATTGTCTGTTTTGGCGCGAAACCAGACAAAGGATTCTTGGACATGAAATCTCGCCGTATCCGGAAGTGGTAAGGGGACCAGAGAATGAGAGTTGACGACGCGGCCCAGAGAGAGGCAAGGACCACAGAGTGAGTAGTTGGTCACAGGAGAGCAGAGAGGCAGGCAGCAGAAGTTGGCGTGGATCCACGGAGGGGCAGTCAACACCAGACACCGAGCAGAGAGGCAAGGAGACAAGATAGGGTCCAGTGAGAAGAGTCTCAAGATGTCTGATCCCAGTAGCATTGTGGAATTTTCGCTAGTAACCCACGCTAGCGATAGTCCATATATCTACTATCAGGAATGCATATGCATGTAGTGTTGCATACCTCCCTCTGCTCTTGGTAACCCCAAAGTTTGTTGTTTGTTCGTTTGTCCTTCTATCTTCTCCTGTCTCCCTCGATCGTAATATTCTTGTGTGTAGGTAAAGAAATGTGCGTTACCCCCTCGAACCACTAGTTGATCACCGGCCGGCTAAGAAGAAGACATGGTTAGAAGACTGAGAGAGATAATGTCGGGGGGGGTGAGGGGGTAAGCGTTTCACAATGGTGCCGTTGACCAGAGAAAAAAAACCTGATGAAAAAAAAAAAATTGGAATTGATCAGGGAGCGGGGAGTTTAGAGACTGACAGACGAGCGGAAAAGGAAAGGAAAGAGAATGCCACTGGGACCCGCAACAAGACGAGACAGAGAAAGGAAAAAGAAGACGAGAGAAACAGGGAAAGAAAGAGATGGAAAAGAAAGAAATCTACAAAGGTAGGAATACACATTCCCCCCTCTCCCACTGCACTCGAATATAAGAACAAAAAAAAAAGATTTGTTAGATTAAGGAAATTTTAAGATGTAGAAAGAACAAACAAGTAATCGATTTCGTTTTTGTGTGTGTGTGTATGTTTAACCCCTTAACTGCTGATAATTTTTGTTGTATTTTTGTTAGAAGGTAAGGGAAGGTCTTTTTCTTCCCCTACCCGCTTTTCACACTTAACTTGACCGGTAGAATTCAAATGCTTTTTTTTTCTCCTTCTTCGTAGCAGTTTCACATAGTAATCTTTATACTTAAGTGTTAGGACCAGTGGCTTAAGAAAGAAAGTTAGTCAGTTCTGGGAAGTTTTATAGTAAATTATTTTATGCTGGAAAGGTGATAAGTCACCGATTAAAAAAAAAAAAAATTTTTTTTTGCTGCAAGGTTCACTAAAAGAAAAAAAAAATTGTGGTATTTCAAAACCCCAGAGAAGTTAGAGAGAAAGTGAGATTTCTAGGTTAAAATCGACTGGTCAAAGTCGGATCATCCGAGTGCAGAGGGTAGAAGGTGGAGGAAAGCTTCTACCACAAAAACAAAAAAAAAAAAAATGGAAAATATAAAAAAAAAAAAAATTAAAAAAAAAAAAAAAAATGGCGGAAAAATTTGAACAAAGAAAAAGAAGGAAGAACAGATAATGTTATGAAAAAGAAAAAAAAAAAAAAAAAAGAAAAAGAGAGAACGAAAAGTAGAAGAAAGATTGCTAAGGAATTTTTGTCACTGCATCCATGCCTGTCTCTGTTAAAAAGAAAATAGAAAGAAAGAAAAAGAATAAGTAAACTTTAAAAATTAGGAAGAAAAGAAAGTTTTTGTTTTTTTGTGGATTTAAAAAAAAAAAACGGTTGGAAGCAAACGCTATCCCCTCCTACACCACCCCCGGTAGAGGGAAGAATTCAAGTGGACAGGAGAGAAGGAAAGTAAGTCGCAAAGAGAAATGGTGGAAGTGGGCAGAGATCTCAAGGGAAGAGAGACAAGGGTTAGAAGGTGGATGCGTGACAGATTCCTTCAGAACAATTTTATTTTTATATATTTGTCAATTGTAGTTATTTTATTTCTTTTTTATTTTTTGTCTGTGAATTGTTTATTATTAATTTTTTTTTTGTTTAACTTGTGTGGATTTTTTTTTTGCTATCCTTTGTTTTTTGTTTGTTTTTTTTTGTTATACTTTGCCTTGTTTTTTGTTGGTTTTGGGGGACTGGGCTTACCGTGTCATTTGCTTTGTTGTTTATTGTTATTTGTTTATTTTATTTTATTTTTTTTTTAATTTAATTTATTTTTATTTTTTTTATTTTTGTTTTACCTTCATGGATTTTCTGGGTTTATTTTTCGTAAGTTTAACTGCTCTTGGCACTTCTTCACTTCGTCTGATCGTGTTCCCCTGGGGGGGGGGTGCACGGGGGCCCCGTTTCGTGGACTAGTATCGAGGGTTAGTAAGTTATACAAGTGATGATTTGGGAGGGCGAGTGGCCTGGTTGACATGGAATTGATGAAATGGTACCGAGGAAACGGTTGACGATGGGTTGGGAAGACGATACCTGGGCGCGGGGCGGTGTCCGGTTGCTCCTCCCCCCTGGCTGGTCATGGCTGGACGATCTGGGAGATGGTGTCAATTGCTTTGTTTTTTTTGTTTTTTTTCCTCTTATCTTTTGAAAATCCATGGTGATTGATGGCTGAGAGACTTGTTTTGTTTGTTGCAGGGGGCAGTGAAGGCCCCCATGTTGGGAAGTGAATTCCACAGTGCTTTCTGGAACATTATTCCTGTTACGACACCGATCGAACTGCGGAGATTACTGATGCTCCCACGTCGTAAGGAAAGGGGGGAGACAAGTCCAAAAATACTCCTGAATTGTTGGGTAGGGGTGGTTAAAATTCCCCTGTGTTCTGATGGGTTGGAGAATGTGGTGAAATGTTCAAAAATTGAATAATGTTGGAGGTGAATGGAAAAATCCTCCTGAAATTGTTGGGTAGGGGTGGTTAAAAGTCCCCTGTGTTTTGTTGGGTGGGGGCGGGGCGAATTGAAAGAAAGTTGAATAATGTTGGAGGTGAATCAAAAAGTCCTATTGAAATGAAGAATAGGGATGAGTCAGGAGACCCCAGAATTGTTCACAGGAGAGCAAGGTGGAGGAGCTTAATCCAGCAATATATTTTTTTTATTTTTTTTGAAAAAATTTTTTTTTTATGTGTATGATGATGTGGTGTTGTTATATTATTATTTTTTTTTAGGGGACGACCGAACCCCTTTAAAATTTTGTAATTTCGGTTTTTATTTCCTGTAAATGTTCTTGTTTTTTTTTTTTGCTTGTTGTTAAATCGTGATGTAATTTATTGAGAATAAATGACAAGGGTAAGAGAGGGAGGTATGTAGCACTATGGGGGTAGGCTGCCAAAGCAGACGCTTCAATTGTCTGTTTTGGCGCGAAACCAGACAAAGGATTCTTGGACATGAAATCTCGCCGTATCCGGAAGTGGTAAGGGGACCAGAGAATGAGAGTTGACGACGCGGCCCAGAGAGAGGCAAGGACCACAGAGTGAGTAGTTGGTCACAGGAGAGCAGAGAGGCAGGCAGCAGAAGTTGGCGTGGATCCACGGAGGGGCAGTCAACACCAGACACCGAGCAGAGAGGCAAGGAGACAAGATAGGGTCCAGTGAGAAGAGTCTCAAGATGTCTGATCCCAGTAGCATTGTGGAATTTTCGCTAGTAACCCACGCTAGCGATAGTCCATATATCTACTATCAGGAATGCATATGCATGTAGTGTTGCATACCTCCCTCTGCTCTTGGTAACCCCAAAGTTTGTTGTTTGTTCGTTTGTCCTTCTATCTTCTCCTGTCTCCCTCGATCGTAATATTCTTGTGTGTAGGTAAAGAAATGTGCGTTACCCCCTCGAACCACTAGTTGATCACCGGCCGGCTAAGAAGAAGACATGGTTAGAAGACTGAGAGAGATAATGTGGTGGGCGAGTGGGGGTAACGTTTCACAAAGTCTCTGTCCTCATCCAGAGAGCAAACCTTAACTTTCGTGTTTCTATAGATGGATCATTATGTCTGGAACAGTTTCTATGGGAAGATCATAAGTTTGAAGCATATGCTCATTCATTCCTCTGTGTATAGAATCACATATTTTGGAGACATCTATAGACAATTGTGTTGTCTCAAGGTCTTTTGCTCTGAAAACTTTGATGATTCGATGTATTGTCAGAATTTGTGTTTGAAGTTAATCGATTTCTCCAAAAACCGTTCTGATTTTTCGGAAGAATTTTCTCAATTTCATGTTTGATGTGATTGAGAAGCATAGCATTCAAAACCCTAGCAGCTATGCATGTACGTATTCATATAAGAAAAAAAAATATATGTAATTGTTTGTGTTGGAAGTTTTCTTTATGTGTTGGAGAGAAAACGTGTGTGCAATTAAAAGATATGTGTACGAATGTGAATATATAAAGCTGAATATAAATAACGTATCTCACATAAATGTAAATAAATGCATACGCAAAACATTTTTATTTAGATTATTTTTCTTCCAAACGAAAATTATCTGGATTTTGCAGTTCCCAGTGTAACATTTTTATAATTTGGATATTTAATGCCTCTTTCTACTGTCTTAAAGCGCCAATTATTTATACTTAATTACCTCATGTGTCATGAAAATGTAATTTGATTAACATGGCTCGCTATCTACTTTGGTAAATAAATAAGGTTTCGGGAAACCTGCGTGAATAAAAGAAAGATTTATTTGTCTAAATGCATATTTCATTTATGCTATTACCTTCCATGGAGAGGCATTTACTGAGTATTAGTAACAAACAGAAATCCCCGAAGATCACAGATCAAGTCGTATTTCTCTAACATAATGACCATTCCACTTGCCAATTTAAATACGAACATAGTGGTGTGCGTTCGAGATTTTGTAAAGACTTGATTAGTAAGTTGACTTTTCGACCTTATTTAAAAAGGAAAATGTCACTAAACAATATCCTTATCAACAAACTCTTCTATTTCATTCAGTCACTATAAACTACAAATTATTGTTTTAAAATCTAGAAAACGAGTTTTGGAAATTCAGCATATCTCAGAGAGCGTTTAATTTATCCATTACAGAGGGGTAATACAAACCTACTAAAAGACGTGTTGTGCAGGGAGGGCATTAAACTGCGTCCATCAGTAAGGCCACCTTTCTGGATAACAAGGGAGTGTAGAATATTCATTAACATTCATTACTTCCAGGTTTACTCTGACATGGAGTAATAGAACCTATTCGGGTCAGATAGATCTATTCAAATATTATTTTTATTTGATCGGAATATGCTATGCCAACAAGCTGTAAATTATTTATAGTAACTTAAATCGACAATTATTTTCTAAGGATTAATATTAGTTATAAAACTATCTGTAAACAAATTATGGAGATTGATTGATTGGTTTATTGATTGGTTACTTTATTGATTGATTGATTAGTTAATTAATTGATTGGCTATAACGACATATAAACCCATGAAGATTTATTCTTTGCTACGTGGAAAGGAATCTGTGTTCATTGTACGTGCACAAAATATTTTTTCTACTCAAAGTTCAATCGAATTCTTATAGTTTTTAACCGATATTTGCGAGCCAAAGAGAGAATTTAAGCATATATGATTCCTGGTCACTAAAGATCTGGAATTGCTGGCAATTAAGAGATTTTTCACATTCATCAGATTTCTAGAATTGTTGCCACAACGTTGGAGACATTTTAGTATAATACTGAGAACACCGGTTTTTGGAGCCGGTCCCTATTGTATGTATCGAAGAGAAAAAAATTATCTGTGACTAAATTATTGTTACTATTATGTAATAATATTTTCAACTATCCAGCTCAGTGACAATTATTCTTAGAAGATAGAAATACTTGATCTCATATTATTGTTTGCCAAAACACTATAGAATTAAATACATGAACATATAAAGATAAATGTAGATATAATGATAATATAACAGCCCAATGGATTCAATTATGTAATACCAAGGTAAAAATTTATCCTAGATGTGTAGATTTGCTGTAAAATTCTATCGATAAATCAATGATCTTTAACAAAGGAATTATTACTTATTTTTAATTTCCCTAACTAAATGACATCATGTATCATTTTATGATTTTACGTGTTTGAGTTTTCTGAGGTTTTTTCCCCGGTTATGTTATCGAAAAATGTGAAAAGAGAGAGAGAGAGAGAGAGAGAGAGAGAGAGAGAGAGAGAGAGAGAGAGAGAGAGAGAGAGAGAGAGGTCTGGTTGTATCATCTGATAATGTAAAGACAGAGAAAAAAGGCTCTGTTGATTATGGAGATGGAAAGAGGGAGGTTTTCTGGTTGTGATAAATGGAGAGAACGACAGATACAGAATCACTGATAAAGTGTGTGTGTGTGTGAGAGAGAGAGAGAGAGAGAGAGAGAGAGAGAAAGAGAGAGAGAAAGAGAGAGAGAGACGGAGAGAGAGAGACAGGCAGATTTTCTGAGGAATTATTGCATATGTTTAATATACTTAACTATATAACATTTTTATAACTTTTTCAATTTCAATGTTCTTCCTTTTTTTATCTTAAGTTATATTGATCTCATTGGAGACTGAAATTGTTAAAATACTTTCATCAGTTTTAGCTTTTAATTAAACAACTTAAATTAGTGAGATAAAATTTCATTTCATATAGGATTTTTGCCTCATCGAAGAGAAAAATTAAATTCTATAAAAAGCCTTTATTTCCCCAGGCAATTTGTCAGCTTGTAATCCTCCACGATCATGATTTATAATTGTATTTATGCAACTCAGACAATATTAGAAATAAAACAGTTTCCTCAAAGCTAAGATCAAGTCTATTTCTCTGCTCTAATTTAGGCAAAAGAGAGAAGCGTAGTTAAATAAATATCTGCTTGGGAATTAAAACCGTATGAAACGTGAATTAAATAGATTAGCGTAGCTTGATAGCTCAAATCCTTCAGAAACAAATAATTTATCTCTGTTTATACGTATACACTAATAGCTACATTAGCCTCAGATTACATTTAAAAAAAATGTGCACATATGCTCAAGATGATGCAGTAAAATATTTGAAGAAAAAGAATTCGTTTCAAATTGCTTAATTTGAGTGTTAAAAAAGGATACTATCCTAGAACCAAACTTTATAGCGAAGAGCATAACAAACACAACAGTTGGTATTATCTTGTGGCTCTTGATGTAAACTTGTGGAAAATAATCTAATTTTATTTGAAACTTTTTTCTATCTCTGTAAAAGTTGATTAGGATCAGAGGTGGTTAGTGACAGTGAGAAATCTGTGAGGGTGTCTTCGTGGAGTAATGGTTAAAGCGATAGACTGCAAAATCGTAGTAAGCGAGTTCGAACTCCAGTCACACTCACTGTCAGACAAATACCCTTGGGATAGGTATGAAGTCCTTTATCCTCACAGCTATGGGTTAAATAGTTCCACTACTGTCCTTCTAGAAGGATGAATTAGGCATTAAATAATCCTACAACGGTTGATATGCCATGAAAATTAATGAAAAAAGAAATCTGTCAATATTTACAAATCTATTACCTTTTTTGTTCAGAAATTTAATATTCTCAAGATATTCCACACAACGATCTAATCTACAATTATCATAACCTCTTTTATGCACTTTAGTTTTCTTCAACGTATTCCATCAGGATTATGGGGAATTTACTTTTTCATATTTCATCTTGCATATACGTTTAGATAATGTGATACTGCTGAATTATAAACTCCTGTTCTCTCTCTCTCTCTCTCTCTCTCTCTCTCTCTCTCTCTCTCTCTCTCTTCCCCCATGTATATATATATATATATAGCTAGCGTAGACCACCGATTCTAAACCTTATCAAGAAAGAAGAACTGGAGTTGAACTAGTTGAAAACTTTTGTTGGAGCACAAAAATGTTTGTGTGGAAATTTTAATACCCGTAACTTTTAAAAACATCTTCTAATATATATATATATACATACATACATACATATATATATATATATATATATATATATATATATAGATAGATAGATAGATAGATAGATAACAAGCAAATAAGAAAAGCGCATGAATTTTTTTGAGGCTGCGATGGAAGATCAATTCTAAAACCTACAATATCAAAATCTATTGATGGGCTGTTTAAAGACTCATGTGAATTACATAATCGTCACACGGAAATTGTTGAAAAACAAATCTAATAAACCGGACGATGAGAGATATATGTCACGTATGCATGTGTAAAATAATCTTAATTTGTTAATTTTAGAAAACTGAATTGTCCAAATGCAAAATATATTTCCGAATTGATCAGGTAGTATGTAAAGAATAAGAAATCTTTTAATATGTGAAGACTTTGAAATAAATTAACTATTTTGGTATCGCAATGCTTTATATATATATATATATATATATATATATATATATATATATATATAGAGAGAGAGAGAGAGAGATAGACAGACAGAAAGACAGACAGACAGACCAAATTGCAAAAAAATTGATTTGGTTATAAAACTAATGCGCATCTCTCCGCTTATTGTACAGTTCAGCATATAACAATTTATATGCACGAATAAGAAAATGAGTGAGCGTTCTCTCTCTCTCTCTCTCTCTCTCTCTCTCTATATATATATATATATATATATATATATATATATATATATATTTATATATGCATGAATCGAACGTCACACAATCGAAATATCCGATGAAAATTAGCTGATATAAGCGTATAAGCCTCCGAACTTATTAATTCTCTTTCGAGCATATATATATATATATATATATATATATATATATATATATATATATATATATATATATATATTTATTTAATATTATAATTATATATATACATACATATATATATAAATATATATATATATATATATATATATATATATATATATATATATAGAGAGAGAGAGAGAGAGAGAGAGAGAGTGGGGAGGAGAGAGTTTAGGTTTAAAAAATATGTAGTGACAAACTTATTGTACGTGTGGTAATTGAAAGTATAAATTTAATAAAGTTTGAAATCATAATATTTGCTTTACAGATTATTTTTTACTCAATGTCGTTTTCTTAACTTCTTCGTTTGGGCAGTTGCACCTTCTAACTAAGTTCAAGTTAGCGTAACGAGAACAGCCTATGACAATGGCTTGAATCATGTGTTCCGTTCAAAATTCCCTCAACATGAAGAAATATGAAAAATGACACCGGAATAAGTGTGTATGTTACAATACTCTGAAGGTTATGAGTATAACAACAAACATGAGATAAAAAGGTTGGTTTACTTTGGTTTATTGGGTTTTATGGCATATCAACCTTTGTTGGTTAGTTAATGCCAAATCCATTTTTTTATGTTAACTATCTGCTCTGTTTAAAATAATTCAATTTATCATAAGTGCAGTTTAATTGTCAAAAACATATATATTTCAAACTATTCAAGCAGTTATATGTAACAATTCAGTTGAGTGTAAATACAGTTTTAATGTAGAAAAACAGTTCTATTTCAAATAATTCAGTTAAGCATAAACACGCAGTTTAAATGTATGTACGGTTTAATTGTCAAAAACTTTCCTATTTCAAGCTATTCAGTTTACTCAAACAATTCAGTTTTGCATAAGTAAGCTGTTAGTTCTATTTAACCCATATATAGGGTCCTAACAGGTGCTACCACTCCGGGCCAGAGTTGACCTGGGAGCAATGGCAATGAAGGGGTACTCCATATTCCCCAAATCTCCAGCACTGCAGGAACTTCACCATCAGATTGTTTAGTGTCGTATCCAGGACACTCGTTGGTGGGGGAATCTTACCCCTCTGCAGAGGAGCAGTCAGTGTATTCTACAGTCCCAGCCAACTGGGCAATACACAGAGTTAAATGTCAAACAGTTTTATTTCAGATAATTCAGTTCAGCATATGTACACATTTTAGTCGTCAAAACAGTTCTATTTCCAGCAATACAGTTCAGCACTAATACGCAATTCCAATGTCAAAACAGTTCTATTTTAAACAATTCAGTTTAGCATAAATACGCAGTTTAAATGCAAAAATCAGTATAGTTGACGAAGCACGGTTTAGTTCTATTCATAGATAGGACCCTTATCAGGTACTACCACTTCGGGCCAGAGTGGACCTGGGAGCGATGGCAATGAAGGGGTACTCGGCATTCCCAAAAGCTCCATTGCTGGAACCTCACCATTAGATTGTTTAGTGTCATATCCAGGATCTCCTTATGGGGAGTCGTACCCCTCTGCAGAGAAGCAATCGGTGTATTCTACAACCCCAGCCGACTGGGCAAGATAAATAGATTGAATAGCGCTTATGATATTAACTATAACTACAACTCATCTTAGAAATCTCTGCATATCAAGCTTAATAATGATATATTAACCAAACGAAGACCAAATCTTGAGATTACAAATTGTAACAAAGTGCTATATTGCCGTCCCTAACATCGTTAGTAAAGCAAATAATGCAAGGCACATTTGTCGTTAGATCATCGCCATCATCAAGACATATGAACCAACTGTATGAAACCGTTTGACTCACTCTATCTGACTCTATTCACCATAGCTCTTTTTTAAATCATATAGATGGAATCCAGTGAACGTACAGAGCTAGTAAATATAAATTTTGCTTAACGATAACCCGGAGTGTCCATGTATAACAATTCTTGTGAGAACATCGCTGATGTGTTTTTCCTTACTCTACCAAAAGGTCAAGCATTTGTCGTTTATTTTACCGGTATACTTCATGGGATCAGTGGTAAGTGGCCGTACATATGCTGTTCTATACGGTGCTCTATTCTAGATCTGTTCAAGATATCTTTGAATAGTTCCCATCTAAGTTTTTCTCTAAACGTTTTGATAGAGTCCATGTGGTGCAATCATACAGTAGTACAGACAGAACTACCACTGTTTTTTTTTAACAAGACTTAGATGATCTGTACATATCTTCACTCGGCCAATTTGTCTATCACGAAATTGTCGTCTCCCGTAGGAGTACTTTCTTTAAAGAAATACTCGCTTACCTTTGTCGGTTCTTGCGATTCTCCGGCTTGTGGACTATATAAAGAATGATACCTATATAATTAAGTAAAAATAGATAAATTGATCAATATTATAAGGTAATGGAAAATAGTTAAATGATCAAGCTCTGACTGAGAAAAACAAAATGTTCATTACAATACGTCTTTTCAACTAACCTTAGAAAACAGCATATAACATTCTCTAGATAAAATGGAAAACAATGTATGAAGTAGAATGGTCACGTGTCTGACGACCAATTATTCACACCCGATGTTTGATTGGACACTTGATTGATGTCACAAGGTCATATTTTCCCGACGCGTGATTGCAATCTCAGTGTGTTAGTGTGTCATTGACGTATAAAAGGGTCGTTGAGTTTTTCGTCCATTATCTCGTATTACCCGCTAGTTTTTACTTGTGTCTCGGCCCAGAGCCCAAACAATGTCTCTGATGATGGAATAGTTCTGAGGTCATTATCACAATCATCAATAGGTTGGGAGAGAACAGTGAAGTTAACGCTAAAGGTGGTGGGTGTGACCTGTCACGCCTAGATTAGTAAAAGCAAATGAAAGAAGGTGCGAAGGAAAAAGAAGAAAATGTGTGGACATTAGAAAATTTCAAGTTAAAGATAATTTGTTGTTGGTGGTGTTGTTATTGGTGTTGTTATCCATGAAGTCGTTTCTGTTATGTGGGATAATTCTAAGAAGAAAAAGAGAATGTAACACCTTATAATATATCGTTCCTGGTTTTAGTAAATTCAGGTTTTTAATAATAGTTTCCAAAATCATCGATATTTCAAAGTTTTCATCATATATATATATAACTATTCATAATATATCCGGTAAAAGTAAAGTTGGCATCAGTAGTCAAGGGCGATCCGAAGGCTCCTTTATCAATAGCCACTACACTGAGGTGTAGGGGAGGGGGTTACTCCTTTCCCAGAATAATAAACCGGATATTGGTTAGAGAGTTCACCAATGGCCCAGGAGACCTGGGTTCAATACCAGGTCGAGTCATACGAAAGACTCAAAAAATGGTACTCGACACTACCTTGCTTAACATTCAGCATTATAGATACGGTTCAAGGGGAAAGTGGGTCAATCAAGGGAAAGGAGTGGGGCCCTTCCCTACACTTTGGTGTAGTAGCTATTGAAAACGGAGCCATCGGGTCATTTTCGACTACAGTCTCCAACTTTATTTTACTATTTCATAATATATATAAAGTAAGTTAAGTTGGCGACCGTAGTCGAGGGTGGCCAGAATGCTCCCTCTTCAATAGCTACTACACCGAGGTGTAGGGGAGGATGCTATTTCTTTCCCTAGATTGCTCTACTTTACCCTTGATACGTACCTTATATTGCTGAATGTTAAGCAAGGAAGTATCAAGAACCATTTTTAAAGTTTTTGGCATGACGCGACCTGGGATTGAACCCAGGTCTCCTGGACCATTGGCAAACACTCTACCCACTGTGTGTGTATGTGTGTGTGTGTGTGCATTTGTGCGTGTGTGTGTGTGTGTGTGGAGAATGGCAATAGAAATGGAGAAAGGATTAAATAGAAACTCTATTACATTAACAAAACCATTCCCTTTGTTTACCAAGATAATGTTGCCAAATGATAGATTGTTGAAGATATCTGTGAACGAACCTACTTATTTCAGAAGCTTGCATCTTAATGTTGAGATGACTTCATCTTGTTTAAAAAACATGGAATATGTTTTATTTGCCTTACCATAAAGGTTAATTCCTTTTGCTACTTGCTCTCGACTGAGCGACTATGATGCACCTTCGGCAGGTGTAGTTGCGAGAAGCATTAGATCAATTCAATAGTCATTGTGGGTTATTATCGTTTTCTTATCTTTTTTTTTCATATAAAACCATTATATTTTATTAGATCTACTGTCGGTATTAGTACGTAATAAGGACAGATTATAAAGAGAAACAGTGCAAATGTATTTCCTTGCTAGACATCATCGATCATGTCAAAGTAATCAATTAAACCACCAGGTGAGCGAATTATTGCTTTCGTCTTTGATTGTTATCTGTATTTTGGTAGGAAGGTGTTAAAAGTGAACATACATTGTCAAAACCATACAGGCGTAGCATAGTAGATGCATAAAACGTGGAAAATAAAGTTCGATCGAAATGTAGTCAAATCCCTTAATATTTAAACATGATTTCTAAGCGGTCCCTCATTTATCCGGCCCAGCTTGTTTGTAGATTACAGAATAAAAGCAAGCATATAGCAACGGAAACAATGGGATGCAGCATGATGGTTGTGAAGGAAACTGGATTAATACAAAAGAGGTTCACTAAGTCTCTTCCTCCGATCCTGAGCAAAAGAAATTGATTGGTCAACGTCCATGCTCAAAGATTTCAGTCAGTTAATTACTGTCCATGAATTAGAAAAGTAACCACCGAAAGATTACAACACTACTAATTCAATATATATCCATATATATATATATAATCCTAATACCCAAAGTGCACTATTGCACTGATAACATTTTGAACAACTATTTAAATTCTGTTTAATTTATCTGCTAGAAGTTCGGGTGAATTAAAGAGGGAAATCTGAAGAAGGTAGAGGTTCTTAGGAAGAGAAGATGGGAATTAGGGGGGGAAGGAGGGGGAAGGTGTATTCCCTTTAATCAAAGACATTAAGTAAGATAGAGTATCTAACATCGCACTGACAACATAACTAATTCTCATGCAGGCATATATTCTATTCCAAACAAAGATTGTGACAAACATTACATCGGCGAAACCCATCAACATCTAAAAAAGAGGATCTACGATCACAAACGATTAATTGAATTATAATTAGGACACACATGACCTTTTCTCCAAAATCTTAAATCTCAAGCACACTTTTAATTTTTCCCAGATCATGATAATTAAACCCATACATTGCAAAAGTTCCTGCTGGTTGATAGTATCTGTAAGCATATCCAAAACAAAACACATCAACAAATATCCCGAGTTTTATCAGATTTCACCCTACTGAGCAGACATTATCTTGCATAAAAACACTTTCAGACAAATACCCTTGGGATAAGTATGAACCCACTTATCCTCCCACCTATGGTATAAATAGTAGCACTACTGTTCTTCTAGAACAATGAATTTGGCATTAAATAATTCTACAAAGGTTGATATGCCATGAAAAAAAAATAGAAATCTGCCAATACTTAGAAATCTATTAACTTTTTTGTTCATAAATTTAATATTCTCAAGATATTCCAGACAACAATCTAATCTATAATTATCATAACCTCCTTTATGCACTTGAGCTTTCGTCAACGTATTCCATCAGGATTATGGGGAATTTATTTTTTCATATTTCATCTTGCATATACGTTTAGATAATGTGATACTGCTGAATTATAAACTCCTGCTCTCTCTCTCTCTCTCTCTCTCTCTCTCTCTCTCTCTCTCCCCATGTATATATATATATATATAGCAAGCGTAGACCACCGATTCTAAACCTTATCAAGAAAGAAGAACTGGAGTTGAACGAGCTGAAAATTTTAGCTGGGGCACAAAAATATTTGTTGTGTTTATGAAAGTGAAATAACTAATTCCGTAATACGTTTTTATCTTTGAAAAGAGGAATTATATTATAAATTGAATTAACACAACCAGAAAATCCGGCAACTACTGCGTGCAATAAATGGATCCTCTGGATAGCTTAATCAAGAATAGCAGAAATTATCTTATATGAAAACAATAGAAAACAAAGAATTGATAAAAAAAATAAGGCATTTTCCCACTTAATACTACTATATTATGGACAATTCTTTTTCTTTTTCTTTTTCTTTTTCCTTTCCATCTTGATAATTCATAATAGTAACTCTCTTTGATGAAGTAGGATATACCTGAAACTCCGCCCCCTCTATTTCTCTCCTTCATTTCCATTTTCTCTTCCTCACAACCAGTCCCTTCCTCATATTTCCTACTTTCTCACTGAAATTAATCCAACTCTGTCCAGTCAAATCTCTGATTAAACCTGATACACTTGATGGCACCTAAACTTGAGCATTTGCCCAAATGGTTATAGTCAATATCAATAGCCCCTACCACCATTGTCAAACCTATATCTTTTTCCATCCTTTTTTTATTGTCTGTCTCTTGTTTTTTGACCCTTTGTTGCGTTCATACCTTTTTATATTTTCACAATTATTCTATCTATTTCTTCAATTGATAAAAAAGTCGACAAAGTCATTTTTTTTAGTATAATGTTCTTCCTTGAATAAAGAAAGAAATATAACTACTAAACCCATTTTACGTGTTCGATTTATCTACACTTCCACTTATTTCTACTATATATATATATATATATGTATATTCAGAACTAAAAATAACATTCAAACATATGTTAAAAATGGCTCATCAAAGGATTGGAGGCGTGAAAATCCAAATGATGGATTTTTTTCCATTTTTATCATCATTGTCTTTCGTAGATGGAAATATATTGAGACTCCTCTACATTTTGTGCATAGAGTTCAATAAAGATTTGACTAATTGTAAATGGCTTTAGTATATATATATATATATATATATATATATATATATCTTTATTGGTAACATTGTATAATGTTTTTTCACATCACTGGCCACCATGCACTTCCATTTTCTTTTGGATCTTGCCCTTCTTTTCGGTATTGACCAAAGACACTGGACGATTTCCTCTTTCCATCGACGTGCAGTCAATTGGTTTTGTCTTTTCCGTTCTCTCGAATTCTTTTCGACAATTAGTGTCTGTGAATCTTACATTTTTTCCGGCCCAGTGGAGCTCATGCTCTCTGTCGTTAGTGATCACGTCCTTCACTCTGGTCTACTCTCGACTTAGATTTTCCCACAGAAAGATATTCCACGCATGGGTCTCTCTCTCTCTCTCTCTCTCTATATATATATATATATATATATTCACTTAGTCAAGAGAAAGGGAGATCTTGATTTATAATGATATTAAGTTTACATGTGTGTGTGTGTGTCCCTCTCTCTTTCTCTCTCTCTCTCTCTCTCTCTCTCTCTCTCTTTCTGTGTTTGTGTGTGTGTTTGTGTGTGTGTGTGTTTAAGCTCTAAAGATATCCCTGTCTACGTAATTTTAGGATTTCTTTCGCAGCTACCTAAGAATTTAAAAACTTATTTGTTCCCACTCTGTTAAGTTATAGTGATGACACGAGTTTATTTTAAAAACGATTACCAAAGACTAGTGAATTATTCTGCAAACATTTTAACGGATGATATAATTTGAGACACATAGTATTTATTATGTTCTTTAATACATTTTTTTTTCTTTTATGCTGCGAATCTGACTTGCATCAGCCGATTCTAATTTTTATTTTCTTGCAATAATATTCGGAATGGAATGTTTTGAAACCGCTTCACTGATCAGGAGACATTTTTGCTGTTTTATGGTCATTTAAGTTCATATTATATTGAAAGGTGAAATTAAAACAACAACAGAAATTTTGTAATATATTTCAGAGCAAGGCTGTTTGGTTATTTGTGCAACTCACGAGATTAATTTTAGCGGAGAATATTGACAAACGATTTGTAATTGATTTAATGCACATTAGATTCAATTGCTGAATTATCAAGATTAAACCGATTAGAATAATATATTTAGGTTCTAATTTGATTAAGGAAAAGGTTATATAACTGGAATGAAACAGATTCCAATGCTTTTATGTAATATTTTGCATGAATAAGCATATTTTATTTGGCCTTGATAAATATCTTAAGACATTCCAACATGTAAACCTTTTTTAAACGCACACACTGTAATGACAGTACGTTTACAAAGAAAAATAGATGCATGTTATGACCCTCAAGGCTCTTTCAATAAAACTTAATCTGTAAGCTCATTATGAGGGATTTTTAGAGTAAATTCATTTTATACTAACAGTTTCCGAATCCAAGTCGGATTGGTGGCGTCTCTAGAATACATCAACTGAATCTCTGCAGAAGATCCCTCCAAAGTGTGTCCTGGGAATGACAATAAACCATCAGGTTGAGGTGCCCGTGGTGTATTGGTTATCGTCGTAGGAAATAAACACGGCGACACGAGTTCAAATCCTGGACGAGACGGATTGCATTTCACATAGCACTAATACCTTTTGGAAAGGTATGAATCCAATTATTCTTCCTCCAGCTATAGGTAAATAATAGGGCAGACTAGGTTCTTTAGCCTTGGTGAGGCAACTAGTCTAGGAGAAGGAAAACTTTGAATTCAAACCTGTTAAACTTAAAAATTGACCTAGTGTTATATCCTGCCCGAGCGGAGGGGTTGGGTAAATAGGATAAGCCATCAGATTGACCAGTCGGCTGGCACAGTAAAATATACCAACTGCATCTCTGCAGAGAGGTAAGACTCCGGCCAATAATATGATGGTAAGGCTCCTGTAATACTGGAGCTTTTTGGGAATGCGGAGTACCCCTTCATTTCTGTTGCTTCCAGGTCCACTCTGACCCGGATTGGTAGCACCTGATAGCGTGAAATTTATAAGTTAAATAGAATTGTTTGATATTTTAACGTAAACTGAGAAACAAATTGGTTATATCAAATTGAGTTGTTAGAAATACAACTGCTTGGTTATTTCACTGAGTGAAAAGAAATGACTGATGTTTTATTGAATTGTAAGTGATATAGAGCAATACTTGGAACTAATCAACTTTGTTCAGTCAAATAGAACCGTTTGATCGTTTAATGTGTATCTGCAAAATAAGTTGACAAATCAATGATATATCCAGTATTTATGTAAAAAAGGGTGTTGGCATTACGGAAGCAGCAATTGTTGATAAGTTGTAATGTATGTATGTATGTATGTATGTATTATGTGTGTGTGCATATATTTTTCACAAGTTGAATTATTAATTAGGATGTTTGAGTTGTAATTTTGTTTTTATTTTTTCATAATTACATGGAGGTTAAAAACAACATTTGTGTGAAGGCTGATAAGTCGGGCAATTTATTTAACATTTGCCTTAATAAATATAAGCAAATGTTGAATAGAGAAACAATTAAAAATTATAAAAAGCTCCACCCTTTTTAAAGGCTGATATGAATAAGGAAGCCAAATTGTTAGCTAGTAAAATGAAAATAGAAGATCGGAGAGAAAAATCATAATTTTAAAGGACCACAAAAGTGATCCCGGAGTAATCCGGCATGTAGATAAATTAAACCCACTGAAACGCAAACGGGGAATATCAGCAAACTTATTTTGCAAGATAATTGTACTACACTTAGAATAGCCCTAAACATAAGCCAATGACGTAATACGAATGATTGTATCAAGTGGTGTAATAATTACTGCAAAAAGTAAAAATGCTCCTTCAAAAAATATGATATTAAAGAATTTTACTCGTTAATTAAACAAAAAAGACTGCAAACGTGGCACGGAATCTAGCTTAGGAATATATTTTGATATCGGAGGATAAAATCAGAATCCTATAACATTGCCGAAAATCATTACTGCACGATGATGAGGTTCTGTAGATTAAAAATGGACTTAGTGCTAATGTCGATAACCAAATGGCAGTCCTATATCGGTGAGTTAGTGGGTTTCTTGCTGTTCTACAAACACAAAATATTATTGATCTTTGCAACCATGACCTTTATCGGAACGACGGTTTGAATACTGTAGATAATTGTATCTCTTTAAAATTCGATGTAATTGGGAAAAAATTGCCATGGTTATTCGACAAGTTTGGATTAAAATTGGACATCCCAACTAATTTAAAAATTACAGATTATTTGGATTTTACATTTAACTTGTACAACAGCACGATGTCCCCAATTAGAAAAATAACCAATACCTCTGATATATCAAGGTCACTTCAAACAACCCCAGTATGTTTTTCAAACATATCCCAGCGGTTATTATATTTGTATTATCTACAAATTATTTGGTATCAACGTGTTTACCCATTGAATGCAAGATTATGAGCTGGCGCTAATAAATGTTAGTTATGAAACCAAACTTATCCTTAAAATCAACGATAAAACCTCAAATGTATTTAATAGGGGGAAGAATAGGACAATAAAATTCTATAGTTTATGCCGCCATATAATATGACCCTTGCTAATAAGTTAGGAAAGAGAGTCTTAACATTATCAAAGAAAAAATGTCCACCTACGAACAAACAATAAAACATATTTAACAAAAATACCGTTAAATTAAGCAATAGGTGCATGCCGAACGTTAACTAAATAAAAACAGCAGTAAAAAAAATCAATAGTAAACAACATATTGAGTTCCCGAGAAGTAACTGTATTACAAGGTTATGTTTCTTCTCAGTGGCAAGTTCCAATATGAATGCATAGTATATAAGGTTGACGTACGTATCACGTTAATGGTTGTAGTTGTAGTAATAATAACGGTACTTTAGTAATAGTTAGAAAGTATACGTGGGCCCTACTCCAGGAATTTTCAAAAAAGATTTTACAACCATTAAGGTCGTTTCGTACACAAAATATGTAGGCACAGGGATACTTTATCTATCTGCAGAAAATTAAAAAGAAGCAATGTATAGACCCTATATCAAAACGGGAGATAATTAGAAATATACCGTTATTATAAAGCTGTTGACAGATATTGCTTTTCATGTATGGAGAATAAGTTGGCTATAGCTTCTCACGATAACTCCAATGAATTACTCAACCAAATATCTGAAATGCTAAATGCTTGTAGGCATAACAAAACATGGCTACTTGACAAATGCAATGTGTTTTTTCTTCTTTTTATGCTTATGTCATATTCTTTCTGGTGACCGTTTTAGTAATAAAATGTAGCTCGGGACAACCCTATTAAATTAGAATTATCCTGATTATCTGGTTGGTAAAACCTAGGTAGTTAGGTCCTTGCTCTTGCTCTGGCTCTCTCTCTCTCTCTCTCTCTCTCTCTCTCTCTCTCTCTCTCTCTCTCTCTTCATATATATATATATATATATGTGTGTGTGTATGTGTGTGTGTATGTGTGTGAGAGAGAGAGAGAGAGAAAGAAAGAAAGAAAGAAAGAAAGAAAGAAAGAAATTATGAAAGAAAGAAAGTAAGAAAGAGGGAAGGTCAGGAACAAGAAGTACACAGAAAGTGAGAGAAAAAGAAGTAGGCAGACATGAACTAGATGTGATAAGGTTTCTACAGAATAAATGGTTTCCAAACATTAACAAAAAAAAAAAAAAACTTTTAAAGACGTTTTAAAGGTAGTAGCAGTAAATTATAAGTAGTTTAGGGAGTAAAACCTAAAGGTTATTTCAGCAATTTACAGTCGATCTATAAGCGTAAGTAAGGCGCATCTGTAAATTGAAATAATACGTCTTGTTTTGAGTTGGTCATTTAGATTTTGAAATGATTACTTTTTGAAAGAAATCATTTTAATCAGTTACTGAAAATCTTTCTGCTATTATTTTTTTTTACTCCTAACAATAAAAAAACTTTTCGCTAACGAAAAGAATATTAATTGAGTTTTATTATTCTATAGAAAACTTTCCATTGTAAGTGTCAGTTATATAATTATTCTTTGAAATATATTTTTGAAACTCTCAAATTAGGATAATGCTGACACAGTGGCAACGGCGCATGGTGATTATCAGTTTCTCACCGATGCGATAATACGACCAATTTGACTTTGCCTAATTGTTACATAGACGAGAAAATCACAGTCAACTATTGATACCTAGATAAAATTTTTATACTCTATAGCAGATATTGAAGACTTTATATATAGATAATCTAAACAAATACAGCCTCGTCCAGGATTTGAACTCGAGTTGCATAGTCCATTTCTTCTGAAGATTCCCTGACAATTACATAACAACGGTGACACGCACGCACACACACACACACACATACACACACACGCACGCACACACACACATGCACACATATATATGTGTGTGTGTGTGTGTGTGTGTGTGTGTGTGCGTGTTCAAATATTTATATATGAGAGCGCTTGTGAGTGTATGTGTGTGTTTGTGTGTGTGGTAGTAAGATCTATTTTGGTGATCCGATGAATTTATGATGCCATCCGTACCCCCAAATATCACTCACTATTTGAGAAAGAATCTATCATGTAGCCGAATTAACAAAACCTAACACGCTGAAAAATATCCTTTCCGGAAGCAAAGTAAACCTTTCGCAAAGTTGATATATATGGAGACACAACCAACTTTTAAGGCCTTGGTCTGCATCCCTGGATATCTAAAGAACATCGGTCAATGTCTTGTCTAAGAAGTTTAATGAAAATAAAGATCATTACATTTGTACGAGAAGTGCAAAGAGAAACCAAAAAGAAACTAAAATACTTTTTTTTTCAGACAGCGGATTTGCTCATCAAGAAACAGCTACGGATTAGCAGATGTTTTTAGATGTCATCTCGTGGTCAGAAAGACCATCAGATTTAACAAATATGAATTTGAGATTTGATTTACGCTAGTGATTGAATTACGAGTCCCTTGGGAAGGCTCTGTGTATGAAGGCTTTGAAAAGAAGCTCAAAGTTTCAAAGCTTGCAAAGAAAAAGGATGGTCGAAGACGAAATAGTGGCCGTTGTGAGTTTGTGGCTACTTCAACCAAAAAGTTCCTAAAAAATTTTTGAAATCGACGGACAGGCTCTTCGAAGGACGATCAAGGAACTACTAAGGGTAGCGAAATATAGCAACTAGTAATTATAGTTTAGGAGAGGGGACCGTAAATATCTGGACATTGAACGAAGGAAAGAAAAAAGAGATTTAAAAAAAATGAAAATAATGAAGATGAAATTAAGAAAACAAATGAATAAGGATTGATTGAGAAGATTTTCTTCTGATTAAATTTTACTGTAAACAGAGGAAAGAAAGAAGTAAAGGAGAGAAAGAAAAAAGTAAAAAGGAATAAAAAATGTGAAAAAAAAGAAAAAGGGAAATATTTAACATATATGTGAATAATCTACGAAACGTATAAAAGAGTAATTATTTGCTATCGGTCTGTTAGTATATATGTCTGCACAAAAGTCAGTTTTTTTCTTTTTTATTAATGTCATTCTGTAACATAACTGAACGTCTTATAGAAAATCAAAATTGAATAAATAAACCAAAAAGTCACCGAATAGCCAGATTGAATCATTTATGGTAATTAAACATGAGCTGGAAAAACCTGGATCGAAACCTTCTGCGCAGGTGTGGAACCACCGGAAACGAATATATTTCGGCCCCCGACAACACAGGCAGAATGGAGGGGACGGCTTGTGTCCTTTAGAGGTGAACAAGTAAAGACGCATAGTTGAACACCAGCCACGATGATGTAAGGAGATGAAAGTTTACGAGCCCCGATTTCAGTGGGTTGCAGTCCAAATAGAACTTAGATTACACGCGACCCAGCGGACAAGCATGTTAGAGCCAAGAAAAGAAACTCGAAATCTATGTCTCCTCTCATTTTTTCATTTATCTTTGTCTAGCTAAAGCGTTCGTCTCAGGTTCCATACTCTCATTCTTTCTCCCTGCGCCTACCTTCAAATGGTTGTAATGAATAGACGTTTGGGAAGTTAAAAAGAAGTTCTTGGGTCCGTCGACTTTTCCAATGGCAAGGTCTAAATGCACTTTGGTCCCGCAATGGTACAATTCTTATAAATTGTATGTTTCACATAGTTTGGAAATTTCACTTCAGCTAAATTGTATATTTCAGAAAAGTTAAAAATATACCATTTTGATAAATGCTTTTATGCTAGTATTTAGGGGAAATTAGTGGGAAAATTATAAATCCTGAACACTACAAAGGTGTTTTGTGTGAATTCCCAGTTTTACTCTCAAATTCCTGAAAATGACGAATGGTTAAAAATGGAAAGAAAAATGAAGTATTTGGGTTTCAACATTATGCTTCGATGTCATTTATTCTGATCAGACATTTTTTGTATCAATATACTACAAATCCTTCTTTTTGTTTTCCTTTTTTACATGTTTTGGAGGTGAAGGTAACCATAAAGAAATAAATGACCATAGTTTCCACTTACCTAGGAAGCAGCGTCGAATCAACCGAAAAGGACATCGACACGAGGTTAATGAAAGCATGGACAGCCATTAATAGGCTATCGATTAAATGGAAATCAGACCTAACCGATAAAATGAAACGCAGTTTCTTCCAGGCAGCGGTCACATCGATACTGCTATATGGGTGAACTACATGGACGCTAACAAAACGGCAGGAGAAGAAGCTAGACGGCGATTACACAAGAATGCTGCGTGCAATCTTGAACAAGTCCTGGCAGCAACACCCCACAAGACACCAACTGTACGGCCACCTGCCTCCTATCACGAAAACTATTCAAGTTAGACGAACCAGACATGCAGGACACTGCTGGAGAAGCAGGGACGAACTCATAAGAGATGTACTCTTATGACCCCCACACGTGGCCGTGCAAAAGCAGGACGACCAGCACGAACATACATTCAGCAGCTATGTGAGGACACGTGATGTTGTCCTGAAGACCTGCCTTGGGCGATGAACTATAGGGAGGAGTGGCGAGGGAGGATCAGGGATATCCGTGCTACCAGCGCGACATGATGATGATGATGATGATGATTGTTTGAAAGACAACCTACACCATATATATATATATATATATATATATAATGTACACCTCTGTGTGCACGTGTGTGTTGAATTTTATTGGTCGGCAAATGATTTCAATTAGGTATGTATATTTTTATATAATTTTATTATTTCATACACTTGTGCGCTACACGTATTTCGGAATTCATGTCTTCTTTACGCGGTGATTTGACAACCAACCGTGATAACCATCAGTATAAAAAGAAGAAGGCTAAAATTACAGTTCAAATTAGCGTCAGAGTCAGGCAATGAAAACGACGTTCTAAAGAATTTTTAAACTCCGAAAAACACCCAGCGCTTAAATATGATAAATAATGGAAACTTACATACCGAATCTGACATAATTTGCCGACCTATTCATTTTAAAATATTTACTTCTCTCTCTCTCTCTCTCTCTCTCTTTCTCTCTCTCTCTCTCTCTCAATATATATATATGTGTGTGTGTGTGTGTGTGTGTGTGTATATATATATATATATAGCTGCTGTACGGTCACCCACCTCTGACCACTAAAACCATCCAAATAAAACGAACACAATATGCGGGACACTGCAGAAGAACTAATGACCAACTCACAAGTGACGTTCTCTGATGTACGCCTTCTCACTTACGTGCCATTATAGGCCGTCTAAAAAGAACTTAACTACAACAGCTCTTTATAGACACATGATCTAGTCTAAAAGACCTGCCAGAAGCGACTGAAGATAGAGACGAATGGAGAGAGAGAGAGAGAGAGAGAGAGAGAGAGAGAGAGAGAGAGAGAGAAATTCGTGGTAGCAGCGCCACATGATATATATATTCATATATATATATATATATATATATATATATAGTTTCAGATATGCAATTATTTTATTGAATTGCAAGCAGTTTTTCCATCCGTTAAAAATAGCGAGTGTTTCTTAAAGCAGAAAAGCATTTAATGATGACAACGCTGACAGCAGTCACAACATTAAGTGGGGTTTTATCGTGCTGAGTCATTCTTAAACATGCAGAATATAGATGCAACTTCAGTGCGCTCATTAACAGAAACGCCAGCAGCAGAATTCTTACAGCAAAAGCGCTCTTTATATTAACTCTAAAAATCAATAAACGAGTAAACCTTTAATACACAGTGATAATTTCTAATCGCTCAATAAACATTTAAAGTTTACCTTTAGGCCGGATGTTGAAGGATGTTGTCCCTGCCAATTTCAAGTTGATCGTACTAGGGATATTATTTAAAAAAATAATTGCAGTTGATTCGAATGTATTACCTTTGGCCATGCACAAATACTCACACTTGTTGATAAATAACGTCGATTCCAAAGTAGATACCGAGAAAATCTGATGCCATATGTTTTTCTTCGCTTCCCTCATGAGAATAGCGTTTCATTATCTGCTCTTTCATAAGTAACATGCTTATAAGATCGTATGATTCATGTTGAAATCGTGGTTCTTCATGATTGCGAGTTGATGAAAATTTCTTGCCTGCAAGATTCATGACAGTCACTTTTATAAAATTGACACAGCTTTAAATCAAATATTTCTTCAATAATTAAGCTTTTTATTTCTATGGAAGTAGAAAAATACGTATATTTCTGCTCAATTCTGGTTGGGTACACCACTTTTAAAAGACCTCGGAAGGTACAAGGAGACCACAAAACACAGAGACAACATTCTAACAGAAAATCCAGGTTCGAGTATAATTAACTCTTTCTGATCTTGGTAACCATGAAGAAGAGGTGCCATACAGGAGCGTAATCTCATCAGGAAAAAAAGAATGAAAAAATCTGTTAAATAACTTGACCCAGAAGTCGAAAGTGTGCTTATGAGTCGACGACAGTCGAATATGTCACAAATCAGAATACATGAATACAATAGAACGGAAAGTGCAACTAAATATCCCCACAAAGATAAAATCATAAATTGACCAATACAAAACCAACGGCAACATTTCATTACAATGAAACAGATGCACAAGTAATCCCTCATCAAAATTAAAGGAAAGAAAATTATATTGATTAACGACCACAAATTCCCAGGAATTGCAATCGACAAAAGATGAACATTTCCATAAGCTCTATTATAAACTATTTAAAAACCAAACGTTTCAAAACCCAGGGATGAATGCCAACCGATAGGGAACAAAAGTATTATTAAAACTATACAGACTATAAACTCTTCCAACACTGGACGAGGACAGCCTTATTCATAGATCGACTAAGACGTTCTACTATTTAAAAACAATTAAGACTATACTGCACAAAAGTCTATACTGTTAAACGCATATTGACTAAATGTAATGATTTTATTGTTATTAGAAAACCCTGCGACAATATAAAAAAAATTTGAAAGGCACATTTAAAAATATCACTCAAGGTAACGTTATATCCTTTCTGAAAGAGATTTTCGGTTTTTTTCTTTAATGGTATATAACCTTCGTGGGTTATTTAATGCCAAAGCCATCTTTGTTGAAGAATACGAGTGATACTATCTATCCCATAGCTGGGGAGATAAGAGGGTTCTTACATTTAGAAAACATTATAACGTGACTGGAGTTCGAACTAACTTAGTCCAAGGCTGCAGTCTACCCTATAAGCCACGGGGACTCCTCCACAATTATTATTGGAAATAAAATTATGCCTAAAATATAACAGTACTCTAAAAATTCACCCGATAACCTACCTCGCAAATTGACCCCAAATCGGCTTTGCAACAGACAATTGCAGACATTTCTTTCTTTCTTCAGTTTTCCCCAACTTCGTATCTTTACACATTGAATACATAGATTCATAGCGTTTCCATCCTACCGGGACATTTTTACGTCAGCATTTTTTTTTTTTATCTTTCTTTAAAAATAAGCAGTGAAATGGTGTCTGCAACCAGCCGATAAGAGTAAGAATTAAAAAAAAAGAAATACGATCGAACGCAATGTCCAAGACATAGACAAATGTATGTATTAAATTCATGATTGTGTCTTTGCCTTAACTATCCAGAAAATGACCCGTTTGCTGTTGTTACTATATTTCTGTTGTTTCCTGAGAAAAAGAAGCGTAGAGAAACAAAAGAGGGGGAAATTGAAGAAACCGAACATATATAGTGACAAAAATCATTTCGTGAGTCAGGAACTAACCTACTACAGTTTCGCTTAAGCGGCTCATCAGAGTACCTAACCCCGATAGTCGGGATTAGGAACCCTGAAGTTGGTTAGTTCCTGACTCACAAAATAATTTTTGTCACTATTTTGTTCTACTTAGTATTGAGCACTTTTTTGCACTTGTAGCTTAGCAGCATTTACGGTGTTTTTTTTTTTTTGACCAATCAACTGCGTATCTGTTGATTTCTTTTCAATTGGTATGACAAGGTTGGCCTTTTCTTTTTTTCTAATATATATATATATATATATTTTTTCCCCTAGACAGTGATTCGTTGTATGTTTTTATCTTCGAATTACTTGCGTTTTTTTTCCCTTACCGTAAGTGCTATTATTCAATAGGTTATTTAATATTTTATGTATATATATATATATATATATCACATACAGCAAGGGTCTCAATGACCCTCTTTTGCCACCTGACTCTATTATCCATCGCTCTCGGGAGGTCCTAAAGGCTCTATCCTATATCGGTACAGAGCTATTGTATGTAGGATTTAGCTGGTCGTCCTACTTGTGCTTGTCCATGTAAAGGAGTCCACAGAAGTATATCGCTTATGATTTTGTCCTTACTTCTCCATCAGTGTCCTGTATGTCTGGTGCTTCTAAATTTGATAGTTTTCTTGATGGATCCTGGGTGACGCTACAGCTACTGGGTCGTAGATTGTTGCCACCAGGTTTTATTAGAGCTCGCAGCATTCTTGTTTAATTGTCGCCAAACTTTTTCTCTAAACGTTTAGTTTATGTCCTGTAGTGCATCCATATAGCAGTGTCGACACAACAACAACTTGGAAAAAACTGCGTTTTATTTTATCGGTCATGTCTTACTTCCATATGACCGATAGCCTATCGTTAGCTGTCTGTGCCTTTGCTAGTTGCATATTGATATCTGTCTCGGTTGATGAGACGCTGCTTCCAAGGTAGATGAACCTTTCCACCAGTTTTAAAGGACCACCCCTTAGTGTGAATATGTCGCCTCTTTGATTAAAGGTAATGTATTTCCTCTTGTCTTCATTGACATGGAACCCCATGTCACCAGCTGTTCCTTCCAGATCATGTAGCAGGGATTTGTCTTCAGCGGTTGTATTTGCCAAAAGTGCTATGTCATCGGCGTATTCCATGTGCGTAATTGTTTGTTCCCGGTATCTTCAATTGCTTTCTGTTGCCAGCTTGAAAGCGTTTTCTTTCATTATATATATAGAAGTTCTAAGCACGTAGTCTTGGCAGATGATAAACAGGTATGCTACAATGTCGAAGTAGTCTATGTCTCCATCCGGTGAGGGGAGTTTTACTTTAGTTATATAACATCATTATGGCTGCGACGGTTTCTTTGGGGAGGCCGTAGACGAGAAGTATTTTCTCCATCTTCCCTATGTGTATGGAATCATATGCCTTAGAGAAGTCATCGAATGATACAATAGTCGCAAGGTTTTTTTGCACGTACATTTTCTAGAATTCGATGGATAGTCAAAATTTGTGATGTTGAGGATCGATTTCTCCGAAAGTCATTTTAGTTCTTCCTAATTATCTTTTCAATTTTGGATTCTATGTGGTTGCGAGGTAGACCATTGTACATCTTGGCCGCTATGGCTGTAACGGTTATACCTCGGTATTTTATGGCTATTCCAAGGTCACCCTTTTTAGAGAAAGGGATACATCCCTTTTTCGATTTGTCTATTGTGTTCTGGTTATATACAACATTACAGTGTCAGAGCAGTATGTTGTCGATTTCCATTGCTTTCCATACTTCTGGGGGTATTTCATCAATTTAATTTTTCTTAGTAGTGAGGAGAGTTTTTTTTTGCGTAAACTTTCTGGGGGTATTTCATCAATTTAATTTTTCTTAGTAGTGAGGAGAGTTTTTTTTTGCGTAAACTTTCTTAGTTTGATGTCTCGTTGATAAATAATAATTTTTGTGATCGGTTCTTGTGTAACTTTCAGAGGTTTTTCCGAGTAAATTCTCGAAATGTTGCATTCACAGGTGTATTAGTTTTTCTTGTTTGGTTGCTTTCAGTTAAGATTTTGCTGTGATATTCCTTCTGCTCACTTTGTTTAATGTCTGCCTAGATTGATTATCATCAACCGAGTGTCTCATCTTATTCATCTGATTTTTTATGTATTTCGTTTGTTCTTTTGGGTATACGTTAGTTAATAGTTGAGTCTTCTTAAGTTTCTTAGCATTGATAATGTTTGCGTTCCTCCTCTTTCAGGAAGCGTGTTTTACGTCTGCACGCTTTTTTCTAAACGCTAATGTCTCCCATGGGACTCTAGGCAAGGTATATGTTTAGTTGGTATACAATCTGATGCTGCTTCTAAATGGGCATGGACAAACTTCTCATATTCATCATTAGGAAAGGAGTTTCTGATATCTCCTGTAATGCATCGAACTTGTTTCTTAGTGTTAACGTATATCATCTCTAATATCCCTGTTTTTCAGTAGGGGCCACCCATAGTGTACCGCTGTTGTTGTTCGGGCCGCCTTCCTTCTTAGCGTCAATCGTATATTTGCCGTGACAATTCGGTTATCGGGGAACACACCCTCAAAAGAGGAATATGCGTTGCAATTCAATGCTCTATCATGCAATATCTTTTTAATGAAGATGTGGTCTATGTGTGCTTTAGTATTGTTTGCATAGTTGTAGGTCTCTAGTTTTACCTTTCTTTTCTGAAATTTAGTATTGAAGCATGTTAATCCCTTTTCTAGCGCGTAATCTGTTAGATGTTGCCATTTCTGTTTGACGAGTTGTGATGGCTGAATTTGTTGTTTACGTTTTTACCTTTTGGATATTCAAGTCTCCACCATTGATGAGAAAGTGCCCGTGGTGTAGTCGTTATCGTCGTAGGAAATGGACACGGCGACACGAGTTCAAATCCTGGACGAGACTGATTGCATTTCACATAGCACTAATACCCTTGGGAAAGGTATGAATCCAATTATTCTCCCTCCAGCTATGGGTAAATAGGAGGACAGATTAGGTTCTTCAGCCTTGGTTAGGCAACTAGTCTAGGAGAAGGAAAACTCTGAATTCAAACCTGTTAAACTCCGCTTAAAAATTGACATTGTGTCATATCCTGCCCGAGCGGAGGGGTTGGTAAATAGTACCATTGATGAGAAAGTTGTGTTTTGGGATGCTACGAGCAAGGGAGGATAGTTCGTTATAGTAAGCGATGAGGTCCGTTTCTTTACTTACATTGGTAGGGCTGTAGCAGATGATTGCTGCGCTGGGGTTGCCATTAAATGAAGCTACCATCATCCTCCGTTGTATTTTGTCGATGCTCTTTCGTGATTTTAGGGTCCATGGTCCTATAAGCATACCTACACCTGCTATCGTGGCGTTGACAGAGTTTTCCTGAGATGCGGAGACAAACATCCATCCATTGCCGATATCGTGGTATTTAATATCTTCGCTATGAAGGTATCTGTTCTTGTAGCATTATTACGTCCATGTTATGATATATCGCAGAAGCTGTCAGTTCCGATAGTTGGCCTATTCTATTTAATGCTTTAACGTTGAATGTCGCTATTTGTATTGCTCTTTTGCCTTTTAGTAATTTTTGTTGAGCTTTGATGCTAATTTTTTCGAAAAATCATCATGACGTTCCCCATTTCCACCCACGTGATGAACGATACGATTAGACAAGTGGTTTGAGTATGAGTCAGGGTAATCTCGTTTAAAGATGCCATCCTAATAAATGTGAAGTAATAATTCCCCGATCGAACTATTTGATTATGGCCGTTGTCCCGTAGGATTCATGCACCCAGCATATATATCGTTATACTCCCGACATAATGGACTCCCCCTCCCCCATAAATACACGTCAAAGAGTGTCAGACGGAGTTCACCAATCGGTGTGACACAATCACGTGTGATACCATTTGCGCAGTGGACGGATAGACACTACTCCACTGAACTCTCAGCTTCCTATCAAATAACAACTGTTTAACGTTGTTCACTTGTATTTCGTTTCTGTTACTTGAATATATATGTTTTTCTATCAAACTTTTTGTGTTCCCAATGTCTTTCTTTTATCAGCATCACAATATATATATATATATATATATATATATATATATATATGTTTGTAAGTAGCTACCAAACTGCATATGTATCATCCTGTATTTTACACCTTAAATTAAAAATGTACATTCGTTGTCGATGAGTTTTGTAAAAAGAAACGCCACTTGCAAAATGTTACAAAAAGTCAGGTTTTACACGGAGTTACCCCTGTTTAAATTAAGAATATTCCTTCTCCTACACTGATTGCATAACCAAAAATAACGAGGGAAGTTAGCTGCATTATTCCCCTGCAACCATAGCAACTCATGGATTTATGTCTTTCGCAAGAAAACTGAACAGCATCATCGAGTATTTCAACTCAGCTGGTCAATTTACATCACGGTAAATACGCCTTCCTCTCTCTTTCTTTCTCTCTCTCTACCCCCTCTCTCTTTCTCTCTCCCTTTCTCTCTCTGTATATATATATATATATTTATATATTTATATATATGTGTGTGTGTGTGTGTGTGTGTGTGTGTGTGTGTGTGTGTGTGTGTGCATGTAAAGAAAGAGCGAGGGCATGAGACTTCTTATATAACGCAAATTGCAATTAGTTGAAAGGAAAGGTTCAAATAATTGAGGAGTTAATGCTTCTTTTTTTTAAAACTATGTTGTCCAGATATAACTATAAGACAAATATGATCATATTACTTTCATGGGTTGTTATTACCGCACTCACACATGCACACATACGCATACAATGCACGCACATATTACACACACATATTACACACACACACGGACACACACACATGCACACATACGCATACAATCCTCGCACACACACAGGCAAACACACACATACACATGCATATATATATATATATATATATATATATATATATTCTACACATCTGTATAGACACATTTACACGTATACACATGCACACTCACACACCTGTTTGGTTTGGTTTATTTTCATTCAGTTTCTTGGTTTGATATCATATCAATTCTCAGAAGATATTTCATGGTATATTAAATGCCAAAGCCATTCTTGTAGAAAAACAATAGTAGTGCTATTTAACACATGGCTGCGAGAAAAGCTGATACATGATTTTTCCAAGTTCAAAAGGAAACTTAATCGTGTGACTGTGTAAGAACACACTCACTAAAATGATACAGTTCAGCACGTTAGCTATTACACTATATATATATATATATATATATATATATATATATATATATGTGTGTGTGTGTGTGTGTGTGTGTGTATGTATGTATGTGTGTGTGTGTGTGTGTGTGTGTGCGTGTATTTAAGCATGTTTGATTAAATAATAAAGACACATTCTGTCTATATAATTTTATAAAGATCCTTCCAAGTTTCCCGATAAGTGTCTTGATTTCAGGGTGAACTTGGTGGATAAATTTACCAAAATTGTCCCGAGCGTTTCTGGGCCATTCATTTGAAACCATTAGTGGTTGATTGCATGTGTAAAGAGTATTTTTAAAGAGTTTTGAGAAAATTTGTGTTTTTATAACATAACAAATCTACGCAAGTACTGAGTTGGATATATATATATCTGTATATATATATATATGTATATATATATATATCAATGACATTTTCATTGGAGGTTATTTTTTATGTCTGGTAGATACCACTATCGTTGAATGTGGGTCAGCGGCCACATCTACAGATTACCATGGTTTTTGATTGACTAGCACCAGATATGAGGTTATACTAGTGATAAAAGCTTAATAGCGAGAGACACAGATTTCTTCTAATCACTAGGAGATCGATGTGATTCATTATGGGATTGCTATAGGAAAAACAGTCGATAATTCAGGTTCAATGCTCGAAGCAGTTGGACTCGACAGAGGCCAACATCATGTCGAGAGCGAAACTTGAAAAAAAAAAAAAGCCGGTAAATATCCTAAGGTATTTATCCCCCGGAGGAAATGACGATAGAAAAACCACATTGTGCATATCGACTTTAAGAAAACATCAATGAAACATCATTCAATAGCAGCAACCTATCTGTCTAGAATCAACGATCAGTGGTGTTTAGTTTATGTTTGGGTTCAAGTGATAAACTATCATTTTCAAAATGTATCATTTCTGCAGTATATATATATATATATATATATATATATATGCGCGCGCGCTTGTATGAATATATCTATATGAATATGTGTATATATATATATATAGTCATCCACAGATAGACTGTTTCGTTCTATCAGAACTTTTCAATGTGGCTACACACGCAGGATACTCAAAGCCGGGATTGTTGCGATAAAAATTAACAATAACAATTTAAAAGGAAAGGGAAAATACAAAATAAAATGGAAGTCTTTCATTGTTTATCTAAATTAAACGCTTTTGATTTTCAGTTAGAAATCATTTTTTCGGTACTCATCTTGTAACTATTATGGAGCCGATGACAAGGTTGTTTGAATTTCTTTTAACGCTAATACCCTTAAGAATTGAATGAGTCCGACCATTTTTCTCAAAAATATGAGTAAATAGTTGGGCAGACTGTCAGGTAAACCGTGGTATGACATCCAGCTTAGATGAAGGAAAACTCTGACATATTCTATTAATAAATTGACGTTGAATCGTATCCCACACGAAACGATGGAGTTTGAGTAAATAAATATAAAATTTTGATTCAGCTTTCAACTTCGTATAGATGTAAGTTTTTATTTTCTCATCTTACTGTCATTAAACTGAAACAGAAAAAAATATTCAAGTTATTCAGTGTAAAGATAAGAAAACGAAATTTGCTAATTGTATACGTCTTAAAAATCCGTTTTCTAAAGGTTAACTCATTTTCTCGGATTGAATGTATTTGTAATTAATAGAATCGAAGAGTTATTAGAAGTCTTCAGCAGTTTAAATTATTTTTGTATTTCATTATTGTAGCAGGTTTGGTTTGGCTTGGATTGGTTTTATGAGTGTTAACCGCTGTATTTTATTAATGCTAAATCCATGTTATGCATTTAAACAGTTCTATTTCAAACAATTCAGTTTAACAGAAGTAAATTTTTGTTTACACACAGTTAAATGTCAAAACAGTTGTATTTCAAACAATCCAGTTCAGCATAAGTAAATAGTTTCAATGTCAAAAAGACAGTACCATTTCAAACAATTCAGTTTAGCATAGGTACACAGTTTAGTTCTATTAGACCAATATATTGGACGCTATCAAGTACTACCTCTCCGAGCGAGAGTTGAGATAGGAGCAATGGCTACGAAGAGGTACTCTGCATTCCATAAAGCTTTAACATTACTGAAACCTCACGATTAGATTATTTTGTGTCATATCTGGACAATTGATGTGGTGGGGTCTTACGCCTCAACAGAAATGTAGTCAGTGTATTCCTCCGCACTTGCCGACGGGACAATTGTTGCAGGCGTCAAAACATATTACTACACTGATGAATGTAGAACAACCACATGGTTGTTTTGAGAAATAAATAAAATAAAAGATGGGTTTTAGTTTCTTTTTTTTTCTTTTTTGAAAAAAAACCGACAAAATTATCAATTTAAGAACGACCATTATTATTTATTGAATAAGAACTTCTATGAAAAACGGAATCCAAGACTTACCAGTAGAAATGTGTTTTTTCGTTCAAATCGTCTTTCCAAGCTTTGTTTACTTCAAGCTTTACTCTCTCCCGTTTCAAGGCTCTACTGCCAATCAAATCATTCTCGTTCAACTAGTGTCTCCACTTGTGCGTGGTCTTCCCAATCTCTGACGACATCCATTTGACTAAATGTTTATTTTCGTATACTCTATTTTCTGTCCACGTTATAGTTGTTAAATTTTAACTGAGAATATATCCGAAATATCATGAGATTGTGTTTTGTTTTTTCAATGTCAATTAAAAATATTTATCCTTGTTTACATATTGTCCCTTATCAACAGCTCAGCTTGTCATATTTTTCTGCTATTTCAATAAACCATTCTTTAGAAACTTTTTGGCTCGACTGCATTGAATTATAATGAAATGTATAAATGCCATTTTAGGATACATTTTCGAATCTTGGTATAAATTTATAAACTGTAACCAGAAAAAAAAATTAGGGATTATTATATTAAGTTGCTTGATGTAACTTACTTTCATTATGTGTGTAATGCTTTGGTAGCAATACAACTGCAGTTAAATATTGAAAAAAAAACATTCGTTAGCCAATCACTACAGCAAAGGCTTTGCCATTTTTAGATTAATTTCAAAAGAACCTTAAGGAATAATCAGAAATAACACAGAAAAAAATTCCAATCTTATTTAAAGATTTTTATCAGTTTTTTGTGTTGTATTTTTCTTTCATTATTTTTTGTTTTACCGTCTTACTTGCAGTAGAATGTTAATCCCCCTTGTTCTCAGTGAAAAGAAATTTCTTTTTAGCATGCAAGGAAATCAATTTCCAGTTCAGATCAGTTTTTAAATGACTGTGAAGGAAAACATTGGAAAAAAGTCTGTCTCTGATTGGCGTCTCCCATGAAAATGACTTCTCACATGGCCAGCTCTACGTAGCTTTGAGCTGAGTCAGAAATCCTGAAGAGAAGCAAATCCTTACTCAAATGTCAAAGATGAAGACCATATACATCATTATAAAAGTCATATATTAAGACCTTCTTTCCCAATGAAAATATTAGTGATATCAGATTTTTAAGTGACATGAATTTTAGGCATGATTTTTTTCAAAATTTACTAAATGAACATCAGTTTTTATTATATTAACTGTATCGTATAATGAGCCAACTTTATTCGTAGTGTTCTAAACTAGGATTTAGTAAGAAGATGAAAACATCTAATCTTCTGTGATTTTCGGAATTCATATTGAAAAATGATGTGTCAGGAAATTGTGTTGACGTAATGAGTGATGAAATTGTTATCTTAAACCCCATAGATTAAATTTATTTTTAGTTTCCAAAATTAAGATTTGGTTCCAGTTTGTAAAACCTGGACCTTACAAGTTTGATAAATTCATATCAAAATTGCATGTATCTGTGTCGACTGAGAGTGCATCGCATCTGAAGAAATTCACAAGTCGAATATTTTTGACTCGTCACCGTGGAAAGGCATTGCAGAAAGAAATATACCCTCTCTTTGCTAATACATTCATTCTAGTCACGAAATTGCAAATCATGCTAATATCATAAGTTGGCAACCCGACAGGAAAACTATGGCATAACCTCATCGTCTACGCCCATGACAAAGCACTTTGGTATAACTAAGGCCATTCGTTTTTATTTGCTTTAGCGATGGTAATCGCTTTTCTTTATTACGCCTGTTATTTTCATTATTGTTATCATTATTTATCTTTTTTCTCTATTCCCTTTTCGATTATTTTTTTTATCCATAAAATATTTTCAATGTTTGCTTTCTTCAAGATTCAAATGACAAATATCGATTTTGCTGATTATTTTAATAAAAATCGTTCTGACAAAATCGATATCCATGCACACAGACAAAATACTCAAACATAAAAAAACGGTTAATAAGCTGGAGATATCTCGTGAAAGACTGATAAATGTTACACATTTCTAACATCTCAACAAGTCACATCTATTCAGAACTTGAAGTAATTGGTTTTACCGTCATAACACTGTGACCAAATATTTGCTTCTTTCACAAATTAGAAAAATATTAACTTGCTATTGTGCAAGACTGACGTTTAGATATTTAAATCCGCGTTCAACTTAAATATTTGCCATTTGTCTTTTAATATATCACGTATTTTCTACAGCACAATTTTTGAGGGAAATAATGTCAGTCGATTTCAATTTTTTTTTTTCAAACCTCAGTCAATCTTTCTGGCAGAATAAACATTTCGAGTAAATGTAAAAATATTACTTAAGCTCAATGTATGTTAGCAGCTCAAAAAATCCATCAATGGTGCTTGCAACTCACATACTTGTTAGTAATCATGGTTAGTACCAACTTGTAAAAGTTAAAAAAAAAATCAATTTATTGTAGTTTTTTCCCCTAAATCTAGAGATGTAAAGCACTATAGTGGTAACTTAGGTAAAACAAAGAGATTAGGTCATAATACATTAAATGGCTCATTTTTCAATAAACGATTAATTAAGATATATTTGTAGCATTTCAATCCGTATATAGCTTATTCATATTTACCAACGCCTCCACTCGGGCAGGATATGACACAAGGTCAATTTTTAAGCGAAGTTTAACAGGTTTGAATTCAGAGTTTTCCTTCTCCTAGACTAGTTGCCTCACCAAGGCTGAAGAACCTAGTCTGCCCTACTATTTACCTATAGCTGGAAGGAGAATAATTAGATTCATACCTTTCCCAAGGGTATTAGTGCTACGTGAAATGCAACTAGTCTCGTCCAGGATTTGAACTCGTGTCGCCGTGTCCATTTCCTACGACGATAACCATTACACCACGGGCACCTCCACATTTTTACCCAACCCCTCGGCTCGGGCAGAATATGACACAAGGTCAGTTTTATTAAGCGGAGTTTAACAGGTTTGAATTCAGAGTTTTCCTTTTCATAGACTAGTTGCCTCACCAAGGCTGAAGACAGTCTGCCCTGCTATTAACCCATAGCTGAAGGGAGACTAACTGGATTCATACCTTTCCCAAGGGTATTAGTGCTATGCGAAATGAATCCTTATAAATCCGTATAAAGCTTATTGCATGCCCAGTGGTTAGTAAACGGTATACATTGCTCGTCTATAATTAAATCATTTGAGTAGTTGTTTTTAAATAAATTTTTTAATGCTCACATGTGCATAAAAAAGAGAAAATAACTGACAGACAACCTTAGTAAATTATTTGTATTTCATATAACCCAAATTACTCATTAGCAGAAAATAAGACAAGCAAAAAGATAATTATATTCATAACACTGCCGGTCAAGCTATTACTGAAAGACTTTTCTCGCTGAATTCTGTCCGACTATTTGTCCTTTCGACTACTAGCCACCAAATTAATGTCCCATTCTAACAGTCCAGTACTTCTATTCAGATTATCAGGAAACCCACCACTTCCGTCCAGTAGCGATCGGTGTTAAATTACCAGTGTCCCACTCTTTTTTTGGTACACCAAATATGAATATTTTAAATATATCTATTCCACTCCTACATACAACGCTAACAGGTACTACTACACGGGATCAGATTCAACTCGGGGGCAGTGGCAACGACGGAGTAAACAATACTACACAGATGTGGAGAACAGGTGGAGTTTATCACTATCAGTGTAAAATATACAATACCCCCTTTTTAGGTGAGGGGTATTTCCTTTCAGTAGAGTTTACAGTCAGCGTAGTCTAAGACCCATAGACAGTATGTTGAAAGGGTTAAGTTGTGGATCAAAATACATACTTACGTATTTGTAAAATGGGTTTAGATATTCTTTTAGGGGAATTAATTGTTTGTTTTTTTCTTCAAGCAAATATATCAACATTTCAACCGAAACATTTCAAATGCACATACACACACACACTCACACACGTATATATATATATATATATATACCCCTCCGTTGGAACAGGATAAGATACAATGTCAACCTTAAGTGGAGGTTCTCTCCTCCTAGAACTGTTGCCATGCTAAGTTTTAAGAGCCCAGTCTGCTCTATTATTCACAGAAAGCTGGAGGAATGATAATTGCATTCATACCGATTCCAAGGGTATTGACGCTATTTGAAATGCAAATAGTTTTCACCAGGACTTTAACTTGTGTCGCTGGGTCTATTTCGTACGATGATATCCATTACGTTACGGTTACCTCCAAATTGTCGTAATTTTGAATGCTTAATTCTGAAAATAGGCTTCATTTGTTTCAGGTTTTGTATGCTATACCATGATGAAATTTATTCCTTCAGAAATTTAGAAACGGAATTTACTGATTGGAATTTGCGCTGAAAGTTCCAATGCAAAGATTTCAGAGTCTATGGAAGAGAGATTCATATTCATAATGATGAATAACAAACACCAAATTAACATCTTGGTGCATCGGGTGGTCACCTGTGACGATGATGTTATTGTTCCATGTATCTTACCACGTGGCCAAATACTTAACTAGAATGCCTATATATAGAGCTAATTTGGATCGAGAGGCCGGCACTTGGAAAACCCTACATTTGGTAACAAAGGTTATGTCATACTAAACAAGCTGGAGAACCCAGTGTTGGCTGTGAGAAAATTTCTACGACTATTGCACGCTTATTAACTCTAGAAAGAGTCGGGGAGTCTCTGTGGAGTAATGACTAAAGTGTATAACTACAACCTCAGAGAATGCGAGATCGAATTCCAGTTGCTCTACTGCGTTCACTTTCGGACAAATAAGCTTAGGAAAGGTATAAAACTTCTTATCCCTGAAGGTATGCGTCAAATTGTATCACTGTTGGTCTTCTTTGAAGATAACTTTGGCATAAAAAAACTCACGAAGATTGATATGTCATTAAAACAAAGAAACTAACTAACCTCAGATCGCAAACCTCTTGATTATTATGTGTGGTTCACGCTTGAGTAAAAGACTCCCAAAACTCCTTGCAACACTTAAATTGAATGTGAGGCAAGCATAACGTTAACATTTATCAATTTCAAAAAGTAGACCGAAATCTATTTTTGTTATTATGTTGAAAACACGTAATAATTCTTATTTCATTTTATTTATCTGTGTTATTTTCCTTTGTGCGTAATTTAAACGAGAGTTTACCCCTCTCATTCTATATATATATATATATATACACACACATATATATATATATATATAAAGTAAAAGTAAAGTTGGCGACCATAGTCGAGGGTAACCCGAAGGCTCCCTTTTCGATAGCTACTACACCAAGGTGTAGGGGAGGGCGCTACTCCTTCCCTGGATTGCTCTACTTTAACCTTGATCCGTACCTTATAATGCTGAGTGTTAAGCAACGAGGCATCAAGTACCATTTTTTGAGTCTTTGGTATGACGCGACCTGGGATTGAAACCAAGTCTCCCGGGCCATTGGCGAACACGCTAACCCCTAGGCCAATGTCCGGTCGCAGCTCTAGCGTGGATCTCCTTGTAGGTCTTAAGGGCTACATCCTGTATCGGCACAGAGCTATGTATATACAGGGTGGAGCGATAAAATTGTCGTCCTAAAGAAAACAACACTACAGCTTTATTTTAAAACTTTTACAGAAAAAAATCAATTAAGGTAACTTGATTATGTAGTAGAGCTGACGTCTATTCAATGTAGCCGCCTTCAGTCTCAATCACCGCCTCAATACGGATCCGGAACTGGGAGTATGCCTTTTCCACAGGCGCCGGTTGGAGCTCGGCGAATACTCGGTGGATGGCAGCGCTCAGGCTGGCTTTGGTGTAGTGGGAGGTCATGTTGGTGATGTTCTCAACGTATGACCAAATGAAGTAGTCCAGTGGGTTCAGGTCGGGAGAGGAGGGGGCCGTAAGAGAAGGGTACAAAGTCGTAGCACTCCTTCTGAAGCCAAGCCAAGGTCTCTTTGAACATGTAGGCCGGGGCCGACTTCTGCTGCCACACCCAGGGTCTGCCACCGGCCACCTGATTGCACCAGGGGGTCACCACACTCTTCAGCACACCTAAGTACACTTTGGTGTTGACTTTCAAGCTGACTTCGTAGATGTGAGGTGGCATGATGTGGCCCTCATTTAAAATCACACCAAAGACCATAACCGTAGCCGGAAACTTTGTTTTCATCACCCTGGACACGTCCCTGTTATTCTTAGCAATCCAGATTTGCGTTTTGAGGGTGTTGGCAATGGCCCAGTTTTCATAACATGGATCGGTAGAAGGCATGAGTTTTACAGCGGCGCATCTTCGATCTCGCTCGTTGAACATTATGTCACTTTCAGATATGATAGAAGGCTCTATCGCTCTTGGGATTTGTACACAACTGGCCAACTAGTAGATGGTCTGCAACAAAAAGAAACTGTTTTTCATTAAACGGAAATGGAATCATGTCGTCTTTTCTAGGGCGACAATTTTATCGTTCCACACTGTAGGCTCTGTCTGGTTGTCCATGAGAAGTGGTCCACAGAGGTCTGACAATTATGACTTCGTCCCTACTCCACCAGCATGGTCTGCATGTCTGGTTCGTCTAAATTTGACACTTTTTGTGACGGGTCGTAGGTGGCCGTGCAGCTGCTGCTTTGTGGAGTGCTGCCTCCTGGATTAGTTAAATACAGCTTGCAGCATCCTTGTTTAATTGCCATCAAGCTTTCTCTCCATACGTATAGTTAGCGTCCATGTTGTGCATCCATACAGTAGCATCGATAAGGCGGCTGCTTGGAAAAAACTGTGTTTTATTTTATCGGTCAGGTTTGACTTCCATATGACCGATGCCTTTGCAAGTCGCGTGTTGATATATGTCTTAGTTGACGAGACACTTCTTTCTAGGTAGGTGAACTTGTCAACTAGTTTCAGAGAACATCCGTTTTGTGTGGAGATGTCGTCTTTTTGATTAAAAGGCATGTATTTCGTCTCATCTGCGTTGACATGGAGGCTTATGTCAGCAGTTACTCGTTTAAGACTATAAAGCAGGGTTTCGGCTTCGCGGAAGGCGTATATGCCAGAAGTGCTGTCATCGGCGCAGTCCGCGTTCATAATTGTTTGTGCTGGGTATCTTCTGCTTATATCTTTTTTCAACTTGAAACCGTTGTCTTTATCAATAGACGTTCTAAAGACGTACTTTAGACAGATGATAAACAGGTAAGAGGCGATTGTGTCTCCAGGTAGCACATCTGCAACAGTGTCGAAGTAGTATGTGTCTCCATCCGGGGAGCGGACTTTTACTTTGTGTTTCTATATAGCATCATTATGGCAGCGACGCTTTCTTTGGGAAGACCGTCGGCAAGTAGTATTTGCTACATCATCCCACTGTGTAAGTAATTAAAGGCCTTGGAGAAGCCGAAAAATAATATCATTGCCTCTAGGTTCTTTGCATGTACACCTTATATATATATATATATATATATATATATATATATATAAAGTTGGTGACTGTAATTGAAGGCAACCCGAACGCTTCCTTTTGAATAGCTGCAAAACCAACGTGTAGGGGATAGCACTACTTCATTCCCTGGATTGTTCCACTTTTATCTTTGATCCCTACTTTATGATGCTGTGTGTTAAGTAAGGCGGTAAAAAGTACCATTTTTTCTAATTGTTGGTATGAATCGACATATTATTGGACCTCGGTCTCTAGAACCCTTGGCAAACACTCTACCCATTAGACCAATGGCCAGGTCTCCCTCACTCACACTCTCTCTCTCTCTCTATATATATATATATATATATATCTTAAGAGGAGTGTTGATGAATATTTCTGTGGCAATACTCAACCTCTTATAAAACTATTTACAACTAATCCAGGTTTTTTTCGTCTCATAAGAAGTGAAAGTTTGTTGACAGAACAAAAGTATTCAGCTATGCTTCTTTTTCTCAATGAGATTAAAATTGTTTTATACCCCTCATATATATATATATATATTCCCAACCCTCCACACAAGCTGGGTGCGCCACAAAGTCATTTTTAAAGAAAATTTGAACCGCTTTAAATATGGTGTTTTATTTCTAAATGTTCAGTTGCCATATCAAAGTTAAAGTGTCTATTTTCACCTCCTATTTCCCATTGCTGGAGGGATAACAGTGGGATTCCATACATTTCCTAACGGTATTAGAGCTCTGCAAAATGCAAAGAGCCACGTGCCTTATTGTTCATTTTTAACGATGAAATACCTTACTTCACGAGCACCTTCTTTAATTCTTATCTGGCGACTGTGAGATACACATGAAGATCTTTGTTACAGACTTAACAAGTACATAAGTTTTTTGATTTCTCTTGTATTATAGTTTTTTTTTATGCAACCCTTTTTCGTTATATTTTATCTCTTCTCATTCCTTTAAGACACCTACCCACATACCCAAATAAGGGCGTGCACACACACACACACACACACACACACACACACACACACACACACACACACACACACATACGCATTAATATGTGTGTGCTCAATTCGGATTGATTCACAACTGTCCTTCAATCAATTTGATAAATTTACACGTCGTAAACCGTCTCAACGCAATATATATATATATATATATATATATATATATATATATATATATATATATATATATATATTTATATATATATATAAATTTATATATATATATATATATGTATATATATATATATATATATATATATATAAAGTAAAAGCGAAAGAGCATGTGGTTATGTCCACCTGAAAAAAAAACCTACATAACTTATAGCTCAAGAAAAGTAATAAACTAATAAACAAGTCCAATTAATTAATGAAAGAATGCAAACACCAATGCAATTTCCTGCCTCTGTTTGCCCTGATTGATTTTGTTGCAAACTCTCATCCCACTCTCTTATAAGCGTTGAAAAAGTTCGGTGTTGAAAAGATATACCGTTTGTCCTCCGTTTTTAATCTTTAGCGATTTCTTTGCTTGTTTTTCTTTCTTTTCAGCTACTATTAGAGAAAAAAACCCAATGCAAATCATGCCGACGATGTTTATATCCCCTTGCATGGCATTATTAGAGAAAAAAACCCAATGCAAATCATGCCGACGATGTTTATATCCCCTTGCATGGCATTATGAATCAATGTGAAGTGGCCTCATATTCTAATATCTTATTTCGCGATATCTTTGCGCATTAAGTGTGCCTCTGTGTGTGTGTGTTTGAAAGGGAGATTGTAATAAGAAGGGACTAAAGACAATTGGGAAAAAGAAAAGTATTATAGAATAGTCAAAAGTCTATTTAGTTATGTATATGATATAACAGTTGTACTTACCATTTTAAATACGGTCTGGTTTAAGTGCAGAATAAGTAGGAAGATGAATCAGCTTTTATAATATATTCCACATTAAAAGTTGCAAAATAAGAACTGTATATTCCTGTGAGTTTTATAAAGGGCTCGACATGAAGTTTTCCGACTATAAGAAAAAAATAAACAAAATTGCAATTACAATGAAGATGATCGTTTGGTTGGTTTGGTTTTATGGCATATCAACCATTGTAGGTTAATTAATGCCGAATCCATTTTTATACATTTAAATAATTATATTTCCAACAATTCAGTTTAACACACAAAAACATTTCCATTTCAAACAGTTCATTTCAGCATAAATAAGTGCGCAGTTTGAATTTCAATTTTGTTTGTTTGCTTGGGTTTAATGGCATATCAATCTTTACAGGTTATTTATTACCCAATCAATTTTTATACAAATAAACAGTTCTATTTCAAGCAAATAAGTTTAGCATAAGTACATAATTTAGTTCTATTAGACCCATAGATAGGACCCCATCAGGTGCTACTTCTCCGGCCTAGATTGGATCTCGGAACGATGGCAATGAATGGGTACTCCGCATTCCTGTAAGCTTCAGCATTACTGGAACCTCACAATCAGATTTTTTAGTTTCTTATCGTGGACATTCATTGTGGGGGTCTTATCTCTATGCAGAGAAGTAGTCGGTGTATCAAAGTCTGTTTTTGTAATTCACCTGGTAATTAAAAGAATATTGTCTGAAATAATTTTCTTGACAATTGCTGTAATCCTCCAATTCAAGTGCATTTTTACACTGATAGCCCGGGAGAACTGGGTTCAATCTCAGGTCGAGTCACATCAAAGACTCACTTGATGCTTCCTTGATTAACATTCAGCATTATAAGGTATGGATTAAGGGTAAGGTGAACCAATCCAGGGAATGGCGTAGCGACCCCGTACCTTGGTGTAGTAGCTATCGAAAAGGGAGCCTTCCGGACACTCTCGACTACGGTCGCTAACTTTACTTTTACTTTATTTTATGTGATTAAGCATTTTTTTCGAAGACATATAACAATGAATCAACATTTATTTAAAATCTACCAAGAAATAAATTTTCCTGCTTTAGAAGAAATTAAAAAAATGTCAAACACAATGAAAAATTCCATTAAGTCTTTTGAATCTTCCAATTAGATCACCTCTCATTCTTATTTCTTGTAAAGTAGTTAGTTCATATTTCTTAAATTCTCCCTGTAACTGTTACTCTTCAGTGGTCTTATTAGTTTTATCTCTCTTTAATCTATGCTATTCAATCCTAATATCATGATCCAATATACATATCTACACACTGAAGCCCAGGCCTTAGAACTCAAATCTATTAGGGTTCCATATATTTGTGAAACAATATATGGAACTTAATATAAATCTAATTTGAATCCCTTTACATACAGCTTACATATCCAGATATTTTTGTATTTAGATGGAATCAGTTTTACTGACGTAAGTATATTACAACTGATCAGACAGTAGACAATATAATCTGATCAACATACTTTGCTTTGAATTTAAAGGTAGCTTTTACCAACATGCTAAGGTAACGCATCATCGACTGAAATATTACTCTGTATACGTCAACTTAAATAATTACCAATATTTCAAAACTGATAAATACACAACAGCCCATCTTCCATCAGTTCTTTAGATTTGCCTGCAGTAAGCCGACTCCAAACAATAAATGATACGATTATTTGTTTTGATTCGGTTTACACGATTTTCAGAAAGGAAATAAAAATCAGTTTGTTCGTATTTTGAAGTTATAAGCATTTTCTACGGGATATAATGGGTTTTATCGATTCGGAAAGGTTTGAGGAAGGTAAAGATCGATTGTTTTATATATTTAAAAAGTCTAACTGACCAGAAGATTATTTTTCTAATACATGAAAAAATCGTTTTGATTCTATTTATAAAATGGATCGATATCTGATTATTTTTGCTAACTAGCTGCAGAGTTTTTATTAGTATATTCATCATCACATACCCTTTAAAGAAAGGTAGACACAAAAAAATATAAGAGGTGATGTGAGTTATTTGCGGAAGTAATCATTGAAAATTATGGGTTACAGGATATTTGTTACTTCTGAGAAACGAAAGAATAACAAAAAACGGATATACAGTGTGACTATTGTTGAATCTATATTTTGATATCTTCTTGTTTTGCAAAAATGAACGGAGATTGAATTGAGATCCCCACTATTGATTGATTGATTGATTGATTTTTGTGGCATTCCAATTTTTCTTGGGTTATTTGATGTCAATATTTCAGAAGATTATATTCACCGACCGGCTTATTGTTCGTGAATGGTCCGGGAGACCGGGGTTCAATCCCAGGTTGTTTCATACCAAAAACTTAAAAAATGGTGCTTGATACCTCCTTGCTTAACACTCAGCATTTTAAGGTATGTATAAAGGGTAAAGTGGAGCTATTCAGGGAAAGATGTAGCAACCTCCCCAACACCTTGGTATTGTATCTATTGAAAAGGGATCCTTTGGGTTGCCCTCGACTAAGGTCGCCAACTTTACTTACTTCATATTCATTGTAACTTCATATTAGTATTCAATAATCTATTTGACACAGAGTTGGGATCTTAACAGGTTCATATTCATAGGGTCAAAGAAAACCTAATTGCTATGACAATAAAAAGTTATGTTACACTTTCAGGGTCTGCAGAATTAAGAGCAGTGCAATAAGATTGAGTTTTATGCAAAATACTGGACACGTTGTTATCTCGAAGGAAAAGTGTTTGTAATGAAACAATGGGTATCCTGATGGGAAATTTATTTAATTGATGGACACTGACTATTTACCCTCTATGGATCTAAGACATGGATACACTGTGAGTGGGAATATTGTGGATTTTATTCTTAGATAGGAATCTGATTTACAAGATTGAACGAAGGTTGAATGGAGTTGATTTGCCATCGATAGATATATATTACTTTGTCTTTCTGAAAAGTTTTCATTGTAATTTCACACAAGAACACGATTAGTCAGCCTCGAAGAAGGTAAAAATAGATGGATAAACGATTTTCTTGGTTTCTTTGTTTAATGGCATATCGACCTTTGTGAGTAATCTATTGTCAAAGCCTTTTTTTGAAGGATAGATGTGGTCATTTTAAACCATAGCTGCGGGTATAAGTGCAAACTTTTCACAAAAGTATGAACCCGAATGTCAACATATTAGTGCGACTGAAGTTTGATCTCGTAAGGTACGATGTTGCTTTTCAGCATGTTAATAACTCTGCTACGTGGAGTTGTCCTGATATATAAACAGGGTGGCAACTGTGGATTTTATATTTTGATAAATATTGGTTTTACAAGAGTGAATGATAATTTATTCGAGGTATCTATTCAATAATCTGAAGACGTGTCATTCCCTGAAAACTTAACATTAAAATTTCATCTCAATTCCAACGCATGGCTTCTAAGGATATTAGCTGTTATATTTATACATAATCATATATAGTTGATGATGCTGCAGGATTATATTATTATTATTTACTCCTTTAGAGTTTTTCACATCAGTGTTAGCAGATGATTTTTCGCTGGAGTTTGAGTGAGAGCAAGTCTCCTCAAATTTCCAGGACTCGTCTCAGGATTCTGGCCGTTCTTAGCAATCCTGTCGTTTAGATAGTCTCTACCCGTCCGCCAATTTCCAAGTCCTCCAGACCCTTTAATACTCCTTTAATTATTGTGCCTAACGCACCAATCACAATTGGCATTATCGTTACTTTCATGTTCCACGTGTTTTTTTTTAATTCTCTAGTAAGGTCAAGGTTCTTATCCTTCTGTTCATTTTCCTTCAGATTTATTCTCTGGTCCCCCGGGACAGCAAAGTCAACAATTTTGCAGATTCTCTTTCTTTTGTTTATTATTATGAGGTCTGGTCTTCTGGCCGGGATTAGGTGATCCGTTTGTATGTTAAAGTCCCATAAGAGTTTATGAGAGTCATTTTCTAGGACAGGCACCGGGTTGTGCATATACCATTTATTATGATTATTATTATTATTATTATTATTATTATTATTATTATTAAGCAGATGTACATGAAACCATAAAAGTTTACAAATTATTTGTATCAAGAATAGTTAATAGAAAGTTAAAATTGTTTACTAAGTACTATTATAATTAGTTTATTTAAACTATATCATTTCCTACAAATTCTTCTTCTTTTAGGAATAATTACTTGAATGAATAATTGTTTACTAATATATGGACCTTTTTTAAGAGTATGACAGTTTGAAAAGAAATAATGACATCAGAATTGAATAAAATAACAAATTGAAACCCTATACCAGTCACCTTAGGTTTGGTTTGATTTTTTTTGTTTAGTGGCATATCAACTCTTTTTAAGTTATTTTAATGCCAAAGCCATTCTCCTAGAAGAACAGTAGTGGTACTATTTAACCCATAGCTGGGAGGATAAAAGGGGTTCTACATCTTAGGCAAAAGGCTTAGTAAATTAACACTATATCCTTCATTCAATCAATCTTTTTGTCCTCCCCGATCATCGTAGGAAATAAGCTTTTACGGTGTGGGCTACAGTTACAATTCTACAGTTGCAATTCTTAATTCAGATTCTTCATAGAAAGTTCAGCTTGTGTAATTTCATTTCTCCGAGCATTAATCTCAAATAAACGTAAACTGGTTTAGTCAGAATTTGAACTCTCTTCGCTAAAATTCATTCTTCGTGCCATGAACTCTAATGGATCACCGTTAGATTTATTATTCCCAAAATTTCACAGTTCACTTTCTTCAACAAAATCCACACTTCAAGTTAATGACCTGTCCTTTTACATCAGCATTTGTCTTTTTTTCTCTACGACAAAGATTACTGATGGCCTCATTGCCAGCGCAGGCCTTTGCAATTCTAACAATGTTTCCCTTTTTTGTTTTTTTTTTTGGAGGATATGCCTTTTTTGCATTGGCGTGCTCAAAATATTTAGTGCAATCCTGGATTCCAATTTTTTATTAAAAGAGTTAGATTTATGAGTCTGGCATATTTTTTCATGATAGCCTAGGTCTTCTCAAAAAAATATCACCTCGGACTGTATGGATGGAGGTTGTTTTGTTTTTTTGTTTTTGTTTTTGTTTGGGTTTTATGGTATATCAACCTTTTTCTTTACTTTATTTAATACCAAATCTGTTTTTATACAAATAAACAGCTATATTTTAAACAATTCTGTTCAGCATAATTAAGTAGTTTAATTGTCAAAAATATTTCTATTTCAAGCGCTTCAGTTTAGTATAAGTATGGATTTTGTTTATACACATTTAAATGTCAACTCAGTGCTATTTCAAGCAATACAGTTTAGCATAAGTATAGTTTCTATATCAAAAACAAATATATTTCAAGCAATTCAGTTTAGCATAAGAACAAAGTTTATTTCTATTTAACCCATAGATAGGACCCTATCAGTTTGTATAACACCACGCCATAGTCCATCTGGGAATGATGGCAATGAATAGGTACTCCGCTTTCCCGAAAGCTCCAGCATTACTGGAACCACACTATCTGATTAATGAGTGTTATAACCAGGACCATCGTAGGTAGGAGTCTTATTCCCCTGCAGAGGCACAGAGTGGTGTATTCTACAGCCCCAGCTGACTGAGCAATATATATATATATATATATATATATATATATATATATATATATATATATATATATATATATATATAAAGAACTTGATTAAACTAATGAAAATTATCACTTACAAAGTCATAGAAGTGAAGTCTCCATAGTAAAAACCTTACTACGGCTTAATTAATTGATCCTATTTAACTTTTACTCTGAGATAATCCATTGAATATTTGATAGCTTGTTCGGATGTGAGCTTTCTCATCAGTCCAGCAACCTGGTTTCACCGTGGAGTCATAACTCACGATTGTGTCTTTGGCTCTTAATAGCATGGTGGAACCCATATCTCTCAAGGTCTGTAACTAGGTTTAAACACAGTTTCCTTTGTTAATGTGCCCAGTTAGCTTTAATATTTACTCATAGCTGAATAGCATTTGCATTTTAAACTATTTTTAAGTAAATTAATGTCATATGAAAAGCAATCAGCCTATTTCAGTATTTGAACTCGGGTAGCCGAATCAAATTCCTACGAAAAAATCCAATAAGACATGTGTGTCATTCAAAAATAAGATATTAAATTAGGAAGTAGGAGTAGGTAGCTTTTATCCTTCACCTGCCAGTACACGAAGATCCCATTTTTATTTAGATAAATGGCTTGAAAATTCTTACGATATTTGAAAACTCATTTTCTTCGTCATTCAAAAATGATAATCTAAGTGACGTTTTATTGAACTCAATTGATGCCAAAAATGTAATTCGTTTTTTTTTTTTTTACATTTATACACGGGATATTTAGCGACCAAGATTTACTTTGAAGGATTTGCACATCTCTCATCAGTTCTAAAAAGTCGATGTGAGTTTCTATTAAACTATCCAACATTTAACCGTTTAGTGGTTTAAATTTTTGAAGATATCTACAGCCGCATTTTCTAGCAAATGATGTTGCCTCAAAACATGATGTCATAAATTTTTCATTGGGAAAATCTCCATGAAATATAAGCTAAAATATTTCAAATTTTTGTTGTGGAAACTAAAAGTTTTCCGCAAAATCCCTTAATTGGATAAAATTTCAAACTAGCAAATAAACCATAGTATGTACTTAGACTATATTTATCCACAGTATGATGTTGGGAATTCGATTATCGCTGCACATGATAGAGAAAGGGTTATTGCGAATTTTTACGGCAATTGAAAACTCTTCACTCGAAAAACTCAAATGACACAACCATCTTGCCCTCATTGAAGCTGCATCGATCTGTGCTCATTAAATGTCAATAAAATCCGACAAAGAATTTTTATTCGAATGATTCAAAGCTTAGGGTGCTTGTTCAAATGGGTCTCGTCAAATGGGTCGATTGCATTAAAAAAGATCAAATTTACTTACGTACAATTAGCGTGCGACAAAAGGTCAATTTTAACCGGAGTACAGCCGGTTTGAATTCATAGCTTTTTTATATTCTCTCTCTCTCTCTCTTTATTTTATCATGTCTTAAGTATCCATTCCGCCAAACAATTTATTAATAGCTAAAGGAGAGCAAAGGGATTAATACCATCCCCAAAAGTATTAGCTCAAAGTGGAACGCGAATAGCCACGTTCAAAACCGTGTTATGGATTTCATATCTGTCGACGATAGCCGTTATTTTAAGAATTAACTCCCTTGCAAGATAGAAGTATTTTTTATTCGTTCTAAATTTTGTTATCTAATAAATGTTATGGAAATATATGCATTTTTACGTATTCACTTTGAATAATTTAGGATTTTGTGAGTACAGTGGACAAAAAAAAAATAAATAGGACACGGGTACCTAGTATGTTATATAGCATTCTACCTTCTTATATTGAACAAAATAAATTAAGTTATAGGTTGGGTTTGGTTTGGTTTCTTTGTTTAGTGGCATATCAACCTTTGTAGGTTATTTAATGCCAAAGCCATTCTCCTAGAAGAACAGTAATGGTACTATTTAATCCATAGCTGGGGGGATAAGGGGTTCATACCTTTCCCAAGGGTATTTACCCGAAAGTGAACGTAATAGCGCAAATGAAATGTGAACTAACTCACTACGATTGTGCAATCCATCGCCTTAACTATTACACCACGAGGACACCCCCATGAAGTTATAGGAATACCCCTTCTTGCTCTCTCTATCTCTATCTGTCTCTCTCACACACAATATATATATATATATATATATATATATATATATATATATATATATATATATATATCGGTGTGGCATACTAGAGTTGAAGCCTCGTCGAAAAAATTGTAAACCGGAAAAGTAAGATTTGACCGAAAAGGACTTTTGAAGAATAAAGTCAGTACATTACAAAAAGTGAAAATTAGCGGAAATAGATTGTAGAAGAATCAATACATCACCAAAGAATGAATCGAAGATATTTTTTTATCGTTTGGTTAGAAAAAAACAAGTCAAAAATATATTATTTTTGATGAGAAAAAGAAGGTGAAGAAATATATTGTTTTTTTAAGAACCAAGAACGAAACAAAATTGTTTTGACTGAAATAGCAGTTATGGCAGAATTTTTAGTGAATCGTTATCTCAAATGTTCCCTAACCGGCGAGACCAACACGTGTGTTCATTCAGAGATCAAGGCCTGACATGATGTTGCTAAGTACAATGGTGTTTGGAAACACTTTCCTTAATGTAAATTTGGCTTTCTGAATTCGAAACGTGGAGAGTTTTATTTTACTGTTAAGGTTTAAACGATTACTGACTTTTTATCACACGAGGAAATTAACGGTTTGCAATGAAGAATAGGCCAAGGTTAAAATTAAGAGAAGAGAAAAGGCCGGCTCTTTTTTTGGAAAAATTAGAAGAAACCATTCACTGGAAGTAGAAGACAGAATAAGGAAAGAGTGGAATTAATTGATAGAGCCCAAATTAGGGAAAGCAGGACTTTTTAGGTAAAAGTTAAAAGGAAAACGAGTAAATAGGCTGAGGATATCGATGGATGGAATTAATTTTTGATATCCAAATTAGGAGAAAATCAAAATTATTAATAGCACCTAAAACACCAACCCTCGGCTGGGGAAAAATGCTCATAAGCAGAGAATTTCGTTCCTCGACAGTGATCAGCGCAGAATGACTAAGTGACTCCACGATACTCTGTGTCTTGACTCGTGCCAGACTACCAAAAGGCCGAGAGAAGCCAGGAGAAAGGGGCTGATAAAAGGCAACATAGCAACAAACGAGATAACATTTTGCCAGACTCCTTAACATATACAAACCAAGAAGATCGAACATAATAGGCTACCTGAAATACCATGATTTTAGATTACCTTACTTTAAATCAATTTTTGCCAGATTATAAAATACTTAAAACTTAATATAATTTGAGAGGCCTTGTACCTGACTCTTAATGACGCAAAATTGTTTGAATGTTGATTCCTGAGCTAGATCTCACTTCTATTACTACTACCCATCTGGAAGAGTGAATGGATGTACCATTCTAAAGATTTATCTAAATACTATTGTTTGTTAAAAACCTTTTCCTACTTTGAATTTATTAGCATTTGAATTTTTTTACTTTCTTAATTGTGCGGTCTCATCCATTCCGTCAGCCTCTGGAGATTCTGATTAGCAATCGATCTTTTGTATGGATCGAAATCAAAAATTGGACTGATAAGTAGATCAATATAACCAGTCAAGTGGAACAGTTAAAGGTTTAAAACGAAATGCTGTAAGTGTTTGGAGAAGGCCAATATCCTGCTACGCTCATACACATGCAGACACGTACACACCAACACCCCCCATATATATATATATATATATATATATATATATATATATATATATATATATATGTGTGTGTGTGTGTGTGTGTGTGTGTGTGTGTGAAAGAGAGATATTCTGTTGATGTATTTTTTTCATAAACTTAACTTACACAAAAGATTATATGGAACTTGTCACTTTATTTAATATATCTACCCATGTCTGTGTCTATATTTCTATTTCTCACTCATTCCCCCTCTCTCTCTCTTCATATATATATATATATATATATATATATGTATGTATGTATGTATGTTTATTATAAACGCGTACTACGCTGATGATATAGTGCTTCTGGCAAATACACCTGCCCAATGCGTACTTCTGCTGCATAGCATGGAGTAAGCAACAGGCAATATATGCCTCCTTGTCAATGAGGACAAAACAGAGTACATGTACAAAATGAAACAAGAAAAACCTCCATACTTTCAGGTAGCTCTTTGAAAAATTCGCCTACCTTAGAAGCAGCGTCTCATCTACTGAAAATGACATTAATGCGCAACTAGCAAAATCATGGTCAGCTATTGATGGGCTATATATGGAACTCAGACTAATCCAATAAAATAAAACCCAATTTGTTCCCAGCGCAACATGGACGCTGACTAAGTGCATTGGGAAAAAGCTCGACGCTAATTGCACAAGAATGCTACGAGCTATATTGGACAAATAATGGGAGCAATATCCCACAAAATAGCAGCTATACAGTAGCCTATCTCACTTCTCTAAACCATTCAAATCGGATGAAAAAGATATGCAGGACACTGCTGGAGAAGTAAAGGCGAGCTCATATGCGATGTTCTCCTGTGTACTCCTTTACAAGGCTGTTGGTTGTTTGGGTTTTATGGAATATCAACCTTTGTCAATTTTTTATCGCAAAATCTTTTTTATGCAAATAGTCATTTCTATTTCAAACAATTAAGTTTGGCATGAGTACGCGGTTTAATTATCAAGAACGTTTCTATTTCAAGCTATTCAATCTATTCAAACAGCTCTAATTCAGCTAATTCAGTTTTGTATAAGTACAGTTTTTTACACTCAGTTAAATGTCAAAACAGTTCTATATTAAACAATTCAGTTTAGTGTTAGTACAGTTTATGTTAAAAACGGTTCCATTTCAAATAATTCGGTTTAGCATAAGATCGCAGTTTAAATGTAAGAAAAGTTTATCAAAAACATTTCTATTTCAAATTTTTCGACCAAGTCATGCAGTTAGTTCTATTCAACCCATAGATAGGACCTTATCAGGTGCTACCATTCCAGGCCAGAGTGGACCTGGCAATAATGGCAATAAAGGGGTGCTCCCCATTCCCAAAAGCTCCAGCACCACCACTGAAACATCAGTATCAGAATGTTTGGTGTTATATCACTTGTTGGGTCTTACCTCTCTGCAGACGTGCAGTCGGTGTATTCTACTGCCCTAACCGTTTGGGCAACCTTAACAAGGACGAACATGTGTTGGTCGTCCAGCTTGAACCCATGAACAACAGCTCTGTACAAACACAGGATCTGGTGTGGAGGACCAGCCGAATGCGATAGACGATAGAGATAAATGGAGAGGGTGGGTTAGGGAAGTCCGTGCTCACGGCACGTCATTATGCTGATATATATATATATATATATATATATATATATATATATATATATATATATATATATATATGTATATATATGCTCTCCCTACCCTTGTAGGATTGAGCTCTCTAGCGAAGGAAGTAATCGTGTTGCCATTAGCGTATATGCAAGGCTCTTCATATGAATTGAGTTCTAACCGTTAAGCTGATATATGTAGACAATAACAATTGTGATCCATAACCGTTTAAATTTCCTTCACTAATTCTTGTTTCCTCGTGGCTGTGTGGTAGAATCTTGGATTGACGTTCGAGTCAACCGGATTTCGATTCCAGCTTCGGGAATCTAGCCTGTCACGCCACACTAATGATTTCTGATAGAACGAAACAGATCTGCCTGTGGATGACAATATATATATATATATGCATGTATGTGTGTGCTTCGCTAACATATTCTGTCGATACATCTGTTTATTTTTTATCAAATATAAGTTAATTAAACAAGTTAGACAGAGAGATAATTACTAGTGATTATAATTCCCGCTAGGAAATTTATTCAACTGAAATAAGAGCAAGCAGAGGATATTATTAAAATTACAGCCAAGTTACCTTCAAAACAACATATCTTGTGACATGAGAGAATCAAATCATCGATGATCTGACTAAGAACCTCTATTGGTGACGAATAAGTAGTAACGGTTACTGTAAGCTACTTAAACAAATATCCTCATCAACTCCAGCCTTCGAACAGGTATTAAAATATCACCGAAGCTTACGTGCCGAATAAATTAAAACTTAGCAATTTTTTAGATGCGCGTTGAATATCTTTAGAATGGTTATCATATTTAATTCGGTTCATAGATTTTGCAAAGCTTCAGTAGCTAGAATTTAAAATGTCGCCAAATTTATCACACAAATTATTCAGAAATAGGGGTTATCAAAATCCTGTTACTAATTTTTCATTAAGGGTGAAAGATCTTTATTAAAGAATTTATATGAATAATTATATATAGTCGAATAAAAAAAAGCGGTGTACATTTTGTATTCAATTTATCAAATAATATATCGAATATATCAAATAATATATCACTTGTATGATATATCAAATGATATATCAGTCGTAGGAAAAATTAAATAGTTTTCGTTCCGTCTGTTTTTTTATTAATCCGAGCTTTAAATCATATAAAAAATGTTCAATTAAACGTCTTCAGCGACAGAAAAAAATCATATTAAGCCAGCCATAACTATGTGCGGTGATATTGGTCTTGTAAACACTGCTTTCTGTTCATAAATATAAGTTGTATTAACGCGTCTATGATACATCTGTCTTAGCTGTATAACATTTCCCAGAAAAAGATAAACGAAATTACAGGGTGATAAATTTCAATTTAACTAAGATAAAGATTCTACTTTTTATTGATAATGTTATAATTTGATGAAAATTGATGAAGATTCCAAGATCAAGATGAAAGATCCGATCTATCCTCTGTAAATGAGTATTTTCTGTGGCCCTATATTTTAGCAATATCATCTATCCGTGTATATATATATATATATATATATATATATATATATATATATATATATATATATATATATATATATATTCATCTCATCGTCTTTGCCAATTTAACTATGGTTGCCTACTTTTTCTACCAAATTCTGTTGGTATATATGTCTATCTCATCTGTCTCTGTACACTTCTGACTATATACCTTTCAACATGTATCAGATTACCCCTGTATTTTATATATATATATATATATATATATATATATATATATATATATATATATTTGTGTGAGTGTGTGTGTGTGTGATGCATTCAATAAGTTTCTAGATGTCTTTATACAGGCATTTAAAATTGTCGTAGACAAGTGAAAAATTAGTATGTTATTGCTAAACATCTTATCAGATGGCTGACCAATTTTTATGATTTTTGGTTCATATGTACAGTTACAGCAGAAATTGGAATACACCCTATTAAAGCCTGATTGTCACAGCTGGTGAATTTCAAAAATGCGTTCTGGACTTTAGAAGAATGATATGCAATAAAATTCTGTTTTAAACTTGGGAAAAATGCCATGCGATGAAAGCTGGATATACTACTATGACCCAGAGACTAAGAGACAGATTTCCCAGTGGAAGCATGCTGGCTCTTCCAGACCTAAGAAGGCCAGACAGAGCAAATCAACCCACAAACTTTAGATGATACCTTTTTTTTGACAGCACTACACTGGGTTCCCACTGGACAGACCGTCAACAAGGAATACTATTTTGAGATTTGAAGGGAGTTGAGGAAGAGATTCCTAGGGAAGAGGTCAACACTTTGCAAATAGTGTCAGTGGCATTTCCACCAGGACAATGCACCAGTCAACAACTCCATCCTTGTCACAGACTATTTGACAAAGATGGGCATCAAGACAGTTCGTCACCCTCCCTATAGTCCAGACCTTGGTCCCTGTGACCTTTGGTTGTTCCCTCAGCTCAGAGGCTGTCGTTATGAGACAATTTAGGAGATGAAAGAGGTTGTGACGAAGGTTCTTGAAACGCTCACACAAGAGGACTTCCATGGGCCTTCCAGACGTTGTTGGAACGGTACTACAAGTGCATTGTAGCCGGAGGAGATTCCTTCGAAGGGGAATAGAGTTTTATGTGTGTGCAATCAATAAAATTGCTCTTTCGAAAAATGTCTGTAAACTTATTTAATGAACCTCGTATATATGGAAAAATGGTAGGTTTTGGTGAACCTGACAAGATGATAAAAGTAAGTTGAAAAGTGAATAAATTAAACACTTGCAACGGGGTTTTGTGGTAATATTTCGTTCTTTATTGATTAAGTTCTTCTGTTAATAGAGAACGAAAGTTTACCTCTAAATATGTTGTAAGTGCTTGATTTATCCACTTCTGCGCTTATTTTCTATGATATTGCCCTAGGAGATATAGTATTCGCCAAATAGCCTGGGAGACAGGGATTAAGTGCCAAGTGGTTTCGTACCAAAGACTCAAAAATGTTATTTTATTCCGACCCAAACACTCAGCATAATAAGGTAGGGGTCAAGGGTAAATTGAAGCAATCCAGAGAAATGATTATTAACCTGCCCTACACCTTGGTCTAGTAGCCATAAAAAAGGAGCTTTCGGGTCGCCCTCGACTATGGTTCGCCAACTTTACTTTACTTTATATATATATATATATATATATGTGTGTGTGTGTGTGTGTGTGTGTGGTGTATGTGGTTAGACAGCAGTCTTTCATTTAACCATGTTTGATTCAATAATAAAAAACATATTTTGTCTATCTCATTTTATTAAGATCATTTCAAGCTTTCCGTTAAGAATCTTGGTTTCAGGTTGGAATTGATGGGCAAAATTTGAAAACTTATCCACTAATTCCAATCTGAAACGAAGATTAGCTAGAAACTATCCACTAACTCCAATCTGAAACGAAGACTATCAAGAAACATTCACTAATTCCAATCTGAAACGAAGACCATCTAGTAACTCGAGAGGATCTTAATAAAATTACATCGACAAAATGTATCTATATATATATATATATATATATAGCACCTTTAAAAGCCTTCGGCTGCTTTAAAATTTTTGTTGTTAAAATTGTTAATTTCTGAGAAATTGATAAGTTTTAAAAGGAATTTTTACATTGCTATTTTTGGCTCATTTGGAATCATTTGCATATCTAATCATTATATTTTGTATAATTGATTCAGAAAAACCCATATCATGAAAAATATTAAACAACGTTCATTTCAAGAATCCACTGTACATTTTGAATATAACGGGTAGCCTCCATTTTCTTGGATAATTGCTTCAATTCACCTCCAAAGATATGTGTACAAAGATCCCTCAAGATTAAATGGATTCTTCTGACGAGCACATCTCTTTAATTTCTGACTTTTGCTTGATGGCATTTATGTGAGGTATCTGACTGGTCCACCAGTCATTATGGTAACATTTTCATCTGCCAAACCTTTTTTTTTGGATGTGATCTGTAGCATAGAGTTCCGTCATGCTAAAAATCTCACCTTCATTCAAGTCTGATTTCAAACAGCAACTCAATATATTTGGAACTATTCAAGTTTAATTAATTTTACCCATCAGTTTATATTCATCATCCAATTCTTTCCTCCTAATTCCATTGATTTCCTCATGTAATGTGGTTCTTACTACTTTTATTGAAGGCTTTCTGACAAAATTTCTACCAGTTAGAATTCAGCTTCATCCTAGTTTCATCGCTGAATATGATATTATTCTAAGCATCTGCCTGCCATAGTTCATACCTCTTAGACCAACTTAATCTTGCCTTCAAAACCTTTTTAGCTAATGTTTTCTTAACTGAAATTCATCCCTTCAGTTCACGTTTTCAAATGATACGTTTATCAGTTTCTACCACCACAAAATTGGACAAATTTCATTCATCAATTATTTACAGTACTGATTTGTCTCTGTACTGAATTGTCAGATTGCAAATTTTTCTAGTACTTAAAAATCCGGTACCAAATTATCCGTCAATCGAATTGTCTGGTTCCAAATTTTGTCCCATTGAATTACCTGAAACTTAATTATTCGACCCCGAAAAGTCCAGTAGCGATTTGTTTGAGTATGATATTGCCCAGAATCGAATTTTGCGGTAAACGATTGTATTAGTACCAAATTGTCCAGTACAGAATTGTTCTGGTCCCGAATTGCCAAAATACCGAAATAACCAGAAACATGCAATACCAAACTGTACAGGTACTAATTTGTCCAGTATCTAATTTTCCTGTGCTTAATCTTTCTTGTACCGAAAAGACCAGTACCTATGTTTCAGTTCGTAAATATCCTTGTATCGCGTTTTCCTGTACAGAATCGTCCGAATTGACTGGTAAATATAATCCGAGTAGCGAAGTATCTGGTACCAAATTATCCTAATGAAGATTTTTCCTTTACCGCATTGTCCAGGACCGTATTGTCTAGTATCAAATTGTCCGGTACCTAATCTTTCTATTAGCTGACGATCGAGTAACAAATTGTTCAGCACCGACATTTCTTGTAGTAAATTGTCAAGCGCCAAATTGTCAGGTAACAAATTGTCTAAGAAAGGATTGTCCGGTACCAAATTCTGCTAGAACCAAATAATCCCAATTATTCTTTTGTTGCAAATTGTCAGATAAGAATTGTCAGATACCGAATTGTCAAGTGCCATATTTTTTCCGTAAGAAATTATCTTAGTGCCAAATTTTCCTGAACTAAATTGCCTTTGGTTTGTACGAAAAAATATGACGATTTAAAACTGGTTAATTTTGTGCAAATAAATGAATCCTGTCCATAGAAAATTATACCTACTTGGTATTCGTTCAGAAATCCTTAGTTAAATGTGTATACATATAGATAGAATTTGGTGTTGAATAACCTACAAAGATTGATACTCCATAAACCCAAACAACAAACCAACCTAAATTTTCTTGTACCGATTAATCCAGAAGCAAATTGTCCTAGTACCAGAATTGTCCTACAACAGTATTTTCCAGTACCAAAATTTCCAGTAAATAATTTTCTGATACTTAATTGTCCACCACCATATGTTCTAGTACGAAATTGTTATATTACCGATATTGTCTGTGCCAAATCGTTCAGCTCCCACTTGTTCAGAACTAAATTATCCCAGAACAAAATTGTACAGTACAAAATTTTCCTAGTACAATGTTGCACAGTATAAAATTGTCCGGTTATGAATTTTTTGATACAGAACTGTCCAGTACCATATTGACAAGCACAAAATTGTCCTAGTACTGAAATACCATGTACCAAATTGTATATTACCAAGAAATTGTGATTGTACTGAATTTTCTTCAACCAAATTATCCTCGTATCGAATTGTCCAGTACCAAATAGTCCTAGTACCAAATTATCAAGCACTAAATTGTCCTGTCGCTAATTTTCCGGTTACAAATTTTCCAGAACCAAAGTTTTTAGAATATCATTGTCCCAGTTTCAAATTGTTTGTTACCAAATTTTCTCAGTATAGAATTGTCCGTGTACCAAATTGTCCAGAGCCAAATTATTCAGTACTGATTTTTCCGGGCGCCCTCTCTCTATATGTATAAAAATATATGCCTACAAATATAAAAAAAATCTACCATGTCTGTGTACATATAAACCTGCTAGAGTAAATATTTGCTTACATCTCTCAACCTATCTATCAATTTAATATAAACTGCTATCCATCTATGTATGTCTACAACACTCTGTCTATATATATATATATATATATATATATATATATATATATATATATATATGTTTCAAATGTGTGTTTCAGAAACTCCGATATCATTTAATTTTTAAATGGCCGCCATATTTACCTGACCTGAC
>OY757911.1:45869179-45924179 GCA_963585895.1 Sepioteuthis lessoniana | reverse complement strand
TTGAGATTATTGATATGTCTACCTATCAATTGTTCTGTCTTTTATTAAATTAGTTTTCCCAAATGAGTTTTGTCTCAGCTAGTGTCTGCAGCCATTCATTTGTCTGGGAAATTGTTCGTGGAACAATTTTTATCTATCTTGCTTGCCTGGTTCATTAGACAAGCCATTTTTACAAGAATTCTTGTGTATCTTCTAACAACATTTAGTGTTCAAATCATGTTTGACTTATACACGTACACACAGACACAGACACACGCACTATATATATATATATATATATATATATATATATATATATATATATATATATATTCATAATATGTGTGTGTTTTGTAAGTGACGAAGTTTCTTTTTTCAGGTTTCCTCTTTAAAGACCTGTGCATGTCATCAGAAGGGCACTTTCCTTCACATTGAACAATGGATTCCAACCACGTTTTTTCCGCTTTTCCGAAAAATCGACTCTTTATACCATCCGGAATTATGTACTATATATATATATATATATATATATATATATATATATATATATATATATATTTAAATATATGTATATATATATATATATATATATATGTGTGTGTGTGTGTGTGTGTGTGTGTGTGTGTGTGTGTGTGTATGTGTGAGGGTGTGTGTGAGTGTGCGTGTGTATATATGAGTATGTGTGTGTGTGTTCGTGTGTTTGTGTGTGTGTTAATAATTGGTGTTGCCAAATTTAACACCTTAATATGAGTGCAATCGGCTATTTCCTCACATATACTTTTATTGCATCAAAGCTTATTGAAAATATTAAGAATGATTGAAAGACAGGTGTTTGCATCTACTCGTCAGATTATAGTTAATTACTTTGCCTTCTTTTGGAGGTTAATGTAAGATTTTCTTCCAAATCTCTCGCGTCTAAGCAGACAGATAAAAAACATGATTGTCGTAAACATGGTCGTAAAACTAAATAAACAAGAAATACATTAAATTTTCTGTGGCAATAGAATCCATGGTTACAGGTAAATAGTTCCTAATAAATATCTACAATGCTCCACTCACCGAAGTCTGATTTCTGATACAGAATTTAGATATCGTATATATGATCAGCTTCATAGCTGGTAACGGCTCTTAAAATGATGCAACGGTGTTTCCTTGAGAGCCTGCAATTACTTATATCCAATTCAAGCTCAATGTCTTTGTCGGCAGGTCTTTGAATAAATAGATTGAATCACTGCAGAAGGAAAGACTCTCCACCCACCTATAATGGCTGTCCTATATGTGACACTAAACTTCATCTGGAGACAGGGTCTTGATTTAGAAATTTGGGGAATTCGAAGAACACATTTACAGCCATTACCCTAAGGGCCAATCTACCCTGGATTCTTTGTACCTGATGAAATTAGTCAATTGCCGTTAAAACTAATCACTAACGTAATCTAACCCCTTCACATATATCATTAATTATGTCATTGTTTCTAGGGTTTTGAAGTATTTAAGCTGAACATAAATTTCAGCAACAAGCACATGAAAAACACGTAAAAATGCTTTTTGTGTAAATATGTTGACGTTTAGTTCGGTGCTGTAGAGTTTGGTAATAAAAATGTCAGACAATATCCATTTTATTTTACCTCGGGTTCTTATATATCTGTCTTGGAATGGTTTGTAAATACAAATTTACATCAGTCTAAATGGCATGGTCATATAATAGTTCCAAGGGTTTAAGTCTAGTCTTAGGTAAGAATAAGGATCTAAGGCGAGTCTTAGGTAAGAATAAGGGTCTAAATATGTTTGCTTCTCTCAAAATAGAGAGCGTGTTTTTTATTTATTTATTTGGCGAATTCAATCTCAATTTTAGATTTAGATATGGTAATCAAAATAAATCTGAATAGCTGAGAATAACTAAGAATATACTGATTATCCTCTGCAGAGAAGAAAGACCCTCGGAAAAATTATGTGTTCTGAGTATAACAATAAACTGCATCTAATATTGAGCTCTAGTTATGCTGATTAGGTCAGCTGTGTACCCATTCATTCCTATGACTTCCAGCTCCACTCTGACCAAGAGTATTTGTACCTATTATGGTCTCATCTATGATTCAAATAGATCTATTTTAGAATCAAGCGTATTCGACCATGTGAAAAATCGATCAGTCAATCAATCAATAAAATTATCTCGATCATTTTATTCTAAGGACATGTTTCAGCTAAACAGTCTCAATAGAAATAATTTATTTTAATTTTTTGAAAAGCAAAACGAGATTAAATAAAAATCAGCTGTAACTTTGAATATCATTTGTCTTCAATTATAGGCGCAGCCTGTTTCAGACTTTTCAGTGATTATGTCAAATCATTTTTCTGTATTTGATTATTGAAGAGTTTATTTACTGGTAAAGGAAACTGCATTATTTTATCTATATTAGTTGGGCTTATAAAATCAGCAGGTAAGTCGTTCAATGCCGTTTCTCTGTATTAACTCCTATTCAAATGATGTTCTCACTTATTAATCACATGATACCTACGGTCATGTGTTTCGCTTTAACGCCTTATATAATTGGCAATGTCATTTAATTTTACTTCCCCTTTAACTATATTCTCTGAAGCCTGTCTATTTTCACCAACAGAAAGACTCTTACCCACGTTGTGTAGATTCTTTTAAGACAAGAAAAATCGGCTGCAAGGTTTGGACGAAACTATACGAGCCAGCGATCAGCTCTTCAAAGATGATTGGTTTATTATATATAGTTTCATTTTTAACTATGTCAAACCATCTAGGTTTATTTTATGCTTACATGTTATGTAATCGTATTCATTGTACATTCATATTTACATTTATCATGTTTGTTGGTTAAATTGTAGTGTTTTATGGCGTATCAACACTTGTTTGTTATTCTATTCTAAATTCTATCTACACATTTCATTGCATTATATATATATATATATGATTTGTAAATCAATTATTTGTCGATATCATTTTTAAATCAACCAGGCCGATTTCTTTTCACACAGGTAAACGGTTTCAAGTATTGCTACCAAACACCAATAATTCAATTTAATATGAATTAATTATTTGCCCACAGTTAAATGATGTCAAGAATAGAAAATAATTGAACTGCTCAATTTAACCCATAGATAGGACCCCAACAGGTACTACTACCCCAGGTCAGAATGGACATGGGATTAGTGGCAGTGAAGGTGTTATCCACATTCCCTAAAGTTTCAAGACTGAATCTTCTCCATCAGAGGTTTTGTGTCATATCCAGGGCACACGTTGGAGGAGACTTATCGCTCTGGAAATACAGTCTGAATATTCTTCAGCCCGAGTCGACTAAGCTGATTTCTCGAATAGTTTGTTTCTTAAGATATTTTGCAAACAGTTACATGGTATTAAATGTTTATATACAATACAAATAGTTTGCAGACATTCGTCTTCAATGAGAAGGATGAAACCAAATATCATTTTTTAAGCAAAGTTTAAAAGGTTTGAATTCAGAATTATCTTTCTCTAAGAATAATTGTCATTCCAATGTCAAAGAGTCTGCCGCAGTATATACCCATAGCTGGAGGGAGAATAGAGGAATATATAATGGAAACTATCTCATCCTGATTTTCAACTAAATTCTACGTGTTTACTTCATACGACGATAACCATTATACCACGAGCGGTTCTAATACTAATAGTTTTATAATTTTGACTTATTCATATTTAATAATAGTCATTTTTGGCATATAGGAATATTGTTTCAAGTAATTCATGATAATTCTTAGTAAACAATTATAGCTTAAAAAACTGTTCTTGATTCAACTAGTTTAGAGTAATATGGCATGAAATATTCCTATAGAATTCAAATGAATTATCAACAGACATAATTGATCCATTGATGAGTCCCTAACCGTGATTAATACTCCGGGTCAGCGTAAACTTGGGAGTCAGTGATCGCGAGTGTACTCCCCGGATTTTGAGAACTAGAGTATCCTTATTAGACGCAGTTTACCGTCATGCTCAGGACATCTTTTTTGTGTGGGTCTTGTTCCTATGAAGGAAATACTCTCAGGGAATAATAAGTGCCACTCGGAAGTAAATCAAAGGGGGAAAATAAAAGATACAGTTTCACATAAAATAAATAAACTTATGTATAACAAAAGAAGTAAGAAAAATCTAAGTAGCAAAAGAAAGAAAAAAAAAGAAATGAAAATATGAAAAAGGAGAAAAAAGAAAATATAGAAATATAAAGAATAGATATAGAAGTATAGAAATGAAAAAAGGAGTGAAAAATAAAAAAAACGAAAAAAAAAAAGCAAATTGAATAAATGGAACTAGGAATAATAGAATGATAGAAAAAAAAAAAGAACTTCAAAGAAGTGAAGTGTATTTTACAATGAACTTTTATGAGGAAAAGACAAAAATTGAAATACTTCCTGAAAGAGCACAAAAAAAAAAAATAAGATAATATATTGCAAGATTATGTTTTTTTTCATTTGAGATAGTGCAAACAAAATGTAATTCATGGAAAATATTAAACATAAACGAGAAAAAATATAGTTTTAAAAAGTTAACTCTGAAAAAAACAAAAGCAAAAAAAAACAATACTTTAGATAAAAAAAAAAAAATTCAAAATTTTATGTTAACAAATAGAAATATTTCCCTTAAGATTGAAACATCAAAGAGAAAAAAAAGTCTGAAAATTAATCCAAACGTGGAAAACTGAAATGAAAAAGAGAAAAATCGAAACAGGCAAAAGCAGAATCATAGAAAATAGAGAAAAGATCTATAAAGTACAATTTTTTATGGGAAACCAGACATAAAGAAAGATGGAGAGAACACAATCCGAAAGATATTTTTTTCTAAATCCTTCTTAAATCCTCGTGTGACATGTTTAAGTGGTGGTAGTTTTAAGTAGATCCGGAAAAAACCGTGATAAAGACAGACAAGGCCTTCCGTTCATAAGCAGATGAGAGAAAACCTGTTACCCTACTAGCACTGTTGTATTTCCCTATCTGTTTTATATTGCTTTCATTGGAAATACAACCGGAGTACAAGGGAGAATCAAAATTTTGGCAAAATTTTTAGTAAATATCCACCAGATGTCGTAATGAGGGTGACGAAACACAGAGGAATATAAGATGGTGAGCTTGCCTGATATTCTCCGAATGCTTTAGCTAGATTTACCAATATATTTTGGAGCATGACCTCAGAATCCTGATCTGTTCTGATCATCTAAGTTATTGCAACCCTAATGAAAATTCTTGAATCTTCTGCTTCCTTTACATCGATTACCTTTCCTTTCAACTGTCTTGGTACTTCTGCGTCGTCATGGATCACTGCCATTGCCCCAGTCAGCTGGGGCTCTAGAATACATAGACTGCATCTCTCCTGAGTAAGACGCCCTAACGAGTATTATGGATATGATAAAATCCGATTAAGAGGCTTTAGTAATGCTGGAAATTTGGGGAATGAAGTGTACCCCTTCATTGCTATCGCTTCGTGGTTCATTCTGACCAAGAGAGGAAGGACCTGGCCAGGAGTGGAAGCACTTACAATGATTTGAAATGCTTCGTTTACTATATACGCCCCTCAAACTAGTACGTACCAAACAATTAAAATAACTTTTGACTCACTGTAGTCTTAAAGGCTCCCGTTATGTACCACTCAATGCACAAGAGAGTGTATTCATATGTACAATTCGATCGTATATTTAGAAATCATGTTGAAAAAAATGATTTCAGAGAGATGATTTTTCATTATACTGGAGCGTATAGCAAATACTTCTCTTCCTTGTCATATTTGACAGAGAAAATTACTCTCTTGAGTAAACTGAATAGATTTTTCATCTCAACAACATCAATTAATGACAAGTTGCTTACTTTTCATGTTGTTTAAATACAAACTAGACCCGCTGCGGACTCGTTAGTTTGCTTTTCTACTTATGGTTCATGGTGACATTGACGCTACTATTGAGCAAGGATTGAAGAATTAGTCGTAGTATTTCGTAGTAGTCTCTTTTATATAAAGAATTTTAATGATTAAATGAAAATTGATGTTTGCAGCGTAGGAACAAACCACATTTTCCTTTGCATAAAAAAGAAATGGCTGCCTCCATATTTTTAACTGCCTTGTCAGACAGTCTTAGAATACGAAAACTTAAGATCTACACAAAAAGAAGTGTCCTAACGTAGGTAAGAGACTAATGAGTACCTGAAGCTCTAGTTTATAAGCTCAATAGAATGTAGATGGCCCCATTATTGATATTACTTTCAAATTAACCATAACCCAGATCGGCTGTATTTGATAGGGTCTCGTCGATGGGTCATATACGTCTGTTTAAAAATCATTCATATTTGATATAAATGTGAGCTTTTTTTCAGTAAAAACTACACAACATATCTCTATATGAATTTCATTCCCTAAACTTGAAGCATAAGATTGCATTATTCGAGTTAAAAAGCTATATATATATATATAGTTTAATTTAATTAATATATCAAATTTGGTTGAGTCTAGGTCCATTGTTGTCAAAATAATATGTGATAGATGTACTGCATTTTTTCATGGACTAGTGTTTTATGTCATTTCACGCTACAGAGGCTATCTAATATGAATTCTGTTTATATATATATATATATATATATATATATATGTATATATATATATATATATATTGTGTGTGTGTGTGTGGAAGTAAATAATGGAGTGTAATCCGACAATATATAGATATATAATTTCAAACAACAAACGCTGTTTCACTGATTAAATGGCCTACTTTTTCTTGTACTTCATATTTCCCCTAGGTTTTTGTATTTTTTGCACTTTTAAAAATCCATCGTTGATTTAACATCACTAATATAATCCCTCATAGGATGACAGTTCATTAGACCCGAAACGCTATAGTATCGACTTTGCTTCTCAATAAATATTTTCTTCGACTTGGATTATCTTGATACCAATTTATACACACACACACACACACACACACACACACACGCATATATATATATATATATATTTTTTTTTATCTAATCTATAACTCTGTTGTTGTGAAAAATTCAGTAAAATAAGGGAGACGAAAAATATATGTTCTATTTGAAAATAATGAAGCAGCACGTATGTCTAGTAAAAAAAAACCTCCCAAAAAAATCCAAACAGAATTACCTAAGCTCAAAGGTAATATAGACCGAATCTACCTAGGGTTTACCTAACGGTTCTTCAGGATTGCACAGACGCAGGATTAAATACATTTTATTGCTTAATATGACCACACACCTAAAGAAAAATTAGCTTATATATATATATATATATATATATATATATATATATATATATATATATATATATATATTTATATATATATATATATATATATATATATATATATATATATAAACTATATATATATTTATTTACAAATAATATATATATTATTTGTAAATGAATACTTTTCCTGCTAACATTATTTTCAAACTATTGCAAGGTTATACTAATACTTAGATTTATCATCAGTTATTTGTTTACACAATGTAAGATTCTTTTTAATCAACAAGTGTTTATTTTTTTTATACACAGTTAACTGGTTTTGTTTTATTTTGTTTCATATTAAGTTCTTCTTGAATGGAAAAGTCTCATCAATATGTTTATTTCGGAAACATGTAGTAGTAGACGAGCTGTTAAACATCTAATCAAATATATGTCTTCAATATTGGAATCCTTGTATATCTAATATGAAGGGTTTTTTGCGGTGTTCTAAGAATATCATTTCTTGTTACTTAAACTCCAGGTTTTTTCAAATTATTTTTAAAATATTAATTCTACTTATTAGTTTATTGTATTAAGATCTTAGAAGATTTCTTACCTCGTCCGTGGAGCTTAGACCTCGCCACTGTATGTCCTGCTATACTATGGGGTCAAGATGGTGCAATTATTAGAGACGATCAATTGAGAATGTTAGAACATCTTTTATCTGAAAAACCTTCAAAATTATTCCGCGTAAAAGAAAACAAATAATCACGAGAAAAGAAATAACACAATATGGTGAAGATAGAAAGACTGCAAACTGAATATAGATTTACATATCGAATAAAAAAGACTGAAACTGAGAGAATATATTTGATAGGACTCTGAGCAGAAAAAAAACATCTAACGCAACATCATTATAAATGTAAATACGAATATACCTTGAATACAATTCTCTAAGTTCGTGGCATTAAATTACACTAAATGGTTTGATATGCGTTTAAAATCAATGAATAAATCAATCATTCAAACAATCGTTCAATATTCTCTTTTTAAAACTTTACAATGAAGAACCAAGCAGTTAGTCTCATTATAGAACATACATTAGAAATGGCATCGAATCCACTGCCAGACTTGTACTCACAAATAAATTTGGTTCTAAGTTTTAAACTATATACCGAGGCATGCACTGTTATCTAAGGTTGTGGAGTACACATTATTTTATACTTAATGATGTATACAAATCCAGCTCGTGGAAAATCAATTAGGATTTCCTTGAAATAATTTGATATGAAGACGCAAACATTTATTTTTGAATATTCATAATTTAGACAAAAAAATAAAAATATTAGTTTAGATTCCAATCTTCTTAAATAACAAAAAGAAAATTACTTCTATCTCGTTTTCAAGCTCCCACTGACTTGTATGCTTTAATAAGACTGGGAATTAAAATCTTTCTTTCATGGTAAACCCTTCCCATTAAATACAGTTACAAAATTAGCATTTAAACATCGAATACTTTCGACATATCTGATTGGACATTTCTGTTGTTAAATCTCTAGAGACTGGGAAGTGTAAATCATAGAGACATCCTGTTTAAAATGGAAATGGTAGTAACACTGAAAAAAAGACTCACCTTGAGATAAATAAACTCGAATATTCGACCTAGACAAAACTTGATATCTTATGGAGAAGAAAATCATTGGCTTAGCAAGTAGAGTGTTTGCCAATAGTCCAGGAGACCTGGGTTTAATCCCAGGTCAGGTCATACCAAAGACTTTAAAAATGGTATTTGATACCACCTTGCTCAACACTCAGTAATATAAGGTACGTATCAAGAGTAAAGTGGAGCTATCCAAGGTAACGAGTAGCGCTCTCTCAAACACCTTGGTGTAGTAGCTATTGAAAATGGAGCCTTCGTGTCACCCCCGACTACGGTCGCCAACTTTACTTTACTTACTTATTCATTTAATAATAATCCCATTTTTCTCTGTATTATACATTAATTGATTAAAAATTATTCACTGCAGCGTATTTTTTGCAAGTGAATTAGCCTTATAATGTTGTATGAGATAATAAAATAATTTTTTAAAATAATTTGAAAATAACGTGGGTCCTTGCGTTCACACCAATCGTTAATGTTTCTAAATTGAATGATTTATTTATTGGTCTTCATAGTATACCAATACCTCTCGCATTATTTTATGTCCAGAGGCTAGATAATATTTTTTGTTGTCGTTTCTTAAGATTTTTTTTTTTAACTTTTTTGCATACGATCCTGTCAGGTACGACTCATTTTTAAACATAATAAAACAGTCATCGAAAGATAACCATGACCCACACTCAAACCACATACACAAACCGCATCGCTCTTCGCGCAGGTAAAAAAGGGGCGCGTCCTGCTGAGGTTGGACCCGTGGCCTCAGCGTTCGAAAAATCAGGTACAGAGCTCAAACGACCAAAGCTACTAAAATGCAAGCAAACACTACAAATAGCAACATTTAACGTAATAACTTTAAATAGAATAGGACAACTACCAGAGCTAATACCAGAACATAACATTGACATAATATGCATACAAGAACACAGATGCACGCACGCCGAAGATATCAAATATCACGAAACTGGCAAGGGCTGGTCGTTCGTCACTGTATCCGTATGGAAAAACTCTGTCAACGCCACAGTAGGAGGGGTAGGATTGCTTATAGGACCTAGAGCATTAAAAACGCTAAATAGCATTGAGAAAATACAACCTAGAATGATGGCAGCTACTTTTAACGGCAACCCCAGAGCAACAATCATCTCCTGCTACAGCCCTACCAATGTTAGTGAAGAAACTGAATTAGTCACCTTCTACAATGAGTTATCCTCATTAGTGCGTAGCATCCCGAAACTCAACATGTTAGTCATTGGCGGAGACATGAATGCCCAAATCGAGAAAAACGGAAACAACAAATACAGCCTCCACAACACGTCAAATAGGAATGGGCAACAACTAACAGATTTCATGATAGAAAATAGATTAGCATGCCTCAATACAAACTACCAAAAAAGGGAGGGCAATCTATGGACATACACGTACGCGAACAATACTAAAGCTCAGATAGACTATGTCCTCATTAACAAGAAATGGGAAAATAGTGCAATGAATTGCGAGGCATACACCTCTTTCGAGGGTGTGTCCACCGATCACCGAATAGTCACGGCGAAAATACGGCTAAGCCTAGGAAAAAACGCCAAACGAACAGCCACTACCAAACACTATGACTGTGCCCTTTTGAACAACAGAGATATAAGAGATAAATACGTATTAGAATTAAGCAACATATTCGAAACACTACAAGAAAAGACGAAAAAAAATTCACCAAACGACGAATATGAAAATTTCGTCAATGCGCACCTCGAGGCAGCAGCAAAATGCATTCCAACAAAACTCAAAACTAAATATAGAGTCCCATGGGAAACTTTAGCGGTGAGAGAAAAACGTGCACTAGTGAAAACAGCCTCCAAAAATTATCGAAAAAACCCAACAAACACAAATGCCTTAAAACTAAAAACGGCACAATATCAATTAGCAAGCATATATATAAAGGAACAGACAGAATACATTCAAAATCCGATAGTTAAGATTAGAGACTCGGTGGAAGATAGACAATCTAGGATAGCCTGGCAAGCAATAATCGAAGTGAGTAGAAGAAAGAACACAGCCAAAGCAAAACTGAAAGCAGCAATCCAACAAGAAAGAATAAAACTGTGGAAACAGCACTTCGAAAACTTACTAGGAAACCCACCGAAAATAACATATGAACCAATCACCAGAATAATAAGTAAATAATTAGACATTAAATTAGGACCGTTCACGCAAGAAGAACTCGACTCGGTTCTCAGAAAAATTAAAAATAAGAAAGCTGCAGGGCTGGACTAGATTCCCCCAGAAGTATGGAAGACGAGACAATTAGACGACATACTGCTCCGACACTGCAACGCAGTATACAATCAAAATCCAATAGATATATGGATGAAGGGAGGCATACTCCCGTTCTCTAAAAAGGGGGACCTCGGATTAGCCAAAAACTACCGAGGCATAACACTTACATCCATAGCAGCCAAAATCTACAATGCCCTACTACGAAACCGAATAGAACCCAAAATCGACAACATACTTAGGAAAAACCAAAATGGCTTCCGAAGAAATAGATCCACGAACTCACAAATATTAACCATCCGTAGAATCTTTGAAGGTGTACGGGCAAAAAACCTACAAGCGACATTAATATTTGTCTACTTTACCAAGGCCTTCGGTTCCATTCACAGAGGAAAGATGGAACAAATCCTACTAGCGTACGGCATGCTTAAAGAAACCGTAGCAGCAATAACGATTCTCTATAGAAACACTAAAGTAAAAGTACGATCACCAGATGGAGACACAGAATACTTCGACATTGTAGCAGGAGTACTACAAGGGGACACGCTGGCTCCGTACCTCTTTATCATTTGTCTAGACTACGTACTTAGAACATCGATTGACAAAATCAGAGAGAATGGCTTCGAGCTGATGAAGAAAAGAAGCAGAAGGTACCCCGCAACAACAATTACCGACGCCGACTACGCCGATGACATAGCGATACTGGCAATTACACCCGACCAAACCGAAACACTACTGCATAGCTTGGAACTTGCAGCCGCAGGCATAGGCCTCTATGTTAATGCACACAAAACGGAACATATGTGCTATAATCAAACGGGGGACATCTCCACTCTTGAAGGAACCCCTCTTAAACTAGTAGACAAATTCACTTACCTAGGAAGCAGCGTCGAATCAACCGAAAAGTTCATCGACACGAGGTTAACGAAAGCATGGACAGCTATCAATAGGCTATCGATTATATGGAAATCAGACCTAACCGATAAAATGAAACGCAGTTTCTTCCAGGCAGCGGTCACATCGATACTGCTATATGGGTGTACAACATGGACGCTAACAAAACAGCTAGACGGCAATTACCCAAGAATGCTGCGTACAATCTTGAACAAGTCCTGGCGGCAACACCCCACAAGACACCAACTGTACGGCCACCTGCCTCCTATCACGAAAACTATTCAAGTTAGACGAACCAGACATGCAGGACACTGCTGGAGAAGCAGGGACGAACTCATAAGATATGTACTCTTATGGACCCCCACGCATGGCCGTGCAAAAGCAGGACGACCAGCACGAACATACATTCAGCAGGTATATGAGGATACGGGATGTTGTCCTGAAGACCTGCCTAGGGCGATGAACGATAGGGAGGAGTGGCAAGAGAGGGTCAGGGATATCCGTGCTACCAGCGCAACATGATGATGATGATAGGTATTACTATACCGGGTCATACTGACCCAGGGAATAACAGCAATGAATGGGTTCTCCACACTCTCCCAATTTCGAAAACTGGAACGTTCAGTATCATATCCAGGACACTAGATTTGATGGTTTCTAACCCATTTTTCAAAGTATAGTCGACGCATTGTAAGTTTATGAATTGAAATAACAACTGCATTCAATTTACAGGGTGCAGAAACAAAATTTGGAATATTCCCGTTATATAATAAACGACTCGATTATGAAATAAAATCATTTTAATTTTAGAAAATAAACTAAAAAATAAGAAGACAGACACAAACAGTAAATTTACTCAATATGATCACCATTTTTTTTTCAATTATCGTATCAACACTCCTTCCAAACGATTTTCATACGTTCAAAATAAATTATTCAGACATTTTATTCCATTTACCCTCAACAGCTGTCTTATGCGAACCAATAATTGGACAGGAAGTTACATTTGTTTTGTTTTCTACAACGCCCCATATAGCGTAAACAAAGAGGTTAAGGTCTGGGTTTAAATTTTGTTTAATTGCTGGCCTCACATTTTTCTTGATGACTTTCAAATCATTGCATAAGCTTTCTTATTGACGTCGTGGGGTCCATATAATAGCCGTTGAGGGTAGTTGAAAAGCCTTCTTTTCATTTTTGTACAATCCCCCGCTCCCTTTTTTCCTTAAAAAGCCCTTTCCCTAAAAAACAACAACATTTCTTTGCTTCGTACACGGTTGGCTTGGTTTCGGTGTTGAGCAAATCATGGATTCTTTGCCGTATCTTTTCTTGCTGGCTCATATTAGGCTGATTTTTAATTTAAAAAAAAATGCTTGACAAATAGAGCTAATCATGAAGATTATTATATCAGTTTTTTTGTTTCAAAAATTGAACTTATCAGGCTAAAAATAGTTGAAAAATTATTCCATATTTTGCTTCAGCATCCTGTATAAGGCTTTATTCCTATACTTTTGTGGTTTGTATAGTCACTCTTTCGTTGCCATTAATCCCAGTTTTATAATGTTGTCTGGTGAAATCAGTTATGACATAAAGTATAGTATTCAAATAAAATCCCGTGTATCTATTCGCGTGGAAAAACTCACAGTATTGATCAGTATGATTGACAGCATCCGAATTCGAAATGAATCTAAGACTTGAATGGTTTCAAACTGGTTAGCAGAGTGTTTCTAGAGTTAGAAATAAATTAGGAGTCTGAGAAAAACGTTCAACGTGAGCGATTGAAACACTCAATCTCAACTCTTTTCACTAAACTCCTCTTTTCGTCAGACGGTTAATGGGAATTTGAAAAGACGCGAAGAAGTATAAGTAATATCTGCACGTAAAATGTGGTCGTCTTATTATTATTAAGAGAAAAAGCTAGAATCGGCGGAAGATGACGATTGATGACAACGACAATGAACAAATATGTCAACACAAAAGGGACACCAGATTTACACGAGACAACTGAAATGAAAAATGAAATAAAGAGAGATGAAGTGAAGAGAGGGTGGCAGTCTGATAGTAGGGAAAGAGCTATGAAGATTATATAATTCCAGGTCCACTCTGACACGGTCTTAGGGTTTAATGTCTGGATCAAATTACTGTTTTTAGAAATTATTAATATTAGATAGGAATGCTTGAAATAATGCAACTTTGTATATTTCATGTTTAAAATATTGCTCTTCAAATCCATAATTGTTTACAAATGGAAATTATCAGTAGTGATTTGAAACTATATAATTGCTTGGTATATTCATTATGATATAATGGGAAAATTATTTGTATTAAATTGGAATGTTTGAAACTATATGACTGTTGACAAAATGAGTAATATGAAAAAGAAATCGTACCTTGATACTATACGTTATTATATAAGGTTTTAGTATTAGGAATACTGGAAAAATACGTTTGATTGCAAATTATTACAATGAAGGATTTTTGTTTGAAACTATAATTGTTTACTAATGATAATTATCATCACTTACATTAAATCACGTAATTGCTTAAAATACTTGAAATCAATTGCGTGCCAAATTATTGTATTAGATAGAAATGTTCAAGACCATATAGCTGTGCAAACAAGTGATTATTATTTAATTGAATGTGATATTTGAATACATATAACTCGGTTTATATTATTAGAATTTGGTAGGAATGCTGGGTATTATAAAACTGAGTTAAAGTTATTTGTGTAAGGGATGATTTTCCGAAGCTATTTTTGTTTACAAATTATTATTATCAGTAGTTACTTAAAACCGTATACTTGCTTCCAAAACTTAAGGCTGACTGACATTTGATAAACCAAGGATTGACTAACCAACCAACCTGCCAACCAATCAACTGACCAACCAACCAATTTGCCAACCAGCCAGTCAACCAATGAATTAACCAACCAACCTGCCAACCAGCAAGCCAAGCAATCAACCAACCAACCAACCTGCTAACCAGCCAGGCAACCAACAACTAATCAACCAACTATCCAGCGAACTAACCAACCAACCCAAGATCCAACCAGCCAATCAACCAGCAAATTAACACACCAACCAACCAACAAACCAGCCAACTATCTAGTGAACCAGTCCATCAATCAACCAACAAACAATCATTTTATTTATCATAAAAGTGGATTTTTAATGTAGTTTATGAACCGTGTTATCATTGAAAAAAAAAACAAAAGGAAAAAAATACTGTTTGCAAATTGTTTTCGTTTTCATCACTAGGCTCATTTAACGATATCAAACCACTAAACAAATAGTATGTGGCATAAGTTACGCTGTTATTTTGATTATTTACCCAGTTTAACCTCTAGCCCAGCTGGGTGGAATTGTAGAAATCAACAACCACATCTCTGCAGTGAGGTAAAACTCCCCTCGCAACGAGTGGACTGGATATGACGTTAAAATATCTGATAGAAAGCCCCAGTAATGCAAGAGATTTAGGGAATGTGGAATACCTCTTCATTGCTATTGCTCTCTGGTCCACTCTGACTCGGAGTGGTAGCACCTGATCGGGTCCTATCTGTGGATCAAATAGTTTAACATTTAAACTGAGTACAAACAAATGACATGTGCTAAACTGAAATATTGAAATAGAACTGAGGGATCCGTTAACTGTATATAAGTGAATGACTGATGTTTTATTAAATTGTTCGTTATACATAGAAATGCTCTATTGACTTATGCTAAATTAAATTGTTAGAAATAGAACCATTTGATCATTTAACTGTGTATCTACAAAATGTGCTTAAAATCATATATTTGATAAGTAAGTAAAATCAGGATTTGGCATTAAATGACTAACAATGGTTGATAAGCCATAAAAACCATACAAACCAAACCAACTTGATCTTTTACATCATAAGAAAAATCAAGAAGAAACGAAGAAATTAACATTCATTATATAATCCAAGCCGTGGATAATGAGTAGGCTTTCTAAATAGGGTGCATGAATATGTTTATGTGGGGCTTTTGTTTTGTTTTTCTTCCATAAAAATATATCCCTCTTTAGTAAAAGGAGGTAGAAAAATAAAGATGTCTGTATAATCACAACGATGTGGTAGGTCATCTTTATCCTTTTCGATCCACCTGTAACATGATCGGTGAGAAATATGATATATACTTTTGGTGATAAAATACGCTTGACTGTTTATTTGTGTTATTTGTTGATACTTACAGACTGGGATGTAATATTTTAAAAATCTATTCTGCACAGTGACTGCTGGTATGACACTAATCTTTCATACACCATATAGAATATTCACTGGTATTATAAATAAGTGACTGGACCATTTTTCCCCGCGTTTTAGACCTACTTAATCGTATCAATATATAACGCCTAGTACATTTTCGACATTTCCTCGTTCCTTCCATATTAGACACTATTTAATTAAATTCCGTCAGATACATTATGCACCTACGAATCAATTTAATGGAAGAGTTCGATGCACATAAATCCAACCCCTGATCACTGCCAATCTGGCGTTGAAATTCGTGTCTCTCTCGTTGTAACAGGAGAAGAGCTGCCATAGCATTGAAAATAACCGGGAGCAAACACACCTGAAATTCAATCATGTCTTGCTAAAAAAACACTGACTCGGCAGTGAGAAAATAAGATATATTTCACTTTATTCCAGACTGGAAAACCATCAAGAGCACATGGTTCAAATACAGCTTATTACCTTGATTATGCGCTGAAAATGTGGTTTTATAAAATTAAGGGGGATTGACTTAAAATCATCATCATCATCATATCGCGCTGGTAGCACGGATATCCCTGACCCTCTCTCGCCACTCCTCCCTATCGTTCATCGCCCTAGGTAGGTCTTCAGGACAACATCCCGTATCCTCACATAGCTGCTGAATGTATGTTCGTGCTGGTCGTCCTGCTTTTGTACGGCCATGTGTGGGGGTCCATAAGAGTACATCACTTATTAGTTCGTCCAGGTTATCGATTATTTGGAAATCAGACCTAACCGATAAAATGAAACGCAGTTTCTTCCAGGCAGCGGTCACATCGATACTGCTATATGGCTGCACTACATGGACGCTAACAAAACGGCTGGAGAAGAAGCTAGACGGCAATTACACAAGAATGCTACGTGCAATCTAAAAGGAACGTCCTGGCGGCAACACCCTACAAGACAACAACTGTACGGCCACCTACCCCCTATCACGAAAACTATTCAAGTTAGACGAGCCAGACATGCAGGACACTTGACTTAAAATAGCTTATTATTATTTTACTCAATTGAAGTTGTTCACACACGTTTTAACGAGTAGTTTTTAACGGAGGTGTTTGATACAGAAAAGAAGAAAGAGACGCCAAGACTTATGTATAAAGATAAAATCTTCTTTTCTTGCTTTTCTTTGTTACTGATGTAGAGATATACCCCATGATTTCACTGCATGGAGCCTCCTGGACACCATAAATAGTGATTGATTCGAAAAAGGAATCAGGGGAGTCCAGTCAGTTACCGGTCTGTATTTCCGTAAATATATACTGCTCTAAAACTTACATCTCTTTGTCTTATTCGTTTCTGGCCCTTCAAACTACAACAAAGACCCAAAATGTAGTAATTGTTGCGTCAGGAGAGAGACAGGAACTGCTAATATATACACGCGGATTGAGATACGGAATCTTTTGTGAATCGTTTCTCTTCGTCTTACTTTAGCGAGACTGATAGAGGAGTCGACTTGAAACATATAACCATCACGGTTTCATTTTTCTTTCTGGAGACTTGTACAGTTCAAACTCAAACGTTTACACATCTCAGCTTCTACATGTTTCTCAACTACAAAGGTTTTCGCAAGGCACTTCTATTATCTGGAAACATACCCGCTTTCGACTTGGCGCACCTGTTTCTTCACATTTCTCTGCATTATCTAAGGTATTTCATCATCTTAGCTTGTATTTGCTTTTCAACAGTGGGGCCTTTGCAAGCCTCCCCTATTTCCCTCGTGAATCAAACCCATTTTCAATTTTAGAGAGCCTTTCATATCTCACACTTCGTCTGACACTTATCCCTGGGCCCTCTGGCCCACGGCCAGCGACCACATAGGCGTGACGTCTAGTCTCTTTTCTGCCGGTTCCACTCTCTCTCTCTCTCTCTCTCTCTCTCTCTCTCTCTCTCTCTCTCTCTCTCTCTCTCAGGGGTCACAGTTCTTCAGTTATACATGTTCGGATGCCAACAAAGCTCGTGGTCACTTTTCAGACCAATCTAACAAGGTTTCACCTACTAGATCATCAGAGAAAATCTGTTTTTTCTATTTATATATTTTTTCCTGATATCAGTTTGTATAAATTTACATGAAAGTCGTATCATCTGTTTTTCGTCACACTATCACAACCTCATAGGTTATATATATATATATATATATATATATATATATATATATATATATATATATATATATGCACTGAAATAGCCACACGCAGTGGTATCTTGTTTACATGTTCGTTTAGATCTTAAAATGATATTTTTTAATCATTTCATTGATAACAAAGTTTGGTTCACATTAGTATTTGTTGCATTTACAAAGCTTCTTGCTCAGTCCTTAGTGAATTAGGATACCTATTTTGGCAACCCTATTGATCAGCTTGCTACATTAACTCGCGATATGGTTCTGACTTTCTTTTCCCTTTTCATATTAAATAAACATACACTTCATTATTGTTTTCTATATCTCAGATTTATAATGATTGATTCGTGTGTAGAGACTGCAGGTTGTGTTGTTTTTTTAAGTTTCTTTTTGTGGAGTTTTGGCCCCCCCAAAAAATTGATTTGTATCCTTTACAATATTATTCATTATTAACTCTGTATTTTCAATTGTTTTATTATTATTCTATTTGTTTGTTCTTCTTTGCAGTTTAAATGTATCTTTTTGATTCTTTTTTTCTTCATTAGATTTCCTTCATTCGTTTTTTTCACTTGGTTTTCTTTATTAGGTTTTCTTCATAAGTTATCTTATGAGAGAATAAGTACAATTTTCTATACTAATAAATCCTTTTCATCCAGCTTTCAGAGTTGATATCCATTTTGTCAGTTCAGTCTTTGCTTGTAAAGAATGACAGATTGTCATTAATTTCCTGGTGTATCAATACATTATATTCAAATCCTGTTATTGTTTGTTTCAGAAAAATTTTATAATCATCCGATATTGATACTAACAATGTATTAATACCTTTCAGAGATTTAGACAATTCGTTTTCCTTTTCTTTTTTTTTCCGATAGCTTCTCCGCATTTGCTATGTTATCTGCTTTATTTGTTTGCTTATTTCCTCCTGTTTTATTGAGTAGCATGTATATAAACCAAGTCAACTCTATTGTCAACTTTCTTTTATCATTTTCATTAATTTATAATCAAGTGAATCGGTTACATTCATTGTCATGTGACGTCCCAAATGCATAAGTAATTCTGATCATTATTTCATGGTAAACTCCATTTTTAAATCCTTACGGAATACTGAATTTATTTAATTACTTGACTGATTAATTTTATTGGCATGTGAACCTGTCTGGGTGTCATTTTATGCAAAGAGGTTAAGGAATCGCACAAACTGATTTTGATTTTTTCTTGGATGTTTGGTTGGTGTTTTATGGTTTAAGAACACTAAGAATGAAATCATGAGTGTATTTCACCTATGGAACATTTCACATGGACGAGCCAATGTTGGACGACTAAGAAAAACATATCTACAATAACTCTGTATGAACACAGGATGTTGAAAACATCTGCTGAGAGCGATGGACGATAGGGATGTGTGCGGACAGACAGTAAGGGATATACGTAATAGCTTAATGACTTAATGATATATATATATATATATATATATATATATATATATATATATATATATATATATATATATATATATATATACATACTTGAAAGTGTCAGAAACTACTATCGCAGGTTTTATCTGATATTCAAGATAATCCTTACCAAAGATAGTTGAGCCGAATGACATTTCATTATTAAGGGGGTCAAGAGACTATATATATATATATAGAGTTTTTAAAAGCGTGTGTTTAATTAATTTTTTTGAAAATGATTGAAATACTTTTAAATGCCAAAAAATATTTTCTTTCCCCGCCTCCAGGCTTTTTCGGAGGAAATTACCCCATGTTTGCGTCCAATGATGTAAACTTTATTGCCTCTGAAATAATTCTCTTTCAAAGGAAGGGATTGAAACAAGGGGTCTCTTTTTCATGATTTAAAAATATTTCAATCGTTTTTAAAAATAATTAATCATGTAACAAGCTTTTAAAAACAATATTTAGATTTTTTATAAAACTCACTATTTTCACACACACACACACACACACACACGCACACACACATACACACACACACACATATATATATATATATATATGAGTTGTAAGAGAATAGTTTTCAGTTAACATTATTTTTACTGACTCATAATTCATTTATTGTTACATAGGTAAATCATATTAAGAAATACTATCTTACACGAACCATATTCTTTATTAACAATCTTTTTGCGCGCATCTATACTTAAATGGTTTCTGTAATATACTACCTTAACATGTGATGAACCCGGTGGATGTTGTTAACAGATACACCGATGAAGTACAAACATTTCGTGGACGTAAACCAGGACCAATGAAAAACAAGCATTGCGTGGGTGTAAGGCATAGCTAATGAAACGCAAGCGTCGTGAGGGTGTAAACAATAACCAATGAAAAACAAAACTTTTGTGGGTGTAAGCCGTGACCAATGGAAAACAAGTATTGCGCAGGAGTTTTAACGTCAAGACTTTTGCCTGCTGTCAGTTCCCGTTGGCAGATCTAAATGCTTGAACTCACAATTCGATTGCTCTCTTGATCCATACAAGCGTCACCGTCGACCCAAAGAAATATAAAATTATTTATATATATATACATATATATACGTGTTCTTTGTTGTTGTTAAGACACAGCGGTAGTATACTACATTACTATGTAACATTTGTTATACTATTTATCAAATAGCGCGATATGATGATGAAAAATAATGAATGATTAAACAATTCTATCTCATCCATAGATGGCATTTTAACAAGTACTAACACTCCGGATAAGTGAGTCCCTGTGGTTAATAGCAATGCTTGTATATTCAACATTCCCAAAACTCCCGAATTAAAACCTCACCATCAGATGAATCTGAGACTAATTAGTTTTCTTAATCTGAGTTTGATTGATCCTTCTAACGCTTTAAGTTATTAATGGTTGAGTGTTTGTTTGCTCCTAGTATAATTTAAAAATTATGTTAGCAGCAATCATATAGGTGCTTGAGCTTGATACGACCTGCTGACTGATCAGATCGAGTAAACTGAGCAAACCCTACAAAGAAGAAAATACAAAATACAAATTTTACAATACACACATATGAACGTCTTTATTGATGACATAGGGTGAGTGTGGTATTTCGTAATATTCCCTTGATGAATGGGGGCTATCTTACCCATTTGTAAGGTTTACAGTTAGCATATTCTTGGCGATGAAAACAGGACGGTCATTAAAAAAATAAAAGAACTACTAATAAAACAAAATTTCAAATCCTGTGGCGGAAGCTATTCCATCATCATCATCATCATCATGTGATGCCACTAACACGGATTTCCCTGACTCTTCCCCCGCATTTTTCTCTATCATGCATCGCTTCCGGCTTGTCATCTCGGCTGCAGCCTGTGTCTGCACAGAACTGCTATCGACAATTTCTAGCTAGTAGTTCAACATTTCCACGTCTGTGTGAAGGGGTCCAAAAGAGAATGTCTTTCATGAGTTCGTACTTACTTCTCTAGCTGTGTCCAGCATATATTTCTCGTCGGACGTGGTTAGTTTTAAAGATGGGAGGAAGGTGCTCATATTGCTGCTGCTTTGTAGGACGCTGCCTCCAAACTTTGCTTAATACAGCTCGCAGCATTCTTATGCAATTGCCGTTAAGCTTCTTCTTTTTTTTGGTCTGCATCCATGTGGTGCATCGATAGAGTAGTATGGACAAGGTCTGAGGCCATATGACTTATAACCTATCGCATTGATGTCGTTTTCTGTGGATGAGACGCTGCTTCCGAGGTATATCAACTCGTCTCTTGCCCATTCGGCTGAGGCTGTAGAGCACATCGACTGCTTCGTTGCAGAGGGATAATACCCCCCAACGAGTGTCCTAGATATGACACTAAACAATCTGATGGTGAGGTTCCAGTAATGTGGGAGCTTTGAGAAATGCAAAGTGCCCCATCATTGCCATACTCCCTAGTCCACACTGATAAGGTTCTTATCTATGGGTTAAATAGAACTTCTTGAGTCTACTGTTTTTTGAGTTTAAACTATGCATTTATTCGAGATTTAATTGTTTAAAATAAAGCTGTTTTGACATTTAAATTGCGTATTCATCCTAAACCGAATTGCTCGAAATAGAACTGTTTTGACATCTAAACAGTGTATTTATACTAAAGTGAATTATCTGAAATAAAACTGTTTTGGCGTTTATCTCTGTGTATTGCCCAGTCGGCTGGGACTGTAGAATACACCGACTGCGCCTCTGCAGAAGGGTAAGACCACCCACCTCAAATAGCGTCCTTGATATGACTCTAATGGTGAGTTTCCAGCGATAATGGGGCTTTATGGAATATGGAGCACCCCTTTATTGCCATTGCTCCTAAGTCCCAGAATAGCTGAAATAGAACTGTTTTTGACAATTAAACTGTGTACTTACATTTATACTGCGTACTTATGCTAAACTGAATTGTTTGAAATGGAATTGTTTTTGACATTGAAACGCTCCTTACGCTAAACCTAATTGTTTAACATAGAACTGTTTTGAGATTTAACTGTGAGTGAATAGAATGTATACTTATACTAAATTGAATTGGTGGAATTAGGACTGTTTGAATAAACTGAATAGTTTGAAATAGAAATGCTTTTGACAATTAAACTATGTATTCATGCTAAACTGAATTGTTTGAAATAGAAATGATCATTTGTATGAAAATGGATTTGGCATTATATAGCCTACAAAGGTTGATATGCCATGAGCCCCAGCCAACCAACCAACTTGTCTTCTGGTTTCAATCAACCACCTTTTAATCAGATGTTTTATTTTGGATTTTAATTAAAGCTAATTTATTCCGTACGGTCTGCATTGACATGGAGGCCTATGCCACCTGCTGCCTTTTTCAGACTATGCAATAAGGATTTGGCCTTTGCGGGTTGTGCAGTGAGGATCGAATACTGTTGGGACGTGTCCCACTGTGAGAGTATGTATGATAGTTGATCGGGGGGATCAGTCGTCTACAATAACTAGAAAATATTTATAAGCTCGCCCGTCAGTAGCAGCAGGAGATTGGCCAATCAGAGATGACAAAAGCATATATGAACATCAGCAAGCTAGAGCCTAGACCTAGTACGTGTTCTAGCCTTGTTACTTAGAAGACATACCCATCGCACAACTGGAAACAAGATTGCCACCCGAATTCTAAAAGAATCAGTGTTTGGTTTTTTTTTATATTTATGTACTCATTGTATGAGAAAAATGTTTTCTCTTTGGTTTATTTTTGTTTTTTTAAGGCATCAGTTAAGAAACCAGTAAGTTAAGTCTAAGCTGAAGTAACATTCATGTCTATTCTATGGTTTTGTATTCGCGTTTTTGTTCGTTTCGGAAACAACCGAATCCAGTCGATAGGTCACACTTAGGTCTGCCGTGGTAGCAAAAGCACGGATCTAGTCGGGTGTGTCTCGTCTTCAGAGAGCCGTCCACCAGGCTTTAACCCTCTTCGGAGGGGTTGGATTCATCGCTCAGTGCCAGAGGCGCCTCTTGTAGTGTCGACGGGGCCAGATTCATGTTTGGAAATGCCGGGCGCGCGTGTGGGCTCCGGCCCTGCGTCCGTACCCACTTTTAAAAATGGCCTTATACCATACTCGTCTCGTTGCTGGGACGGAGGACAAATACCGTTGTATATTCGTGTTTTTGTTGTCTTAGGAATTTAAAGATTACACTATATAAATTTCTTGAGTAGATTTTTTTGACTCTCTGTTATGTTGTTTGTTATTAGTTTTGCTTATGCAAGAGGTTTTTTCCATAGTGCGTCTTGTAATGTATTAACGTATTTCCAAAATTAGTTTTCATTGGTCAACAATGGGGCGTTTTATTTCTTGAAGCATCTTTTTGGCCTCTCGTTTCGTTTTTATTTGTTTCTTTGACTCTCGGTCACTGAATGAAAATTTGATCATTTTAGGCAAAATCTCCGGCCATATACGCTGGGATGGATATCTGCCTTAAAATTGACATCCTGCTACATTATTCTCAGGCCAGAAAGTTTGGGTAAATTCTGAAAGTGACTTATGTTTTCGTTATTAACCTGCTGACGACACCAAGTGGGTGATATCTCTCTCTTAATTGCTAGGTTTGGCGCTATGGACATTCAAGATAAAACCAGCACTCTCGTCTTAAACTGTTTTCTAATGGCAGAGATACCCTTTAAAGAAACGGTTACATGCCAACGGAGCTAAGATATTTTTCCATTGCTCTCAGCAATCTATTTATGCATAAGAACCCCAACTTAATTTGTACCTCGTGTTCATTCTTGCACAGGTTAGAGGGGAGGTAAATTCTGATGATTTGGGTTCTTACATAAGCCTTTTACAGTGCAGAAGCTTCGAATTAAATAGATGGCATTATAGTAACGTCTGCTAGCTATCTATAAAACACTTGTTGATTAGGAAGAGCAAATATATTTTACACACATTATCATCTATTTCTTCTGATGACAATGAATACTAAACGTTGTGAGACGAAAGTGACTTAGTATATATCATCCAACATGAGAAAAATAAAATTGAATGGTTATTCAAGCGTGATTACAAGGGCCACTGGCAGCAAACAAGTTCAAACTCCAGATGCACAAATTCGTTTAATTATTGACTGATACCCTCGTGAAAGGTATGAACTCCCTTATCTCCCCAGCATAGGACTAGTAGTACCACAAGTACTTTTTATAAAGATAACCATGACACTAAATAACTCCTGAAGCTTTGTCATTAAATAACCTCTGAAAGTTGTGAACTACTTTATTTACCTCATCTATGGGTTAGATATTACAACTACGGTTCTATAGGGATGATTATGTCATTAAATAATTCATGGATGTTTATATGTCATTAAACAAAGAAACCAAATAAAACCAAATAAATAGATACATCTCTCAAATTATATTGAAAATATCTTATTCATAAACAACTGCTTTACATGTTTCATAGCGGCATGATAATTTTATTAATTATAAGGATTCTACTTCTTAATTCACGGCGTAGATATGCATATTTTAAGCATAACTGTTTCTGTTGTCGGAAATAGGATTGGCGGTAAACGTTCAAATCCTGGATGAGGATGTTTGTGTTTAATATCTTTTCTACCCACTGCTATGGGTAAATACGACAGCAGTCTGGGTTATTCAACCTAGTTTAAGCAATTATTGCTTGATAAGGAAAAGTTTGAATTGGAAAAAAAACAAAAAAACAGCTTTACTCCGCTTAAAATGAGCCGTTGAGTTCCGTGGGAGAAACTTGGTTTCAATACATTTTTTCACATCTAGAAACACGTTTTGTGGTTAACTCACCGCAGGGTTCTCGTCTGCAGGACGCTCGTTGATACCATACATAGGCATCTACAAAAATTTAAATAAAATAAAAAAAAATGATTACAGATCACTATAATCTGCATTAGATGAACTTGACAGCCAAACCGCAAAAGAGACAAGAAGTCTATGGTGATCGGACAGAAAAGGAAAAGACAAAATGTGGCAGCAATTACCAAGGAAAAGTCATAAAATTTCGTATGGAGAACAGTGCAAGGGACCTATGCACAAACATCAACTTTTTCTCTCACAGTCGAAGCTGCTGTACATCGGAATGAATACTCACTGAGCACTACCATTATTCAAAAAGACAGACGAAATCAAGCAACGTTTTCCCGTCTCAAGGAAATATGATGAAAACAAACATGGGTTAAAGAGACAAAGACGATTTCATATCATTAAAGAAAAAACGCAAGACACGTGGTCATAAAAAGTCTTATTCTGTTTATTATTGACATGGCAGCTTAACTCTGAACCGGTTACAAAGATAGGATCAGGCATTTTTAATTGTGGATGAAGAATCGATTTATTGTTTGAATAATCGTAGTCCTTCCTAAATGGGAAGGGTGGCAGTTTCTCACACACCAAAATTTAGGTAGTTAATTGTCGCTCTACCGGTAATAAACGAACAGCATCCAAAAGTGTCCTACTGTCACGGTTAACCACCAATCGCACCCGCATTGAGGGTTATCATGATTAACACTTTTGTTGGTCACACAACCTCGCACCAGGTTCTCTATGATCTGAATCCCAGACATTACAGTTGCCATTAAAATGTTAACACTTAAACTTCGACACCCTCGTTTGTTTGTTTTTTTTTTTTTTTTGGACACATCATTCATCTTTTATGTCATTTTTCCTCCTGAAACCATCAAGATATGCAATAAGTCACTTTATGATTCAAAGAGAAAAGATTAATCACTGCAGTTATCAAATTGTAATAAAAAGCACTTTTAATGTGATATTTTAAGATCAGTTTTTTTATACAAGTGGAATTAAAACGTTTTGCAATATTTCGGTAATAACAGAAAAAAATCGACAGCGTCGGTTGCTTTTATTGAGAGTGTGAAGGACTACAATGGACGAGGATAGGTCAAGCTCACTTGATACTCTCCATGTGCTACTTATCGGGTTTGCCTCGGAGGGTTCGAGCACGCTTTTGGAATCCATAGTTTTAGAACTACTTGAGCTTGCCTGATGGTGGAGCTTTTTGCAGCCTGAATGAAATGCATTCTATGTGTTTACTGCATTGTGATTCATTTTCACAACATATTTTTTTGTTTTCTTTCGTGGTGTTACGGCCAAGTTTGGCCATAAGAAGCACATGTTCCCTAATTAGACAATGCTTTCAATTCATCTGTGCAGCTTTAGAATTACACCCAGACTAAAGCAATGCATAACGTGGTTACACACCAACTTTCTCGATATCATAAACCTCTAAATGATCCTCAATGGCCTGGACTACTTAGGTCAGGTGACATATGCGCCGCAAATAAGTGGATACAAAAATATTGCAAATCGTTTGATTCGCCATAACGCAGTAAAGTTTTCTTCGAACAGTAATCTATTAATTATATTTGGTATGTTTACATGTATAAAGTTTAATATAAAGTTTAATGGTCAGCCTGAAAGGCTTCGAAAACGCAATCTGTATCTCTAGCAGATTGTTACATCCCCGTTACACACAAAAAATGATTCTGAGCATAAAACTAACTTGCGTCTAATTCTGAGACTCCAGTTCTGGGGATTTGGTGCACGTAGAGTACTTCTTAATTGCTATTAAATCCAACTCAATTCTGCCTCAGACAGTACCTTTAACATCTAATCTATGCGTCCTTCTAATCTCTTTAAACATCGTCGGTTCGTGACAAGACCATGTACAAAAAAATCTTCTCAGAAGCAGCTACACTGCAAATACAAATATAAACGTACGGGATGACATGCAGTTAAAATTAAACAATCAACTAACTAATCCGTTAACTTGAATGCCAAATCCAGTTTCACAATTTTTTTTTCATATACATCAAATTAACGATATACGTTTATGTATATAATTCTACAATGTTCAATTCTTTTTGACGTGATTGTGTATATCAGTCGCATGTTGGTCCCGCGATTGTATATATCTTCATGAGTTTGATGTTTATTCAGTTTCACCAAACTTGTAAATCCACATATTAGGCTTAGCATAGTGAAGACATTTGTCTCTTAATCTAATCTATATTTGAACGCTAATATAAAGAAATCGAGCTTGGTTTCAATTGGGAACACTTTGTCAATTTAATTGTGATCATTTTTATTTCGCTAACGTAGTTAAACTTGATAAGACGCCGTTCGGAAATTAAAAAAAAAAAGATGAAATTATTGAGATCATTAACATAATTTCATCGACATTATCTTAAAAGAAATTGATTCCATTTACGGGCTTAACATATTTTTCTTCCACAGAGGAAACTAGAATTTGGCGTTTATTAATTTTTTTCATAATTCCACGTTTGTTATTGTCATGTCTAGTGAAATAACGTACTCATAACAAGTGGTCTGTCAGTTTTATTTAGAATTCGTCGACTGCATTCACTGCTGGGTGTCCTTACTATGAAAAAATATATCTGTTGCTGACGCTCCAGTTCTGGAAATCAGAGTAGTGAAACTGAGTGTCTTGCATATGACACAAGACAATCTGATGGTGAGGCTCCAATAATGTTGAAACTTTAGAGAATGCACAGTACCCTTTCATTGCAATCGATCCTCGGTCCACGCTGACCCGGAATGGTAGCACAAGATAGGGCTCTATCTATAGCTCAAATAGAAGAGTTTGAAATAAAAAAAAAACTGAGTGCAAAGAAATGACTTATGCTAAATTGAATAGTTTGAAATAGAACTGGTTTATCCTTTAAGTGTGTGCAAACAAATAACTGATGTTTACTTGAATTAATAGTAAAAGATAGCATACTTGGAACTATTTAAGTTTGTTGACTTATGTTTACATATCATATATCTAATATATATGCATGAACTGTTTTCTACATTAAATAACCTACAATGGTTTATATGACATAAAACCAAAGGAGTCATAAAAGAAATTAACTTCCTAACAACTATGTAAAACATAGGCGACATCTTCACACTAAAGGATGGGCCTTTGAAACTAGCGGACAAGTTCACCTACCTCGGAAGCAGTGTCTCATCAAACGAGACGGACATAACAAGCAACAAGCAAAGGCATGGACAACTATTGATTGGCTATCGGTCATAAGGAAATCAGACCTGACCGATAAAATAAAAATAAAACGCATTTTTTTTCCAAACTGCGATTGTGTCGATACTGCTATATGGATGCACCACATAGACGATAACTAAACGTATAGAGAAAAAGCTTGACCGCAATCACACAAGAATTTTGCGAGCTGCATTGAAAAACTTCTGTAAACAACACCCCACAAAGCACCTGCAGAACGGCTACCTAGCACCCATCACGACAAGTATCCCATTTAGAACTTATTAGCAATGTGCTTCTGGGGATACCTTCATATGGACGAGCAAAGGTAGGACGACCAGCAAGAACCTATCTACAAGACCACTGTGTCGATACAGAATATAGCTTGGAAGAATTCTCGAGAGCGATGGACGATAGAGACGGGCGGCGAAGATAGGTTAGAGAGATCCGTGCTAGCTGCGTGACATGATGATGATTATGTTAAACATTAGAGAGATAACACAAGAGAGAACTGCCAATGTACGCTATCTAAAGAGAAAGAAATAGAGGGAGAGTGACGGGCATATTGACTGATAAACAGAGAGAGAGAGAGAGAGAGAGAGTGGTAAAACATTTCTATTTCAAACAATTCACTTTAGCATAAATATGTAGTTTAAATAGAGAAAAAGTAAATACTCGAAACCACGGTTTAGTTTGACTTGACCCACAGATTGGACCCTATTAGATGATACCACCTTGGACTAGAGTGGACCTAGGAGCGATGAAATTGAAGGGGTGCTTTTGATTCGCTAAAACTCCGGTGTTACTGGAACCTCATCATCAGATTGTTTAGTGTCATACTTAGGACACACGTTGTTTTATATTTTGACCTTTTGACCCGGCCAAAAATGCCATTCCAAGGTGATGCACCGGAAGGAGGTGACAAATTGCAATGGCTGTCAGGAGAGGAAATCGCGTGGGCGGAAATTGGCTGTTGAAATCGGACGAGCTAAAAAATTCGCATGGTACACTCATAGACTGATGCACCGGAAGAGAGTGACCTGTAAACTGCATGACAGTTATTTCTGCTTGATGACGATTAAACGTTCGATTTCAAAGATCGAGAGGTCGTCGAACGATTATATAACCCAGTTGATTTCGACGAGGAGTTGAGTTCGAGTTCCAGTGGAGAGGCTGTGGTAGGGAAAGCCACATCCGGCCGACGGAGCCTTTGGGCCCTGATGAGTTGAGGTCCGGAGAAGATGCTGATTAGATGCAGTAAAGAAAGCCAGCATCCAGCAGAGTGGGCCTTGGGCCTCCGGTTGAGCAGCCCTAGAGAACAAGAAAGATACAACGTGACGGCCATAACAGTGGGGTCAAAATATCACAGTTTATGTTCAGTCTCCATCTCCCTCGCACAGTGAAACCCCATACAACCTTTTCGAACCCTTGCAATAAAGTGAGAGGTAATATTTTGTTAAAGAAGTCTTCCAGCGTCTGTCAGTATCATTGTGTCGTTTATTACTGCGTCTTTATCATGCGTCTGATTAATTTATTGCGTCAGTATGTATCCTGCATGAACATGTATATGTGTATATAAGCATATTTATTATGTGAGTATATAACAGTTGCGTGGTCCTTCCTATCTGCAGAGATGCAGTCGATGTATTCTACAGCCCCAGCCGACAGGGCAATTAGAGAATTGAGGAGACTTGATGTCACTCAAACGCCAGTGAGAAACAATCGGCTAACGTTGGTGTGAAAAACTCGAAAAGTAGTAAATAATAATTGTACATAAGAATACGTTGAACAAGCCATGAAAGGAATATCTCAATAGAGAAACTAAGTCTCGACTAATAGCTGCACAAAAGAACGCTCTAATGCCCATTTATATTAAAGCGAGAATTTATTATACCTAAAGTTATAGCAAGTTTAGATCATGCGGAGAAAAAGATGAAACGGCTAATCACGTTACAAGAGAATACAACTAACTAGTACAAAAGAATTAGAAGGTGAGGCACGACTGATCGCCAAAAGTAACCGACTAAAAACTGTGTAAGAGAATGAAACTTTAACATACAACTAAATGGGATATGCGCAAAAGAAAATCAGTCTGAGAGAATGAGACCCGTAAAATTCAGTAGGATTTCGTGACACACACTGATCACCTAATCCTGAGAAGAAAAAAAACTCCAGGCCTTGAGTAAATAATAGAATAATGCCGTCTTTTAGGTTTTGCCATTCACGCTGACTACAGAATGAAAATCAAAGAAAGCAAAAAGATAAACACAAACTTAGACCTTGAGGGAGAACTGAGAAGTCTAAGAACCATGAGGGTGTGTGTATTTCAAATTACAATTAGTTCGCTGGAAATGCTCCCAAACAGCTTAGAGAAGGGACTAGCGGAATGGAAAATCAGTGGGAGAATCAAACCCATGAGGACTACAGTATTGCTGACATCAGGTAGAATACTCGGAAGATTCCAGGAACCCGTAGAAGACTTATTGTCACTCAGATTCCAATAAAATCGTAGCAGTGTACGCTGGTGTAAAAACCTCTTAGTGATTGAAAAAATCAGAGTAATAATAAATATAAATCACAGATGGGAAGAAAAACAATTGAATGGGTATTTCAAGCGATATACTGATGAAATCTCTCAAGAGATTGATATGGCTAAAAAAGGAAAAAAACTTAACAGAGAAACTGAATCTCTTCAAGCAGCAGTACAAGAACCTCTATTAGTACCAACTGTTTAACAGAAAATTGATAAGATGTAACCGAACAGCAAGTGTAGGGTACATAGTGATAGTGACAAAACAACTAATATGAGAATTCAGCAAATTAGCGCAAAAGGAGTACAAGATTAGATACGACTGAGTGGGGATGAACATTTCGAAATGCAAACTTATCAACTAATCCCGGCTAGAAGACCAGACCAAGTATTAATCATCAAAAAAAAAAAAAAAATCAGCAGAATAGTGAACTTTGCCTCAGAGTGCAAAACGAACAAAGTGAGAAGTGAGGCAAGTGCTTCAACTAAAACAATATATAAAACAAAAGGTGACCGTGGTAAAAATTGTAATTGGTACGCTTGGAACAAGACTTAAAGGCTCTATCCAAAATGCAACATTGATGATGTCGACCAGAATGTTTTGAGGAGAATTGTTGTCACTAACTCCAGTGAGAGACAATCAGCTAACGCTTGTGTGAAAAACTCTTGATAATAATAATAATAATAATAATAATAATAATATGGAACATGAAAGGGACGGTGATACCAGTTATAATTGGTGAGCTCAGTACAGTCACCACAAAATTGGTACAGAGACTGGAGGACTTGGAAATAAGCGGACGAATGGAGACTATCTAAACGACAGCATTACTAAAATCGGCCAGAATTCTAAGAAGAGTCTGGGAGACTTGAGGAGATTAATGTCACTTACACTCCCGTTAAAAACCATGCGCTAACCCTCATATGGAAAACACTCAAATAAGTAAAATAATTATAATATCAATAACTCAAGTAACAAAAGAAATTCCAAGTTAGATGACTTGGCCATGGCTAAGGAGGGAGAAGCCTAAAGAAAGAAAATAAATATTTTTTAATAGCAGCATAAATACTGATATTAGAACTAATAATGCCAAAACAAACATTGATAATACACCAAAAATATCAATTGTTGGCAATACGGTCAGAGATTAAATAATTGATTAAATTGTAAGTGAATTCATTGAACAGATAAAAAAAGAACAATCGCAAGCTGAGAAATTTCATTCACAGAAACGAGAGATTAAAATTCCACCACGCAAGAAATATTGTAAGCAACAAACTAGAATATATCATTGAAAGTTAGACTCGTATAATTGGTTGGAAGTTTGAGATAGAAATGATGTATGGAATTGTGGTCAAAAGACTAGTATTAAAAAAAATCCACTCTTGTGCATTTTGCCGTTTCTGTAGATCATTGATAGAAAATGAAAGAAAGTGAAGATATAAACAACGTGATTCTTGCAGAGAGCTGAAACACCTTTGGAACATAAAGGTGATAGTATAACCAGTAGCGTTAATGGCACAATTATACCCAATAGTCCTTTGAGAGAACAGCTTTCCATCGATCCCACTTTCCCATTAGCTCAATCCAATATGTCGTTCGTTCCTTCGTTTGGATTAATCTCACCGTGAGTATTGGCAATATGGATTAACCGGACAAATGAAATGAATGCATAGTCTATTGGTTATATTTTCCAGTGGATTTTGGTATTTATTTAAACATTCATAGAGGCAACACCCCATAAAACAGCAGCTATACGGACACCTACCAACCCTAACGAAAACTATCCGGGTTAGACGAACCAAATTTAGAAGAACACTGATTGATAACTAGGGACGGACTCATAAGAGACATTCTCCTGTGGACCCCTTCACATGGATGAGCAAAGGCAGGACGACCAGCTAGAACCTATATACAACAGCTCTGTGCCGATACAGAATATAGCCTTGAAGATCTCCCGGGAGCAATGGACGATAGAGACAGGTGCCGAGAGAGGGCCAGGGAGGTTCTTGCTTGCTGCGTGACATGATGATGATGATGATGATGGGTACTCAGCGAAGTAAAGAAGTTGAATTATATTTGATTTTCCGGGGGCCATGTAATTTTGTAATTTGTGATGAAAGTTGAAGAAGAGAGTTTTAGTTGCCAGAATAAATGAAGAAGACTATTAATTATCTTAATTAGAGATGTTATGAAAGGTCAAGGAAATAATGCACGAAAAGTTGAGTGATGGTAACACATAATTTAGAATGACGATAAGTAGTGGATTAGAGTAAAACTATCACTTTGGCAAATCATATTTTGGATTAATGCTATAGAGAACGATCCTCTTCAGAAATTTCTCTTCGGTTAGCCCGAAAACTAAATCAGGCAAGAGTATATACTAAATTACGCCTACGCCTTCTGACTTGAAACTACGTCTCACAAAAATCCCAGCCGGTGTGCGACGGCCGTTTCCTAAATGTCCAATATGAAATTAGAGTCGAAATAAATTCTAGTTTATTTTAATCCAATTTTCTTATCACCAGACAGGCTGGGGGAAAAGATCATTTCGCTGAAAAAAAACCCTGCTATTCGTCATTGTCCATTTCCGTTTACAGAAAGATGAATCCTAAAACTTAATCATTATTTTCGAGTTGAAATATTAAAAAAAAATCTATAAGGTAAAGAAAGCAGACAAACTTCAAACAGACTTTTTAGCCAGTTTGATATCATTACAACCATGCCAATGCACATTCATTAAAAGGTTTGCAGTTTGAATTCTATATATCCATTCATTGACGAAAAGTCAAAGGATTTCTGCTATTTTGAATTACACTTTAATTTTGACATAAGTCTTGTTTGCTTTTTTCTTTTTTTTTTAATTCATAATATCTCTTGGGTAATTATAATAATGTGCATGCTTCCAAAATCCACCTTATCGAGTCTGTTACAATGTCTCAATTTTCTTTTGCCTCATCACCTCATTTAATTAAGATATATTCAAGCTATAATAAAAGGTGTTTCCTTGTTATGATGGAGACATCCATTACATTTAGAACCCTTGGAAAGGTCGCCAAAGGCCTAAGAAAGAGACCTTGGGAACTGTAGTAATTTACTAAGCTTTCTTTCTTGCTTAGGTGTAACACAAGGTTGTATGAATGGGGTACAGATTGAAAGACTGGGGAACTGTAGATCAGAGGATCAAATCATAGCAGTGTTAAATCCTCTAGAATAGTAAGAATTCACTTTGATTGCTGAATACTTATAAGAATTAATGAGTACTCCTTTTTTTTAAATTTGTAATAAATTATGATATGAATTCGGTAAATAATATGAATTCTACAAATAACCGCAATTTCATCAAGTATAAAAAAATATTTAAAGCTGAAAAACTATTTCGTTTGGTATTTGTATCAGTAAGGAGTTATCAATGACACTTAAACAGCTGGCATCAGAGGAAGAGATAAACGAGAAAAAAAATACACTAATGCATAGATTGTTTCACTTAACACAGCACATTGACATTTCGTAAAAGAGATAAAACACCTGCTACATTCTTCTCAGTGTTTTGTTTTTGTTTTCTTTATTATTTTTTCTCTCTTTGTTGTTTTTTCTCTCTTTTTTAAAGGTAAGGTAAAAACAAAGTAACAGAATTCTATAAACTTTTCGATCGGTCAGGAAGTTCTTTAAGAGAGAGTCAAATGACGTTGAAACTATTCATCTTTTCGGTGAAATAACCTTTTGAGATAATCACGCATACGCGTACAATAAGATAGATGCAATGCAACACACAAACACACACACACACACACGCTGAAATATTATATCATATTATATTATATTGTATTATTCATAACTCGTACTTAAACTTAACTAACTAAAATGTATAATATTCTACATAGGAAGTTGGCAAAAAAAAAGTAAAATTTTCAGTTTTGCATTTTAGTTCAAAATTGGCTATTATCTTAGGTATTGTTTATTAAAGGTATTTATTTGCGTCTTACACAGAAGGTCCGTTGCAAACGTAAGAGATTTAGTTCAGCTCATAGTTTATTAATTACCTATAAATTTCAATATGAATCAAGCCTAGACTAATATATAAATATATATTAACTGAAATCCTTTGCATGAGCTGAATGAATCATAAGGTTAGAATTTAAGTATTAATCTGACAAGTCTGAATACAGAATTTTCCCTCTCCGGAACATTTTTAAATGCCCAGATTAAAGTGCACCGTTTGCCCAACTATTTACCAAGGGCTGGATGGAGAATAATTTGATTGCTAACGTTCCAAACAGTATTAGCTACATGCAAAATTTGAAACAGCCTCGTCCTGGATATGATCTCGGGTCACAACCGTTTCTTCTCCCGATACGAAATACATAATAATCTCTAACGCATACATACATATATACATACATACATAATATATATATATATATATATATATATATATATATATATATATATATATATATAAAAGAAAAATGTGATAGTGTTTTTAAAAAATCCAATCTTTAAATTGAATTCATTTTATTTCGTTTACTTCAGAGTACATTTTGTTGAAAAGTAGCCGTTACAGAGTCTTATCTTGTAAAAAAGATATATTAGTTATTCTTTTATGTTTTTTACAAGAAAAAGTTAGTGTATTTAATGCAGTAGTTTGAATTGTTTTAATATGGTCAATATATTCTGCGTGTTTAAGAGATCTTTGTGTGCATATTTAACTATGTTGGAGAAAAGTATATCTATACCCCAATGTGTAAGCGGATGCAATTAGAAAAGTTAGAGGAAGACCGAAAAGGTAGCACAAGCAGGCCTAAATAAACGGTAATTTCAAATTTATTTAGAATAATTAGGTGATGTTCAAATTTAATATACAGAACGTTTGATATTTCCTCAGAAGATATAGAGTCACAAGTTTTGAGTAGATTTACAGAATTAATCTATAATACTACTATATATTTATCGATTTCATCGCTTATTTAGGTAGATTCGAAATTAGTTTGAGATATAGTCGACATTAGATTAAAATGCGGATGATTTACCTTTTAATGTTATAGGTTAAAATATATTTTTAACAGTCTTGGATAGGAAAGATTTATTAAATTGTTTTGGGTTTTGATCCTTCATAGTTTTTGCAGATAGTCAAATATTGTTGTCGGCAAATTAAAGGAAATTCTTGAAAGAGAGGGGAACCGCCAATTGGAAAGCAATTATAAAAATACACAGACAAAACTTACAGCTTCTCGAGCCTAATTTTGCAGAAGAATTAACCCTTTTTTCAGCAGGGAAATCAATTGATTTCTCTCTGTCTGTCTGTCTGTCTGTCTGTCTGTCTGTCTCTCTCTCTCTCTCTCACACACACACACACACACACACACACACACACACACACACACACACACACACACACACAGTGAACGATCACAACTCACGTAATGCAAAACTCTTTTAACCTTTTAACGAATTGAGCACTTTGGTCTCCAATGACGTAAAAATGTTAATAAAAGGAACTAAATACATATAAGTTAAATTTCCTATCTTGCGCTGGGATTGCTGGCCGTGGGGTTACGTTAGCTGGCTGACGTAAAGTAAACTGGGTTTCCATTCCAGCTTTTGGCGTCTTGGATATCAAGCCACACTGATGATTTGTGATACGACGAAATACTTTCTATGGAAGTCAACATAATCACCGTATCACCAATGTATTATCCCCATATGATGAAGGTCTTCAGGACCATGAATAAATGTATCATAGAAACACTAAATTGTCCCTTCATCAAATTATATATATATATATATATATATATATATGATATTAGTAATTTGATTTATTCTTGTTTTTATATCCAATGCTAAAAAATAATACCAATAACTAGAAAATTCTCGTATCTCTGTAACGAGTTCTCATTAAAAGTTCGGTAAGTGTAAAATGAAGTTGGACTTCTTTATTTTTCCTGAGACTGGTATCATTGTGGAAGAGAAAAATTCTAACCCATACACTAAACTTTTCTCATTCTCTGATGAGAATCACATCGGAAAAATAAGGTCTAAAGAACTTTGGTTTCTCGTTAGCTTACCGAAATTTAATCTGGACAACCATATAGATATATGATTATATTTTATGTTCTGCAATTTCCCTCAACCACAATCTTGTTATAATTTTTTTTCATAATCAGAATGTATAATTTCTTCTTGGTAAAAAATCATAACAATACATGGTTTTAGTTTAAGTTTTAAACTCCCCACCTCTCTCTCTAGCCCAGTCTGCTGGGGCTGCAGAATACGCTGACTGCCTCTCTGCTGAGGGGTAAGATGAATGTCCTAGATATGACCGTAAACAATCTGATAGTGGGGTTCCAGTAATGCTGGAGCTTTAGGGTACGCTAAGTACCCCTTTATTGCCCTTGCTCCCTGGCCAACTCTGCGCCGGAGTGGTAGAACCTGATAGTGTACTATCTAAGGGTAAAACATAACTAAAAAGTCTATTTATTCTGAACTTAATAGTTTGAAACAGAACTATTTACGATATTAAACTGTGTACTTATGTTAAACTGATTTGTTTGAAATAGAACTGTTCATACGTATAAAAATGGATTTGGCATTAAATAACCTACAATGGTTGATATGCCATGAAACAAAGGTAAACCAAACTGAATCTCTATCTCTCTCTCTCTCTCTCTCTCTCACACACACACACACACACACACACACACATACTGGGCTGGGGCTGCAAAATACACTGACTGCATCTCTACAGAGCGGTCAGTAAGTATCAGCTGTTACAATAGTGAGAGAGGCAGACCTTTAGATGATTGCATTCGCAATTTTCCAAAATCGTTTTGAACAATTCTCGATTAAAAATGATAGGTGATTCATTAATATATATATATATATATATATATATATATATATATATATATATATATATATATATATATATATACTGCTAGAACTACAAGAGAATATAGTTGTTACTGTCTTAATTGGTGGGTTCGTGACAGAGCAAATGTGGTATAATTTGGAGAGTGTTCAATATCTGTGTAGAGCTATTATAAGATATCATCATCATCATCATGTCGCGCCGCCAGCGCGGATATCCCTGACCCTCTCTCGTCATTTCTCCCTATCATTCATCGCCTCCGGCAGGTCTTCAGGGTTACATCCTGTGTCCTCACATAGTTGCTGTATGTAAGTCCGTGCTGGTCGTCCCACTCTTGCACATGATAAATATATATTAATTTTTTTATTTATGTTTAATTCAATGGATATTTATCTGAGGCTACTGGTTTCATGCCGTCTTTCTTATTCTGCCGGATGATTGTCGTTGAAAGACGGCATGAATCCAGTGGTTGAAGATAACCATACGTGCTATCAAATATGAATAAAAACTAATATATATTTAAAATGAAATTGGTGAACTTTGTGGAAGGGGACCTGAAGGCTCTCTTTTCAATAGCTAAAACACCGAGGTGTAGGGGAAGGCGCTACTACTTTCCCTGGATTGCTCCTCTTTACCCTTGATCCACATATTTTAATGCTGCGTGTTAAAAAAAGGCGGTATAAATTACCATTTTTTGGTTATGACTCGACCTTGGATTAAACCTTCTATTTGAACACCACAGTTCAGCGGAAGTACTTTTTTCGACTTACATTCAGTAAAATGTAACGACAGTTCTATTTCAAACAATTCAGTTCAACAACAGTTGGCAGTTCAAGTGTTTCCTTAGGAAAATTAACGTTAATCTTTTAGAAATAATTTGCTTTTCTTAATTGCTGTGTTTATAGAAAGTTCACGATAAGTATACTCTTTACAGGTGGTAAAGAGTATCGTCCTCTAAGACTATTTCCTTTTCGTTTTGTTTTAACAACAAAGCATGCACTGCTCGACATTCCCGTCTGATATTGTCGGAGAATAATAGCACTTACTTTTTTTAGGTTACTATTGTGTATTTCTACCATTGTTAAATGATTTTTCGTTCACTTTAGAATCAAGGTGATCTTACATTTCGTTTAACTGTCATTTAGTGCTAACGTTTTTTGTTTGTTCTATGTGAATTCCTGGAGCACGTAATATTGAACAATATTTTTCAATCCCAAGACCAAATTAGAGTCTTTTTAGCCAAACCTATTTACGTAGTTTAATTTTCATCATCAGCATCATCTTCAATTTACTCTCTCTCTCTCTCTCTCTCTCTCTCTCTCTCTCTATTGCTCTCCGCTCCAACGAACTTACGAAGTCCTCTACACGACACCCACTGTCGGCACTGTGCTAATGAATGTAAGTTTTTGCTAGTGGGCCAACACTTTTACGTCAATACTTATGTGTTCACAGGAGAACGTCACTCAGGAATACAAACTTACTTTTTCAGAAGTGCCCATTAGACTTTTTTTGGAAATGCTCGTTAGAGGGGAAGTAAATAACCGTATAATTGCTGTTCTTTGGGAAGCTGTTTTCAGAATTTGTTCCAAACAGTACACAGCGTCTTTTTGTAGTTCTCATCAGGCATTTATCAAAGCGTTCTGTTAGAGTACAAGTGTTGCAGCCATACAGTAGTACTCATTCGACTACAGCTTGGAAGAATTACCGTTTTATTTTCTTTTTTTTTTTCGGAGAGCCATGATTTAAATAGCAATTAACCGATCTATCCTTTCAGGAATAAATTATTTCAGATTTTGTTCGGCGACCGTATTCGAGGGCAACCAGAAGGCTCCCTTTTCAATAGCTACTACACCAAGATATAGGGGAGGGTGCTACTCCTTTCCCTGGATTGCTCCACTTTACCCTCGATACGTACCTTATATTGCTGAGTGTCAAGCAAGGAGGTATCAAGTACCATTTTTAAAGTCTTTGGTATGACGCGACTTGGGATTGAACCCAGGTCTCGAGGATCATTGGCGAACCCTGACCGGGTCATTGGTCTACAGACAAGCTCATTGGTCTAATTGGTAAAGTGTCCACCTATGGTCTGGGAGACCGGGGTTCAAATCCCAGATCACGTCATATCAAAGACTTCAAAAATGGTACTTGATACCTCCTTGCTTAACACTCAGCAATGTAAGGTATTTATCAAGGGTATTTATCAGGCAAAATAATTACGCCCTCCCCTACGCCTTGCTGTAGTAGCTATTGAAAAGGGAGCCTTCTCGTCGCCCTCGACTACGGTCGCTAACTTTATTTTTATTTCAGATTAGTCACTCAATATTTTATATTAGTGTAAATGTTTCTGTACTTTTTTTCGGAGTTAATGACAATATTTTGCAAAAAATTCAGCATTTTATATCGGGTTAGAAAATATTGCTCACATGTATCATGCTACGTGGGAACTGGGAAATCCAAATTATAAAGGAAATTAGTTTCTTTTTTTAATATTTATTACACTCTTTTTCGAAGTGTTTATTTTTTTTATTAGAAACAGCGTGAGAGTTTTTTTTAGATTTGCGATGTTAAGGTGAATGTTTATCTAGGTGTATAATGTTCCTTTCTTAGCCAGAATAAGATTTTTTATCATCCTTCCTGGTTGTATTTCCTTGAAAAATGAAGCTTTAATTTATTTTTTGAAGTAGCTTGACATGTCTTTTATGACCCCCCGCCAAAAAAAAAAACAAATATAAGTAAGAAAGACAAATTCAAATTTTGGGATCTAAAGAAATGTTAAATATTACGATTCCGTCGAGAGAAGATGCTGTCACTAATTTCCACTAGCAGAAAGAAACGTTAGACACTTTGGTCACAAAAACGCTTATTTCGTGCTGTTTCATTTTTCGTTTGATCAGTCTCAAAAGAAACATGTGTTGTGGTTTTATCTAGGAGATGTTGGAAAGTGTCACTCTTTCATGTATAAGCCGTCACTTTACCCATGTTATAAGGAATTACTCTTTCGAGTGTTTTGGACGTTGGTTTAGCTTAACAGTTATCGAAATAGAACTTGACATCAGCGACCCAAGTTCAAATACCGGATGAGGCTACTTACTTTTCACGTCACGCTAATTTCCTTGGGAAAGACATGAAAACATCTCTTCTAACCTCTGGCTGTGGGTAAATAGTAAGGCAGATTAGGATCTTTGCGTTTGGTTTAGCCACTTGTCTAAGAGAAAAAAATACCCTCTGAATTAACACTCGCTGTTTTACGCCAAAAAATTACCTTGTCTAACATTCTGATCTTAGGAAAAGAGCTTGGAAAAATACATACTTAAGAAGTTTGGTTTCCAACTGACTTTCGAAAAAAAAACCTCTCAAATTATATGTGACACCCTGTAACCAATGAAAGAGAGTCCATGACTTTTTAAAAAAAATTTCAGGAGTGATGAAACTTTAACTTGTTACCTATCATCCGCCACTCCAGGGTACCGTTAGTGGGATCTTTTTCATAACAAATATTTACAATCTCCCTTAATGTATTTTTATCTTTTATTTTCTTTTGTTTGAATGTATTACATGAACTGAAGATGAAATATTCTGTTGAGCTTCGTCTATGGCTTAGGTAAGTTGCTATGTCAATGTCCGCATAAACGTATTCAATCTCTATGTTGTGCGTTTGTCAAATTTAAAAATAATTTCTCTTTGAAACGGATGAAATGACTCTACTCCTTTTCTCTTACCTCGAATTCGTGGGCATTAATCTACAGGTAGTCAAACAAAGACTTGATTATTGTCTAAAAATAGAGACTTAAATGTTATGTTCGTATCCCTCCTAATACAAGGAAATAAGCAGGGAAAACGTTGGTACTCCAAATCGTAGGAGTAAGAATATCTGTTACAGCAATAACGTTCATGAGTAATATATATTGAATTACAATTGAGGAGAATCTAGCCGAATATATTTATTAACCAGAAAAATAAGAATTGACCGAAATGAATTTTATAAAATAAAGATACTATATCACGAAAGTGAATATTAAGGGAAATATATTTTAAAAATGAATGAAAGTTGTATTGTTCTTTGATTTTATGTACTTATTTATTTTTATTTTCTGATTTTCCTTTTTTGGTGAGAAAAAGCTGGAAGATATATTGTTAGTACACGGCTGGAAGCTTAGAAGAATAACCGAATTGTTTTGTCAACAGAAATTTGAAGGGAATCATTACTTCAATTGTGCACAGATGAAACTGATGGCAAATTTGACCGGAGGGTTCATGGCCTGTCGGCCAGCAGAATATGATTGTCGGTCGGAAACGAACAATTTTGAATAAAAGTTTGTCTTTTTATACAAATGTCGAAAATGTAGGTTTACCGTTATGATTGAATGTTTAATGACGTCATCAAGAGAGCTAATGCCTTCACCTTTTTTCATGGACATAAGAGGAGGCCAGGCATCGGAATTGTTAGGCAGAAAGTAAAAAGTGTACAAGTAATTTATAGAACCCAAGTAGGGGGGAATCAAGTATTGAAGGCACAGCAAGTTGAAGGGGCGGAATTAACAATTGACATTTTAATCAGGAGAAAATTCATATTATCAATTGTTTCGCTAACCAGAAAGAGAAAATGCATATGAGCAAGTTTATATCTTTCAAGAGAGACCAGTGAGAACCGGCTAAGAGACTACATGATACTCTAGCTCTTGACCTTTTACCAGACTCTCTAACACAGAGAAGATAGAAATAAAAGACTGAGAAAAGCGATCATAATACGCTACTTAAAATGACCTTGAAACAAATATAAAAAAACGAAAGAACCTTGAGCCAGATGTTGAGAAAGGCGAATCAAACCACCACTTGATATTGTCTCATACTTGACATAGGAAAGCAAATAGGGAAAATCCTAAAACTTATACGATAAATGAAGAAGCCTTGTGCGTGACTTTAAAGGCCAAGAAATAGGATGTCTGTTAATAAGTGAAATAAATCTATTTCTCCGGGAAGGGTAACTGTATGTGTTATTTTTAAAGATGTTTTTTACTAAATGTTATTACAAAGCCTTGTCCTGTTCTTTGTTAGCGGTCGAGATGTTTTTTTTAATTTCCTAAGTGAGCAGTTTCATCAATGTACTCATCGACTGGTGACTCAGTTTAGTGATTGATTTGCAGTCTGGATCAAAAATGTAACGTGGGTAGATTAGCGGTTCGATCGTGCCATCCAATGACAAAACAAGTCAAGCTGAACGGTCAGCGGATTGAAAGCTGAACCACCCCAATGTTTGGAGAAAGCACGTTTACTCTCACAATATATCACTAATACACTTCTAGCGTATTGTTCGAATGAAAGAAATACTATTAGGTCATATTTTTAACGATAGTAATAATAGCAGTCGTACACAATAAACAATTATTACCAATAGATATTACTAGAACTGAACTTACACATAAAACGTAGAATATGTAGCTAAAGATGTTACCGAATTGACACATGATATCTCTTGACTATTCAAGAATTTTAGATTGATACTTGATCAATACTATTACCCTGAAAAACTCATGATATTAACAATTTTTTCTTTTTGAATCTATTTTTCTCCCGTCAAGCTTGGATTTCAACATTAAAAATTATTACATTTGTATAATTCGACGGCTATTATCACCTACATATAAGGTCTTTAAAATGCGATATATACATTGGAATATATAGAACGTATTATATCATATGTTTCAACTATGCAGAAAAATTAAAAGCGTAAACAAATTCTGCCAAACCTGTAATTGTTGGAGAAAATTATTGAATTAGCAGACTTAGAGAATGCTCATCTGGAATTTTTATTTGGTAGTAGATATACTAAAATAGATGAGACACAAAACAATGTTTATTTAATAGCTTAAAATTCTGGCTTCATGAAAAATATCTTAAACTAGACTTGATAATTTAAATCAATGATATAATTTTTTCCTTAACTATGCAAAAAAAGAAGACATTTAAACATTTTGAAATAACGGGAAATAGATGAAAAACAAATCCTGGAATGATTTTAAATTTACATTCCTAAAACAAATTTCTGCGGAATCTGAGATATGTAAATCAGTATACGTTTAAAAGATAGTCGCTGCATAACCAAAACAAGCGGTTGGACTTATTTATATCAAAAGAAACATGGATCTAACAAAGGAACTGTCATCAGAAACAATGAAAAAGATTGGAAAACTCCTTCAAGAAGGTAATGCACAGAGGAGAGGGGCGAAATACTCTGATTTTTCCGTGTCAGGTGTGTTAAAATCTGTGTGCTAATATAAGAGAAATGGAGTGATACATATTTAAAAAAAAATAGATGAGGGAGAGCATGAAAGAGAAAAAATCAGGATAAAAAATAAAACTCAAAGCAATATGGCCTTATTATAGAAAAATTTGTAAAGTTGCCAACCCTAGCAGAGAGTAACCCAAAGGTTCCACTTTCGATAGCTACTACACCTAGGTGTAGGGGAAGGCGTTAATACATTCCCTGGATTGTTCCACTTTACCCTTGATCCTTATCTTATAATTCTGAGTGTTAAGCAAGGCGGCATCAAGTACCATTTTTTGAGTCTTTGGTATGACTGGATCTGGGAGTGAACCTCGTTCTCTCGGACTATTGGCGTACACTCTATTCATTAGGCCAACGGTCCAGTTACTTTATAAAAGAAAAAGTACATAATTAGTGAAAAATAGGATCAAGATTAGAGTTAATGTTTAAGAAAGAATTCTGTCACATTTAAATTCTCAGCTATAAAATAAGAATGTTTTGCCTCTTATCCGTAATTAATTTATTTAATGCAAAATAAATATATAAATAAACAAAATAAAGACAACCTGAGCAAACATAATTTCAGTGTGCTAATTCTATTTTCCCCTACGCAGTAGTCTAAAAAAAAATAGAATAATAAATTCAAAGTCTTGTTGTTGGTTGGTTTCTCTGTTTAATGGTATATCAACCTTCGTGGGTTAATTAATGTCAAAGCAGTCCTTGTTGTAGAACAGCAGTGATGACATTTAAACCACAACTAGGATAATAAATGGGTTCAAACATTTCATTTGGATATTTAGCCGAAAAGGAATATATTAGTTTAACTGGAGTTCGAACAGACCTTTACTAGAATGCTACAGTCTTGTATCTTACCCAATATTTCTAGAGGATTCTCTAAGTCTTATAGTCTAACAATGTGTTGCTCGATGACTGTCAAAATTCATATAACAGTATAATCTTCGTGCTCTGGAATTATTACTTTTCAGGGAGGCAATCCCTGAACTCTCAGCAGATAGACAAGACCCATCTCAAAGGCAAGAGTATGGATATTGCAATAAAAAGCCTCTGCTGGGGAAACTATAATTCTGCATACTGGGGAGTGTAAAATACCTTTTCAAAGCCAGTATTCCTTGTTTCACAATGATCTACTGTCGTAGTAACTATTAGGGTTCCATCAGCGGATCAAATGATTTTTTTAAAAAAAGAATTATTGAAACCATATAACACTGTGCAAACAAATGATCACAATTAAATTGAACGATAAATGATAGGAATACTTGAAACCAAAAGATTATTATTAGTTTCTTAAAAAGATATTTTTTCAAATTATTTATGTTAAATAAGAATATTATAAACCATATAACTATATGCAAACAAATTATCATTTGTAAATAATTATAGTTACAATAAATCATATCATCATCATCATCATCACATCAGGTTGCTCTTGTAGTGCGGATTCCCAAGACTCTCTCACTCTCTCTTTCTATCGGTCTCTGTCATTCATCTCTCCCGGTTCGTTTTCCGAATTACATCTTTTATCCTCATAGATCTGATGTAAATAAGTTCTTGCTGGCCAGCCAACACTAGCAGATCTATGTGTAGGGTCCATGGAAGAACATCACTTATGAGTTTGTCCTTGATTCTCCAGCTGCGTCTTGCATGTCTTGTTCGTCTTACCTAATGTTTTTATGATTTCAGAGAAGTAGCCCTACAGCTTTTGTTTTGTGGTATGTTGCCATTAGGATTTTTTTTAAAAATAACTCGAAATGGGCCATATCTACTCTAAGTGGCATACGTTTAAAATAACTTGATAAGTTCCCATACGTTGGGTGAATATCACATCAACTGAAAGAGATATTACTATACGCCTAGCAAAGGCGTCGTCTTTTGTCCTCAGGTTATCGGTCAAATGGAAGTCTGATCACTCCAATGAAATAAAACGAGGTTTCTTCCATGTTATGTCGATGTTCATACATTTGTATTGATGCACCACTCTGATTAAGAAACGCCTCAACCATGTAATTGTAAATACATTATTTGTATTAAGTAAGAAACCCTCTCTCGATGGTCTTAGAATACGCAAACTGACCGCTCGGCAAACATGTCAGGCTCCTCCTAAAAAAGGTGTCCAAGTAAATACACCAAGCAGCAATAAGAGTGAGGCTACCGTTCTTAAGTTCTGGGTAATGTAAAGTATCGTTTGATTCCCAGTATTCTCGGGTCGACACTGATATGGAGAAAAAGAATCTGTTATTATTCCATCACAGAGTCAGACAGAAGGTAAACACATTCGAATTGAATTATACTTTGTTGAAAATAACAGATTTTTTAATTTGGTTTCGGAGTGTAAGTCTTCAAAATGTATATCGCACACAGGATGATACTAGTTGGAAAATACTAAACATCAATTTTACTTGATTCATTCTTCTACGAAATGTTTTTTTGCAAATGCACCTGCTCAAGTCATTTTTTGCTGCATAGGCCGCTAACTAGACCATAGCTCTCTTCATGAAATCAGATAAAACAAAATTCATGTGTTTCAATCAAAGGTTTGCTATCTCTATATTAAATGGCAAACATCTGAAATTACTTTACTAGTTTAAATACCTGGAAACCGAAATCTCATCTACAGAAAGCAATGTGAGTATATATATATATATATATATATATATATATATATATAAGTAAAGCAATAATAAGTAATATAAAGTTAACGACGAAGTCGAAATCTGATGGGTCTAATAAAATTAAGCCTGGTTGCTTTCAAGCAGTAACCGAGTCAGTAGTATTGTATAGTTAAACCACTTCGTCTCTAACTAAACCAGTCCAGTCGGCTGGGGCTGTAGAATACACAAACTGCATCTCTGCAAAGGTGTAGGACTCCCCCAATGAGTGGCCTTGATATGATGCTGACTCTCCTGTACCTCTGGGGCTTTGGGGAATTTTGAGTGCCACATCATTGCCCTTGCTCCAAGATCCACTCTTGCCCGGTGTGGTATCACTTGAAAAGTTCCTACCCAGGAATCAATTAGAACCGTATGACATTTAAACTGAGTGCAAACAAATAACCTATTCGAAATTGAACTATTTGAAATAGAACTGTTTGATCATTAAACTGTGTATAAACAAATGACTGATTTTTAATTGAATTACTAGGGATACATAGCAATCATCATCATCATCATCATATCGTGCTGGTAGCACGGATATCCCTGACCCTCTCTCGCCACTCCTCTCTATCGTTCATCGCCCTAGGTAGGTCTTCAGGACAACATCCTGTATCCTCACATAGCTGCTGAATGTACGTTCGAGCTGGTCGCCCTGCTTTTGCGCGGCCATGTGTGGGGATCCATAAGAGTACATCTCTTATGAGTTCATCTCTGCTTCTCCAGCTGTGTCCTGCATGTCTGGTTCGTCTAACTTGAATAGTTTTCGTGATAGGGGGCAGGTGGCCGTACAGTTGGTGTCTTGTGGGGTGTTGCTGCCAGGACTTGTTCAGGATTGCACGCAGCATTCTTGTGTAATTGCCATCTAGTTTCTTCTCCAGCCGTTTTGTTAGCGTCCATGTAGTGCATCCATATAGCAGTATCGATGTGACCGCTGCCTGGACGAAACTGCGTTTCATTTTATCGGTTAGGTCTGATTTCCATATAATCGATAGCCTATTAATAGCTGTCCATGCTTTCGTTAGCCTCGTTTCGATGTCCTTTTCTGTTGATTCGACGCTGCTTCCTAGGTACGTGAATTTGTCTACTAGTTTAAGTGGGGTTCCTTCTAGAGTGGAGATGTCCCCCGTTTGGTTATAGCACATATATTCCGTTTTGTGTGCATTAACATAGAGGCCTATGCTTGCTGCTGCTCGTTCCAAACTATGCAGAAGATCGAATATATATTTACTAACCGGAATTTGCCTTAAATGAGCTACAATGTTTGATATGCCATAAAAAGAAACCAAACCAAACCAATCTAACAAAATGCTAGAAGAACAGACTTGATGCTTATTAAACAAGGCTGATGCTATCCAGATTGAATAAATCCTGAAAAGGACAAATAAAAAATAGTCGTTGTACATCTATTCACCGCTCATCAAAGAAACTATACAAGAAAGGCTAGCAAGAAAATGCTGGTAAGTAAGGACGATCTCATAAAAGACATACAACATTCTGTTATGTACTCCTATTTTTAGAAAAACAAGTGTCATCCACCAGCAAGTGCAGTCTCCTTGTGGTGCAATGATTAAAGCGCTCGTCTACGGAATCGTCGTAAGCGAGTTCGAAATCCAGTCGTGCTGTTACGTTCACTTTCGGACAAATACCCTTAGGGATAGTATGAACCCCAACATCCTGCCAGTTATGGATTAAATAGTACCACTAATCTTTTTGTAGAATAATGGATTTGGCATTACATAACTAACAAAGTTTGATATGCTATCAATCAAAGAATCCAAACCAAACTGACAAGCAAAAACTTGTATTCACCAGTTCTGCACAGAATGGATGCTGTCTGGAGAACTTAATGATAGCCGATAGGGAGGGATGGCAAGAGTGAATCAAAGGAATCCGTGCTGCTGCTGAAGATGATGAAGATGATGTTGGTTAAAAATCTACACCGAATTCTTACAAATGCGGTTAATGTAAATTATAATTCCACTGAACATAAAAGAGATATACCACTTTTATTTACCTGATGGAGTGAATACATATTTACCCAACCACACCACTAAGTCCAAGACGCAAAACAAGATCAATTTCCACAGGGCACCACAGATTTAAATTTAGTTTTTTCTTCTCCTTGACTGGTTGAATTAACAAAACTCAAGAATCTAGCGTACCCCAATATTCACTCATAGCCGATGGAAAAAAATAAACTTGATTCCTTTCCTTCCCCAAGGGAAGTAATGCATAGTGATATGAATAGACTTTTCCTTGAATTGTTTGATTCCATTTGGGGATTTAAGAGATTTATCAATTGAAATATTTGTCTTCTTTTCAGGGTTGTTAGTACTTGTTTAGCAATGTTGTTAAGTAATTAGTTTACATTACAAGATAAAATAACTCCCTATGAATTTGATGATTGAATTCGAGCAAATTGTAATGTTATTTATATATGATTATCGAAAACATGACAAACGAACTGTCAATAATGACGAAAACTTTTTCGTTAAGACAACGCTTGCAAGGGTAAGATGTACATAGATAGGTCAGTTTTCTCCGAGTAATTCATATTTATATGTCAAATTCTAGCAGTATGAGAAAGAAACATTTAGGCGAAATATTTATGGCCAGAATAGAAACAAAAATTTAAATATCTCCACAAACGAGATGTTCTTGTACAGCTTAAGTGAGTACCTAAAAGCAAAGTTCAGAGAAGAAAGGAAGTACCACACACTGGAATGTGGTTAAGTGGCGAAAGTTTATCGACTCGAGAAAGAAGTGGTTGAATCTTCAACTAGTTACGTCACCAGAAGGTTTACCTCGTTACATATTGCATGGAGTTTTAATTCTGGTAATGGATTTGATTCTAATATTGTTAGAAAGTTGTTGCCAGCTGTGAATAGAAAACTACACCTTTGAAAAGTTTTATGTACTTGTGGAAGATCATCTTATTTAAAAAGTAACTATAATAATGCATTCGAATATTTCCATAATAAAGTATTATGCATGCATTACGTTGAATCTTGTGCTTTTTATGAGGGACATAATTGGTACCCTGAAAAATAAAATGGAGTTAAAGATGATTGATTTTATGTAAATTAAGTTGATAATCAAATTCAGACACTTACAATTAAATAATTTAAAATAAAACGTTGAAACTTTAATTATCCGAAAGTAGACATATTACCAGATACGTTTGGTTGTTGGGAGTGTTCGAGATATGCCGCTCAAGCCCAATGAAAGAAGCTGGGTTTCGGATTTGCCCTCTATTGGAGATGGAGCATTAGCGAGATCTGTTTTAATGTGATATGGAAGATCAACAGGTTCCGATTGTGATTAATCGTGTATCTCCCCTTAAAAAATACCATTTTTTTCTTTTCTGCGCTGGTTATTTTAGGAAAGAAACTTAACAGATAACCTTCGTCGGTCAAACTTCAAAACACCGGGTATGTGTACCTTCCAATATATATATATATATATACTAACCCCTACGCAAGAGCAGGACGCACAACAAGGTCAATTTTAAACGAAGTTTAAAAGGTTTGAATCCAGACTTTTCTTTCCTCAATACCAGTTGCTTTATCAATTGATGAAAGATCCAGCCTGCCCTTCTTTTTATCCATTGCTGGAGAGCGAACAGTTGGATGAATAACTTCCCCAAGAGAATTAGCGTTATGTGAAATGCAAACCTCCTTCTCCTGGATTTGAAATTGTGTGGCCCTATCTAATTACTACGAAGCCAAACATTACTGCACGAACAACTCTATTTGATATTCACTGATATTTGAATTCACATGCTGCATCACAAAATACGTCTTTATTCATCTAATCAGGGAACCTAAATATCAGGAAACGTTTTCTGGTAAACAATAGATTTCACCTTTGTTATAGCGAATATATAGACTTATTTATGAAAAATCTCTGTGTTTTTATTAAACAATAGTAGATCAAGGGGCAGTAACATTTTTAATAAAACCCTAATGGTCAATATCAGCGCAGATGACCATGGTGATGAATAGTAAAGCTTAGAATGTTCAGTCGTGCTTTTAGAATACCAGTCACTAGACAATGTGCCGGTTTATATTGATATTTTGTTAAGAATAGAGTCACTCAAGTAATTTTTGTGGTGTCTAGAGATAGCTGAAAGAGAGGGTCAATCCTGTAAAAATACACTTAAGCTCTAGGGAAGGAATAAATGGGATTTTTTCGGCGTGAATCAGACCATTGTCTACCAGAGCTGTTTTTCATTCATCGAATTTGTTTTTCTTAGAGAAAAGGTACAATGTGTCTCCTCTGGGTTAGTTTCGATGGGTTTGTCAAGAATTCATGAATTTTATTGATTCTCCTAAAAATATATAGACATATATATATATATATATATATAGGGATTGAAACACACTCACACACACACACACACATATATATATATATTATATATATAATCGTAAGCGTCTGTCTGTATATATGTGTTTATGAATCGATTTTATCGGTTTTTGGTTGAATATTATAATTAATCCATGCAAACTTATACATTATCGATTTAATTAAAGTAATAGTTTCCACCATATTTGAACACATAAACCAGCATTGAGACAATTTGTCAAAATTTTTAATGTGATGTGGAATATAAATGTGCTTGTACGAAAATAAAGATTAATACGTGAAAAGTTATTGCTCTGTGATATGATTGGTTGGTTGGTTGGTTTTAATGGCATGTCAAACGTTGAAGGTTATCAAATACCAAATCCTCTTTATGCAGAAAATATTGTGTGGAATATGTACACCATATTGGAAGTTAAACCTTTTCTTTCTTTCTTTCTTTCTTTCTATTTTTGGCTCGCTCGATCGCTATCTAAGTGTCTGTCTTTAACTCTCTCTGTAATAAATATATATATATATATATATATATATATATATGTGTGTGTGTGTGTGTGTGTGTGTAGAAAGAAAGAAAGAAAGAAAGAAAGGGGTTAATAACTTCCTGAATGGTGTACTTATTCCACAGAATGTGTTTTGCATAAAGAAGATGTGGTATTAAATAACCTTCAAGGTTTAACATACCGTTAAATCCAACCAACCAATCATATCACAAACCAATATCTTCTCACGTGGTAATATTTATTTTCGTACAAGTGCATTTATATGTTATTGTTGTTGTTATTGTTGTTGTTGTTGTTTAGTTTTTTTAAGATATATCTGTTTTCTGTTGAAATATAAGTATAGTAAAGTCCTTCTTATCTTAGCTAGTAACAATCATGTTCCTTATTATTTCAGCAGAGAACTTACCTTTAAGAAAAAACAGTATTTATTTTATGTGTAGAATCAGAAGCTGTAAGATTATATGCAATCAACTGACCCAGTTATCGCAGTGCCAAATGGATTCGACGACCAAATTTTGGATGACGCTGTTTGCTTTTCACTTCGTGATTATGCAAAAGGCATAAATTCATTTTGTTCTCCTCTAGTTTGGCTCAGTAGAACAAATGACTAACTGCTTTAACCTTCGTAAGACAGCCAGTCTAAAAGGAAAACCCTGAAATTCAACCAGCTGTTGTCTGCCAAAGAATGTCCTTCGTGTCACAGTTTGTCTGAGGCGAAGGGTTTCGGTAATTACAAACATTTCATTTTGACATGTTGTGAACGTATATGAACTGTATTTAGCCGAGTTCTCTTTTCCCTTCCTGACAGCATAGAAAGAGCTTCAATTATGATTAGGCGAACTTAATTCACGACCGAAGTCGGTCGTCTAAAACAAGAGCCATCGACGAGGGTTCGAATCTGAAACTTTAGGGTACCTTTTTTTCCGGAAAATTAATACAGTATTTCGATTTTTAGCTTCATTTACACTGTTACTTCGGTATTATATTACTCGGGATGCTTTACCTAACATTGAACGAAGAAATCAAACCAAAACAAAACCATTGTCAGCTGGAGCATACCACGCCTCGAAGGCATTAAAAGAAAAAAAGTACGTCTTAACTTCTTTTACGGGGATTTTTTAACTGTTATATGAATGTAAAATAAAGTTCAACTTGATATGTTCCTGAGAAAAACACGGTAGTTTATCTTTCCTAGAAATGTATGTCTAAGTAGATAAATTTATTAGTATCTGCAGTTTATATCATATCGCATGGATATTAATGAAGTTACAGACCTTATGCAATATTCATTATATTCTGAATAAGGCTTTATGGGCCTAACGTTCTATTTTCATACTTTGTTTTATACATAATGGAGATCGACTGTGGGGACCTATTAAACTGAATGAAAAAATTATAATCATATTAAAGAGCTATGAATGCTGTGTTCTAATGAAACGACAAAAATACCGTATTTGATGGCACATAAGACGCACGGGTGTAGAAGACGCATTCCAATTTCAGTCGAGTAAATCAGAAAAAAAAAAATTAATAATAAACGAGATGAAATTAATATAAGGAACATTATCAATGCTAACACTTTTAATCTGCGTTATCGCCTTTTAAATAATGACATTATGTATATGAACGTTACTCTAAAGTCTAAGCTAACACGAGTTGTTAGGTTGCTAAGTTCGGCCGACTAATTTGAATTTTAAACCTACATATGGCATATAGGATGCTGGGGAATATTAAAAGATATTTTTATTAAAAAATAGTCCACCTTTTATGCCGTCAAATACGATGGTTATAAACTTGATGACTAATTGGTTTCACTGAGTAACTGCAATCCTTGACTGGAGCGCCTGTTTAAATGGTAATTAAAGGTTATTATTTCGTCCATATAAATATTTATCAATGTTCTATCAAGACTTTGGATGGTTATCAAAAGCAGGACTCCGAAATGATCATCCAGTTGCAAATTAGACGGAAAATAGCAATATAGTTAGAGAACCTTTTTTTTCTTCTTAAAAACATCGTATGTATAGTTCCTACGATTTATTGCAATATACGAGGGGCATACGATAAGTTTCCAGACCTTTTTCGAATGGGCATTTAATATTGTCGTAGACTCTTGAAAATTCAGTATGTTATTGCTATACATCTTATGAGATGACGGGTCAATTCTTAAGATTTCAGGTTCAAATGAACAGCTAAAGCAGGAATTGGAATACACCCTACTAAAGCCTGATTGTCGCAGCTGGTGACTTTCAAAAATCTAATCTGATACTTTAGAAGAACGATATGCAATAAAATTCTGTTTTAAACTTGGAAAATATGCCACAGAAACGTATGGAATGCTTCAGACTGCTTTCGAAGCATCTTGCATGAATCAAGTATCAGTTTTTGAGTGGCATAAGAGATTCAAGGAAGGCAGGGAGTCTGTGAAGGATGAGAGGTGTGGGGGGAGTAAAAAAGTCAATACACCAGAGATGGTTGGCCAAAGGGTTAGGGTTAGGGTTACTATGTTGAGGTTTAAGGGAGTTCAAGAAGAGATTCCGTCGGAAGAGGCCAGCACTCTTCAAATCGGCTCAGTGGCATTTCCCCCAGGACAATACACCAGTCCACAACTCCTTCTTTTTCACAGACTATTTGAGCAAGAAGAGCATTAAGACTGTTCCTCGCTCTCCCTATAATCCAGACCTTGCTCCCTGTGACTTTTGGTCATTCCCTAAGCTCAGAGGATGTCGTTATGAGACAATTGAGGAGATGAAAGAGGCTGTGACGAGGGTCAATGACACGCACAGACAAGAGGACTTCCATGGGGCCTTCCAGAAGTTTTATGAACGGTACAACAAGTGAATTGCAGCCGGAGAATATTACTTCCAAGGCGACTAGAGTTTCAT
>OY757911.1:45864179-45866679 GCA_963585895.1 Sepioteuthis lessoniana | reverse complement strand
ACAGACTATTTGATCAAGATAGGCATTAAAACAGTTCCTCGCCCTCCCTATAGTCCAGACCTTGCTTCCTGTGACTTTATATATATATATAAATATATATGTATATAAATATATATATATATATATATATATATATATATATATATATATATATATATATATATATAATTAATAAATAAATACTCAGTATTATTGAAATATATTGGTCTAATATTTTTGAGCTTGCATGTACATGCTATCATATATTGCATTTTATCTCCGAAACAAAAGTGATAAATATAGTTATAAATATCTTATATTTAATTTTCAAATTTTAGATCTATTTATTTTACAGAATGAATATTTTTCTGCCTCCATATACATTAGAACCTCCTGTTTCACGATGATCCTTTTCATTTATATTCTGCTTTCAATATATTTATGAATCATTGGCTTCCTTTTTCAAGAATCTATTTGTACGTCATGTCTAATAACGTCGCAATATTTTTTAGAAATTCAAGCGAAGCTTTATTAGCGCTTAAAGAGTAGAGGAAGGTCGACTTGTGAAAGTTCTGTAAACGACTTAAGGGAAGAAAGGTATGCTTTATAAAAGGATGAAAGTTCATTACATTAAAAAATAATCGCTAAAACATTCCTGCAAATATATATATATATATATATATATATATATATATATATATATATATATGCTCTTGTGCTGTAATTGCTATCGTTGGATGAAATGAACAGGGTGGTCTGAATTAAAATCCAAATCGAGGCTTTTTGTACTCAAAGAGCAAATACTCATTGCAAGGCGTGCACCCAACTAAAATCACTCTAGCAGGGGGTCAAGCTGACCGCTTTACTTCTGGTATGGCAATCGGTCAAATAGAAGGAAAGATCTGATTCAAATCTGATAAAGTCTTAAAACGTCATAAATTTATCCACAGAATCTTACCTTACAAAATCAGTGAATTGGATATGGCAGTTAACTAACATTATAAATCAGAATACATCAACGAGTAAATACGACGCAGGTTTGACTCCACTCAAGCCATGTTTCCAAATCTGAAACGAGATTTAGACGTAGTTTAATATCCTTCCTCAGACACAAAACATGGACATTGAAACAAACTATGTAATATTTACCAATTTAAAATGATAACTATTTCCATTTGAATATGATGAAATATTTTTGCAATTGTGTTGATATATATACTGGAATCTTTCAAGAAAGCTCCGACTTCTATCCTTGCAGAAATGTTTATTGTTCTGAGTAAGGAACTGCTCTATTTTTTCATTTCTTTTTGTTATTTAAAGAATTGACTAAATACCAACTTAATTCTTCATCTATAGATGATAACTGTGAAGTACAACAGCTCTGTGAAAAACTTTCAGTCAAGTTCAAAGAAGTTTAGACTGGTCTTCGAAAATATTTTGTCTCGTATTATCCAGTTGGAATATCAAGCCTTTAAAATTAAAACTTCCCGATACTTTTGGTCGATTTTTTTTTCTTTCGGTAATCATTCTATTTTAGAACATTCTCTGGAATGAACTCTTAGAAAAGAACAACATTGCCGTCGTACTATATCGAGACCAAAACAGTAAAAAACGTTTTTTTTTTAAATCAATGCTTGTCTATTTTTTTTTGTTTATCCAGAATTCTCTTTCAACAATCGTTTTAGTATCCACAACTACTATTTTTGGGACATTAAATTCTGTATCAAAAACAAAGTTTTAACTCATGGTATTACGTTCATTTTCAGATTAATACCCAAGAAAAATGTATGAACATATAAAACCCACGTACTATGGATTGTATAGTACTAATGATGTCTCCCAACAAAGATGAATTTTACAGTAAGTAACCCAAGAAAGTTGATATGTCATTAAATACTTAAGCCAAACTAAAACACACCATGCTTCTTTTTCGCTTATGATCTCGGAAATACGTTTCGCTCTACCACAATAAAACTACATATAATGAAAATTAACATGGTCTCGCAATACATATTGTTGTCAGTGCTTAATTTGTATATTCTACACCAACTGGCTTATAGTAAAGTTCCATCAATGCCTTCCAAATATCGCCTGCTGAAGGACTCAATACCACGTTGTTTTATTTTCAAGAAAAAAAATCATCGTTCGTAGGTCTTGATAGAAATATTTTAAAAAAATGACCCGTATATGCAGTTCGGGCTTCTGGAAAACAAAAAAAATGTTTCCTTTGAGAAAAATCGAACTTGATTACTTACATTTATACCTTTGTCTATTAAACTTCAGATGGTAGTACTTCTAAAGATATAACTTTGTAATGAGAACGTTTTTATACTCACCGAGAAATCCTCTCTTTCTACTTCATCATTAATCAAAATTTTGGGCTTCATTACTTCCTTAGCAAATCATTTGTTTCTCATATACACTGACATCTATGTACATGCATATATCTATGCTACGTATGCTATTCTGATATGATTACCCTGCAACGCATTTATATACATTTATGTTACTCCTATATGCT
>OY757911.1:45824179-45859179 GCA_963585895.1 Sepioteuthis lessoniana | reverse complement strand
TCATTATATTCCTATTTATATTTTACAGGTTTTTTGGCTCTATTAAACTTTTTTTTACTAATTGTTTTAGTTCTGTGGAGAAAAATTATTTTTGCTATAGATATTAATTTCACATTTTTAAATTCATTATCTAAGGAAATAATTTTTCAAATATATTATTAGGACTTACTCTATAGCTAAAGCATAAGAGAATTAATCTACATAAATATATAAGTAAAAAAAAAATATATATAACCTATTTTTAGTCATCTATATCTATTTTATAAAAATTATTAGAAATTCCTTAAACTTGATTTGAATATAAAATCTATTTCATTACTTATGAGGTATTTATTCGGTTACTAATATGAAATAAAAAAAATAATAATGGCAAAAACAGTAAATAAAAAGAAAATGTTCGCAGTCGTTTTTTAAGTAAAATAGATCGAAACGTGATATAACGTGAAATATATCACCGGCGTTTACCGGAAAAAGGGGAAAAAAAAAACAAAAAAAAAAAACAGTAACCAAACTTCATTTAGATTCCATCTGACGAGCTTTAATAAGCGAAATAAATTTATTATGGAAATGGAATACTATTCCAAAATTTCTTGTTTTAAACAATATACATATACACGCACATGTGTATATATTTACAGAACATCTCTTCCTCTTGTAAGGTTGGGGTCGCAGAATACACGGACTTGCTTTTTTGCAGAGAAGTAAGACTTCGCCAATGAGTGTCATCGATATAGGATTAAACAATTTGATTGTGAGGCTCCAGTAATACTGGAGCTTTAGAGAAAGCAGAGGACCCCTTCATTTCAACAGTACCCCGGAATTATAGCATCTGATCGGGTCCTATCTATGGGTAAAATAGAACGGTCTGGCGTTTTAAACTATGTACTCTGAGCACCCTTGGGACAAACTTCACGCAAATCATCTGCATCTTCAGTTCCTCGCGAATAATTGTGTGTACAGTTCCCACACTGGCATTAAACTGTGCACTTATTGTCTCTATAGACACACGACAGTTCTTATCCATGAAATTCATTATTTGGTCAATCACCTCAGGTGTTTTGACTTTCTTACTCCTCCAACACTTCTCATTCTCCCTCACAGACTCCTTGACTTCCTAGAATCTCTTATGCCACTCAAAAAACTGATGCTCGATTCATGCAAGATGGTCCAAAAGCAGTCTGAAGCATTCCATACGTTTCTGAGGCATTTTTCCAAGTTCGAAAAAGAATTTTATTGCATATCATTCTTCTAAAGTGTCCTTACGTCCAGATTTCATTTTTGAAATTCACCAGCTGTGTCAATGAGGTTTTAGTAGGGTTTATTCCAATTGCTGCTGTAGCTGTTTATTTGAACCTAAAATCATAAAAACTGGTCAGTCATTTTATTAGAAGTATTGCAATATCATACTGAATTTTCAAAAGTCTACGACAATTTTTATTTCTATACAAAAAAAAGTCTAGAAACTTATTAAAGCAACCACGTATATATATATATATATATATATATATATATATATATATATATATATATATATATATATATATATATATATATACTTAATAAAGTATAGATAGATGGATAGCAAGCATGCGAGCTAGATAGGTAAATGCCTTTATGTTTGTATATACGTGTGTGTGTGTGTGTGTGTGTGTGTGTGTGTGTGTGTGTGTGTGTGTGTGTGCGTGCGTATTTGGAGATGTCCATATATTTGTAAATATATAAACATGTGTGAATACGAGCAAAACTTTGTCCAAGTTTATACTTACCCAATAAGAGCAAGCACGGATTTACATCTTTCACAGCTCTCCCAGAATTGTATAGTGATGTGATTTTCAGGATTCTAGACAAAGATAGCAAATCTTAACATCATTTCAGTAAAATGATGAATAAATATACCTCTGTTTAAAATACTCGCCGGGGGCTTATTGCTATTCCCCACTGATGCAAAACTGGCTACTACTTCCTGGCGACATCCTCTTCATGGTTGCCTATGAAAGGAAAGGCACAATCGCCAATTCATTTAAACCTCATTCAATGTACTTCCTCGTATTGATGGCGTTCATGCACATAATTTATGTAATTTTCAAAATGGCTATTTGCTTGAGAAAACGTCAGATGCAAGATCATCAAACTCAAATGCAAACATTGCATCTTACAGGTTGTTGATGACGACAGGCCTTTTGTCGACGCTACATCGCTTGGCATTTATAATTTAAAGCTACCACGTAGAAAGGTTGCAATTGAGCAAGGGGATTCTTCTCCGTAAATTTAACGGTATGGTACTACTCAGAAGTATTTGAACGAAAAGTAAACTTTATATTTCTTAGCCATACTTGTATATCTGTCATATATGAATAGATTTACATTTCCTCCCGTAATTTATTTAATTAATGAAGAAAATTGCAGCAAATAATCTATAAAAATGCTGTATTTTCAGACAAACAGTTCATCAAAGTTTTCGAGAAATTTTTTGTTGAGTTAATTAGATTTTTAATGTAGTCTTGTTTGATTGACTTCAACTGTATATCAGTTATTCTGCAGGTAATTTATGCTTAGAGTTAAAGAAATCGCATTCATTGTAAGTTTATATATTATACATTTTTGGTTTAGATGTTTCTTAAGATTTTTTTTTTTTTGTAATACGGCTCTGTTTAATTCGAATTATCGTTAAGTAGATTTATCTAACATATAGGTAGGTGCGTAAAATGTTCTGTCACTCCGAGTAAGAATAGACCAGGGAGTAATGGCAATGGAGGTATATCCCACAGTTCTTGATCTCTTGAACTGGAGGTATTATCAGGTGCAGTTTAGTCTAATACTTAGGGCCTTCTTTTTTTAGTGGGTGGAGGTCTTACCCCTTTGCAAGAAATGCATTCTGCGTTTCAAAGTCTCGTTGACGGGATGATGTAAACTCCATGATTCTTAGCTGTGTTAGTATTTCTATATATGCCAATAGGTCTACCGATTCTCCCTAAGCTACCGTCTAATTTTAAAAATTTCAACAGCCTCCAAAATAAGATGCATTTTATTGCAAACTGTCTTGCACAAAAAGCTCTTGACAATTTTAAATATTGAGATGATTACGTTTTTAGATGCGGTTATACTTTTATATGTTAACAAACTTTATAAAACATCTGGCGCTAACAGATTTTATCAGCATTCTATATTGCTTTAGAGATAAATAGAAAGGCAGACCTAGTTCTTTAGTATTAGTTAAACAAATTCCCCTTGTCTAAATAATTAATCAGATATCAAGCAATCCATAATAGAAACCACCTACAGAAAAAATGTATTCACTTGCTTTGGAAACCTTGCGTCACTCTTCCAATGACAAATTGATCATATTACAGTGACTTGGCTGCACTAAAATGAATTATGAATCGTATTCACTGTCACCAGAGAAGTGTGTGATTGATACCTTCTTCAGACTGATATGCAGGAGATATTTTTTGGTGAGTGCTGAGTGTGACATACAAATTTACACTTCAGGTCTTTACCTCCTGCGAATCGTTGTTGGATTCTTGTGCGGTTTTTTTTGTTTTTTTTTTACTTCTCGAGAAGCAAGGAAGTTATGGACTTCTTTCCGGATACATGGTAGTTTTCTTGTCAAGTTAAGACAAACCGAGACCAATCCAAGGAATTTCAGTTTTACTCATACCTTTTTTTGCGTCCATAATTCATCAAAATTATATTGATTTTTTTAAGCAAGGAGAAAGAAAATTTTCAAAATAAAGATGCCAACTAGAATCCTCGATATGGAGAATTTTCTGACGGATCTTTTCCATGTACTTTTTCGCAAAAACACTCATTATGACATTCGCCTATCCTCTTTGACAGTCGAATACCCTCTGACATATGATGTAGGGTGTCTGGATATGCATGGGACCCATCTGACTACTAATATCTCAACTAATGATTTTTTTGTGTTTTTTTTATGTTTAATATTTGTGGATAGTATTCCATAACAACAATTAAATATCGAGTACAATGCCTTAGACAAGAAAAGAAAAATACTTTCCGGCACCACTTATTGGGAGACAAAATCATTCAATCCGTCTCAAATCAGATGCAACCCATTAATATGATAATGATTTATAACTGAGACAAGAAACTCAAAAAAAAATTCAATGACCTGGAATCTGATGTAAAAATAATTAAAAAAAAATATTTGACGTCTCTTGCTCAAAGGATATATTTTTTACAGGACGTGTTCCAAATGACCGCAATTGCCTCTCAGTAATAAATCATTATCATTTTAATGGGTTGGATCTATTTAAGACACCTTGTACAAGAGATATCTATTTCATTTTCAAAATTCTACATTTAAATTTTCAAACCTGCAGCTATGCTCTATGGGATTCGTTATTCATTTTTATCAGTGTTCCAACAGGTGATATAGATCAGGCATTTATATCAAGCAATAGATTACACCCTCTGGCATAATATAACACCAATGTGGCAATCTTTTGTCGAGTGCAACATAATTTCGCCAGATAGCCTCTATAACCATTTTTCGTCTCTTTCCAAAAGGAGATCTATCGGCTGCTGGGATTTGTCAAAAACGTCCTAGCTATGAGTCATCAACCAACGGGAAAAAAAAGTAAAAAAATATTCCGAAAATATGGTTAATGCTTATTTTCTCCAAGAGTATTTCCTGGTTAGAAGGACCGGTGACACTTCTGACCATATAAGTGGGCACTATTCACTCACTTTTGCATTTCCTCATTCGGTCCAATAACCTGCCAGCTTTACTCCCCATATACCTACCGCAAACAACCTATGCCGATGTGAGGGAGGGTCCAGCCTGGGCTGCGAGTACAAACGACCACTCTCTTTGTAAAAGATTCTGTTAATCCTTGATTGTGTCCTTGGATATATTGACCCTTGCTTTCGGGAAAGGACGCTCTCAACTCTCTCGTGGGCCTCCTAAAACTAAAGAACTTAGAAAAAGTACCCTTACCTACTAACCTTACTAAAGTCAAACACTTTTTGTTAAGATGGATATTTAAATAAATCACGTTTTTAATTGCCACTCGGAAAGTTCTCATTTTTTTAATTATCTATCAAAATCTACCGGACCTTTCTCGTTTATTTTTGCTATACTCATACATCCACGTGAATACATTTATGTACTTTACCTATGCCAATACACTACTGTAAAGATACAATAAACCTAAAGGCACACACATACATATGTGCTACATTTATACGTGTATATATTCATAAAGATAAGCTTGCAACTACCGCTTATCCATTACTGTAGCTAAATATGTACACTAAGTAAAAGAAGACTTCTCTATTATCGGTATCTGTAGTGGACAAAACTATGCTGAAAACATTTTAAAGTAAACGCCTATAAAAGAAAGGATATTTTGATGAACATTTAAGTTTTTTTTTAAATGTTTTTCCTTTTAAAAATGAGTGAGAAAGTATGCATATGTACATGTATATCTCGCTCTTCTATCTACAATGATTTATCATTAATAGTCATCCACTTGGAAATGTACTGAATACCCTTGTCCTCTACACTGGCAGCTTTATTATGTGGGCTTTATTGCATAAGTGTGGACTTTTATATAAATTAAGATATTTAACTTGAGTATTTCCGGCATTCAAATTCACTGATATTAAAAGGATGCTTGTTGGTTGTAAGTTTCACCTCACAATTATTACACGCTCAGGACAAATCAAACTGACGTCTATCACCAGAAATGACAAACAGCATTCGAGAAAATATCTCCAGTTTGTATGGAGGCAAATCTACATCTCATTATATATATATATATATATATATATATATATATATATATATAAAGAAAAGCAAATGAGAAAACTTAGATGAGAAGAAATACAGAGAGATAGATAGATGTATTTCTTCCTGTTTTGAAATATTTGAGTATTTGACGATGTCTGTCTGGAAGAAAAAGACATATATCACGCGTTTTTGATTAATCCGCTCTTAGGCGAAACCACCCAAGTCACGTTTACCAAAATAGAATTTCAGTATTTTAGAAAAAAAATATACTCTAAAGCAAAAAGAATTTCCGCTGTTGCATTCAAAGTGCGCATGCCCCAAGCCGCCTATTGCAAACGACACCAAAGCTGTTTATACTTGCATCGTCTTATTCTTTTTCGCAGAGATCGAAAATAAAAAACAGAAATGAAATAAGATGGCAAATAAAAGCATTTACTTTTAGCGAGACGTATCTAAAAAGGTTGTCACTTACAGATTTTGCAAAAACTTCGTTTTTGTTATTGCATATATTTTTATGAACTGATTGTATCGGTTTATCAAATACATATATTGCCGAATGAATTCATACGAGTGTTCGTAAAGTGATTTAAACAATCTTCCTGACAATGGCAATGACTTTAAATTCCAAAAATAAAAACAATAATGATATAAATAATAATATCGATAATAAATATTTGAGTTTTTCTCAGCAGCGTGAAATTATGGATTTTCACTTGAATCTGAGTGGCAGCAAGTCTCGTCGTGTCTCCAGGATTCTACTCAGTATTCAAGCCGATCTTAATAATGCTATGGTCTGGATCGGTACAGTTCTTCCTCTGACCTCTTGTTCGTATAACCTCTTTTCCCGATTCTTACCTACTGTCCAGAGTTACTGGTGCAATTGTAGCATTCATGCTCAATAACATTTTTTACTTTCTTCTAATCCACACTGTGGTCGACTGACACGGCAAAGTCCATATGATGGCAAGTTATTTTCTTATTGTTATGATTAAAATTGGTTTGATCTTCTGGCCAGGATTGTGAGATCCGTTTGTTTGTCTGTTGAAATCGGAAGTCACTACTAAAACCAGCCAGGTGATGCTCCTGTCTAAAGCATAAATCCAACCCCTAAATCCAGACCAATGGCGGAGTTGCTCGGCGTCTGACCCGAACAATAATGATTAAAGTGTACTATTTGTTTTAGCAGTTCCTGGCGACTCAATCTTAAGCTATTCCACTCTCCTTTTCAGGACAAGAAAAACAACTTCATTATATGACTTATTCTTTAAGTATAAACATAACTACTCAGTCCTGTTAAAGACAAACTCCGACTACTTTATGTGACGTCCTTTGAAGAATAAGAACGAGCTTTCCTGTCGCAGTAGCAGAAGCAGCCCAATCAGACTGACACATAGATCAACGACCTTGCCATTCCATCCTAATAATGACTCCAAACGCTTTTATTTGGAAATATATTTAATTGTTTTTCCCTAATTATAAGGTAGCTAGTTGATTCCTCTCAAGTAAAATTCAGCTTGTTTCGAGGTCAACAAGAGTTCGATTAATGTTTTTACCTGAAATTCTTGAGAAAAATTTTTGTCATTCAGATTATTCTGTAGGGAATAAAAAAGATGTACATCTCTTGGTGCAAGATCTGATGAATATGATGAATTGGGTAGAAGAGACCAGCTAATATTCAAATTTTTTTTTTTGCGTGACACTTTCTTAATGTGGCATAGCATTATCATAGGATGTACAACATTTCTCTAATTGATGAATGATGTGCATTTTCATAGATTCTTATGCATATGATGCACCTTCTGAGAACATAAGTCTGGATAGTGTGTCTGATCGTGGCTTAGATAATCATAATTAAAAACACCACAGTGATCCCACAATACCCATCATGATTTCCTTCCATAAAACTCATTCTTTCGTATAGGCTGCAGAGATTTATCCTTGCCAGTCCACTGAATTTTGCACTAAACATTGTCATAAAGACCTATTTTTTGTCATCTGTAATGATAATCTTCGGAAACGGAACATTTGTCTTTCTTAAATAAAGACTTGTCACATCGGATATGCAATTTTACTTATTCTTCTCTCTATGTTTAGGAGTATGCTAAACACTCAGCTTACCCATTTTTTAATCTTTTTCAAGTGGCGGCAGATGTTGGTTTGTACGTGCTAATTCTCGATTTCTCCTGCGCGGATTACATTCTTCCAGTTTCCTTCAAGTATCATGATTAAGGTCTGATGAACATCCTGGACTGAGTTAATCTCAAAATACGTATCGCCTAAACAGAACGTTGAAAGCCAGCTTCAGCCTTGTAGATCAGTAATAGCATCCCAGTCATAAACACTACTTATTTTCTTAACTGTTTCCGTATCATTTTTTTGTGATTCTTAAACTCGCACACTGCTTCATGGGGAATATACATATTCAGTTCGTCCATTTTGGAGATCATCGACTAAATCATGATGCTTACTCTTTCACTACTAATATATGAATTAACGATGTTTGCACTCTTTAATAAAGTAATTTTCAGTGGCGTTTAAATCATTGTAAGCTTGGATTGCATACTTTCGACTTGCTTTAAAAGAAGGGAATGATTTATGACTTAACCCAATAGTTTTGATGACAATTTTTTTCTTTTCCCTCAAAAAAGATTAACTTTCTCTTTTAAAGTTTTAGCTTTTAGTCCTTGAGCAAGTCATCTCTTTTGCAGGTCAACTTTGTTTATCTTTTGAAGTATGCAAATAATTGTCAATTTTTTCTGATTTTTGCTCTGATTCTTTTTTTATTGTTGTTTTCTGTTAGTTTTGAAGTTATTCTTGTTCTTCTTGTTCCTCACACCAACGTTAGCTGGTTGTCTTTCACTAGTATCTGAATGATAGCAAATATCCTTAGATCTCTAGTTCTGCAGGACTTTTCTCAATATTCTAACTGACCCCGTCAATGCAATAATTTAGATGGTCTCAATTCTTCCCGTGATTTCCAATTCTTCCATTCCCTTTTCTTAGACTTTGGGGACCGTGCTAAACGAATCGACAACAAATAGTATCCCCGTCATCCTGAAGTTTAAAAGCTTTTTTTTTTGTTTACTGGATAGATCTTAGTATTTTTCTATTGTTTAAGATTACTTTATATTCAACTCGGCAAAGTCCACTTGACGACAAGTTCTCTAGATCTGGTCTTCAAACTGGGAGTGGGTAATCCATTTGTATTTTAAAATCCAAGAGAATTTTTATGCCCCATATTTTCTTGGGCGAATTCTGGTTTGTACATATACAATTTGGTAGAATAGTCAAGTTTCCATCTTTTGCACAATTCCTTGTGGAATGTATTTCATGCTCAGTCATTCCTTGTCTTCTTCTCCTTTGGTGATAGTTTCTTGCATTCGCTTACTGCGTGATTAATGTTTTCATCTTTATCTATGCATCGCCTGCACTTGATATACTGTTACGTATGATCGATTTTTGTTAACCTAATTTATCTTTATGTCATTGTTTTGTGTTACGATTTGAAAAGTTTCAATTTCTCCCCTTCGAAATCATGTCTATGTCTTCACGAGTGCAATATTATAAGTTAGTCGACTGAAATATTGTTGGGCTATTTTTTTTCCATTTGTATTTATTTTGCCAATGTTATTATTGGCTGTTGTCATAACCCTTTTTTACTCTATTTAATGTAGTCGTCATTTCTTTATCATGATGCATCAACACAGTCCTCAATGATAGCGAATCCACTTTCTCGTTCTTTTATTGATACATGCAGTCTGTCTATGCCCTTTCTCGGAAATATAAGCATTGTGCATCGTCATCATTTTTCTTCTTTGGTTTATTGGTCTGAGTTTCTCCTATGTCCATTAAAAGAGAAAAAAAGAAGTGCCCAGGTCTTTTCCTTTTGATGTTGTTACGTCTGCAAAGCTTAGTTTCAAAAAGTTGTCTTGTTATTCTGAAGTACTTAATTCTATTTTTTTTCGTTCATCCCAGGTTGCTTGGTAGTGTCCGCATATTATTATTGTCTTTATCAGTCTAATGAGACCATAGATTATTACTTTATTCTTAGCACAGGGCAGGGCAATTTATTTTGAAAGGCCAGTAACAATGCATTTGTTTTTTGTTTTTTTTTCTCTTCTCTAATGTTGTTCCAATGAAAGAAAAGTTACATAATTATTAAGGAAGATGTTGATTTAAATATTTTAGATGTAGTTTAAGGCTGTCTGAAGAACTCCAGTTCCTTATTTTAGATTTGAAATTAAAATGCATTGAAAGATTAAAGGTCACTACTAATATTGACAACATGAATTATACTCTGTGTTTCCTCGCTATTACCAGATTTTCATTAATCGAAATATTCATTTGTCAGATTTGCTGAAAAAGTGAAAATTTAAAAGTTAAATGAATGTAATCGCTTTTCATTTTTTATACAGGTCTGACATTAGACTTTAGTTTTGTAACCATTTTTTGAAAACACTTGCATATATATATATATATATATATATATATATATATATATATATATATATATATATATATATAAGCAACTATTTGCCACAGAATATGGTCTGATGAGCGTGGACGCACCTCTTTTCACACTTGAAATTTGCTCTGTTTTACATACTCTCTCTCTCTATATATATATACATATATATATATATCTGTGTGCGTATATGTATATATATATATATATATATATATATATATATATATATATATATATATGTGTGTGTGTGTGTGTGTGTGTGTGTGTGTGTGTGTGTGTGTGTGTGTGTGCGTATGTGCGCGCTCGTTTGTGTGTATAAGCACTGACTATTTCTGATACTTTTTTTTTATTTCTTTATTCTTTATTTCTCTTTTTGCTGCAGGATTTTTTCAATGATAACCATTCTAAAAATGTGCTATGCTCATCAAAACATCATAATATTACCAGTGTGAAAAAGTTAGTCGCAGTATGAAGAATTTGGAAGTATATCTTAATATCGTAATCATTGTTACACCTGGGAATTGAGTGCTTATACATTTCCTACTGCTAAATAATTATATATATATACACGTGTGTGTGCGTGTGTGTTTTTAAGGGTAAGGTGTGCAATATTTTACAGAGAGTTTATACTTTGCTAACATAGATATTGTCAACGATATATTTCTTTTCTAGTTTTCTAGACAATTTTTGAATGTGATTTCATCCTTCTTTATTGTAAGTGCGTGTATCAATTCGGACACAAACGTAAAATTTCTTCAAAATTAATACATTATCATTACACTATCGTGTGTACATGTTTAAGGAAGTATAAGTTTTAACACACACACACACACACACACACACACACACACACACACACACACACACACACACACACACATATATATATATATATATATATATATATATATATATATATATTAATTTCATTAATGTAAAATCTATGCGAAAATTTATCGTTCTGCCCAGACAATTTCCAGTACTTTTTTTGTCGCAACAATAATAGTTCAAATAATATTAAAAGTTCTAACAATCAATATAGAATAAAATAAAAAAAACGCTCTGCTAATTATTATTATTATTATTATTATTACTACCACTAGCAATAGCAACAGCAGCAACAGCCTCAGCAATAACAGGAGGAACATTTAATTCTCTTTTAGATTATTAGTTCAAACGGTTCTGTACATTTCGCAGCACCATTTTCTGCAGTAATTTCAATCGGCTAACATTTTATTTCACTTTTTTTTTTACTTGACGATTTTGATTTCTTTACACTCATAAATTATTACTATTTTTTTCTTTATTTCCATTGCCGAGTATAATCTTTATCTGAACACTCAAGGAGTCGATTTGAGTGCAAGTGAATTGTGTTACTGAGTACAAAAAGCTTGCTGCCCAGTGTGTCTTCCAATGGGCAATGATGGGTCCCTATCTCTTTGAAGTTAACGCACATAAAAATGGATTTGATCTTTGACCAAAAGAATGATAATTCTGATTACTTTTTTTTTTACATTAGCAGGGCGAGGGGAACTCAGGTCTAGGTGGGTGTAGAGTGATGATTTGGAAAAAATGGGTGCAGAAGTGTATTTGAAGCTACGCCCAGACGACAATTATTATCATCATATTTCATAAGTGGACCAGGAATCAAATAGATTTGAATATTTAACCATTTGTATTCGCAAAAACTTTTTCCTTCATTCTACTCTTTAGAGTTTAAAAAACATTATTTTATTCATTTATTTGTTTGTGGTCATTTACGCTACACTTTTTATTTTTTCTGTATTTTTTGTTGCTCTTCTTTGTTTTGTCTTGTTTTTTTTTTTTTTGTTGTTTTCAAAATATCGTTTTTGCTTAATTTCTTTCATTTTAACATTTTACTATTATTATTTTACAGCTTTTGTTTTTTTTTCTTTCTGTAAATTCGTTTTTCTTTTATGCTATTCTTTTTTACATATTTCACTTGCATTTTATCTTTCTTTTTATTTTAGCCTTTTGATTTTTTTCCTGTTTTTTATTATTCCGATTTTTCGTTTTGTTTTATTTATCTTCGATATTTTTTCCTCTATATTTTTGGGTATCATTTTTTATACGTTTTATATAGTTTTAATTGGAAATTGACTTTTTTCTTCTTCAGACTAGAGTCCATTATCTTTCCAGAATTGTTTTCTCTGCTTTCACATTTTAACAATATTGATGTTTTATGCATATTTGTGAATACACTCGATATGTTTTCCCCTCGCTTTTTTCCGACGCTACTGCCCTATCGACGGGGCTTATAATAAGCTGACTGTGTCCACTGCAGAAAGATACGACCCCCAATTAAAGGGTGTCCTTGTTATGACAATAAACTGCATCTGCTGGTGGGGATATTGTTCTGGAGATCTGGGAATGTGGCATACTGCTGAATCACAATTACTCCTAATTTCATTCTGACCAGGAAGGATAGTACCTATTAGTCTTCCATCGGTGTCATATTCTACTGGGTACCTTAAAATAGATGCAACCCATTAAGACAATAAGGATTTATTGCTGAGACAATTACAATGGCGGTAATTTGGATCATGTTTTGTAAAAAATACATCCCTTGAGTTAGAGACATCAAATCATTTTTTAATTGTTGTTATATCAACTTCCAGGACATCCAATTATTTTTAGTGCCTTGTCTCAGTATCATATTAATAGGTTGATTCTATTTTGAGACAGTTTTGAATGATTATGTCTCCAAATAAGTGTTGACACAATTTATTTTTCATCTCTTGTCCAATGCAATTGTGACTGAAAATTAATGTTTGCTATTGCATATTATTTTCAAATCTGACACGAAAAGAACACAAGATTATTATTAGTAGAGTTATTAGCAGTCACATGGGGTCCATATATAATGAGACACCCTGTATATAATATATACTTGCTTAAGCATGCATCAATACCATTTAGTATGCGCTATAATCAAACGGGGGACATCTCCACTCTAGACGGAAACCCTCTTAAACTAGTAGACAAATTCACTTACCTCGGAAGCAGCGTCATATCAACCGAAAGGACATCGACACGAGGTTAACGAAAGCATGCACAGCTATCAATAGGCTATCGATTATATGGAAATCAGACCTAACCGATAAAATGAAACGCAGTTTCTTCCTGGCAGCGGTCACATCGATACTGCTATATGGGTGCACTACATGGACTCTAACAAAACGGCTGGAGAAGAAGCTAGACGGCAATTACACAAGAATGCTGCGTGCAATCTTGAACAAGTCCTGGCGGCAAAACCCCACAAGACACCAACTGTACGGTCACCTGATTCCTATCACGAAAACTATTCAAGTTAGACGAACCAGACATGCAGGACACCGCTGGAGAAGCAGGGACGAACTCATAAGTGATGTACTCTTATGGACCCCCACACATGGCCGTGCAAAAGCAGGACGACCAGCACGAACATACATTCAGCAGCTATGTGAGGATAAGGGATGTTGTCCTGAAGACCTGCCTAAGACGATGAACGATAGGGAGGAGTGGCGAGAGAGGATCAGGGATATCCGTGCTACCACCACGACATGATGATGATGATGATTGCATATTATTTTCAAATCTGACACTAAAAGAACATAAGATTATTATTAGTAGACTTATTAGCCGTCACATGGGGTCCATAGATAATGAGACACCCTGTATATAATATATACTTGCTTAAGCATGCATCAATACCATTTAGTATCATTGTTACAATAATACCCAACAGATTCATTGTTTTTACAGTAGAAACGAAAGATAATAAGGGTCCTATTTCTAAGACAGAAAACCTTTTCTCCTCTTTAAGTTTCTTCTAAGCATTCTAACCAATTCTGATTCTACTTTGGTCAGGACAGTTCATCTAGTCTCTTTTACCAGTCCTATATGTCCAGCTTATCACCTTCCTTCCCTTTCTTGCAGGAGTTTATAATTTGATATGTTATTTTCTTCTTGTTAATTAATACTAGCTCTGACTTGAATTCGGGTACATGTGCTTTTTGTAGGCATTTGTTCACTTCTAGTGCTAGTCTGTTGTGAATGGAGGTAAATTTCTTGAACCAGAAACCATTTATTCAATCGGGGTTTTCCAGTTTGATATTTTTTAGTGTCGTTTTGAGTAAATCGATGTACTTTTCCTCTTTCGGGCCTTCTTCGAGTCCTTCTAGTGCTCTTGTATCTTTTTTTATATTCATTCAACCTTTTCGTTGTTTTTTTTTCGTTGCCCACCCAGTAGTGTCTAGTCTTATACTCTTTCTGGGCTAATTGGCTGCATTTACTTATGTGATTGATCGTTTCATCACCTCATGACCAACGCTTGCTATTTTGTTGCGTCCCAGATGTTCTTGCTTTGATTCTTATTAGTAGTAGTCGAAAGAGTATTATTATTATTATTATTATTATTGTTATTATTATTCAACCATGACCGTTAGGTGTTGTATTTTCATTGTAAATGAGTGGCATCAAGCCTCATTAGTTCTCAAGGAATCTTCTGAATATTCTAGCTGACTTTTACACAGCAGTTGCATAAACGATTTTGATTCTTTGTCTGATATCAGATCCTTCAGTTATTTATTGCCCTCAGGAATTTTCCTTTGAATGAATTATTGGTCTCACCATTATCTTCATTTTCTACTGAGTTTTCAGATCTCTAGCAGGTATTTTGTTTATGTTCGCTTTCTTTCTTTTCCATTCTACGATCCACTGAAAGAGCAAATTCTGCCAAATGACATGATCTTTTTGCATGTTAATTGATTTTAAGTTTGACATTCTGATTAAGTGTATTTCTTAGTACCATAATATTTTATGTATCTTATATTGTAAGATAGAATCTTGTTTGGTTTGCTTTGGTTAGATTTTTGGCATATCATCCTTCTTTTGTTATTTAATGCCAAATCCTCTTTATACACATGTATTAGATATATAAGATTCAGTTGGGTTTATAGCATATCAACCATTGTAGATTATTTAATACCAACTTCTCTTTATACATATATATTAAATATGTATGATTTGTAAACCCATTTTCTTGATAACGTTATTAAACAAGCCTGAGATTATTTTTGCAGATAATTAAATTGCTTCACTTATTGCTACACATCACTAATAATTCAATTAAACAACAGTAATTTGTTTACACAGAGTGAAATGGTGTAAGAGTTATATTTCTTACAATTCAATTTAACATAAGTCATTTGTTCACACAAAGTTTAAATGATTTATAATAGTTCTATTTGACCCATAGATAGGACCCTATCAGGTGCGTGAGAACAATGGCAATGAATGAATACACCGCATTCCGCAGAGCTCCATCATTTCTAGAGTCTCACGATGGGATTGTTTAGTTTCATATCCAGGACACTCATTTTAGGTGGGGGTCCCACTCCTCTGCAGAGATAGGGTTGGTGTATACTATAGCCCCAGCCGACCGGGTTGGACAGATTCTGCTTTGTGTTTATACTATTTGTTATTATGATGAATATTTAATAACTTGCACTATTCCCAGTTGACTACCTTTCACATCCATTCTAGCACGTTTTGAAATAGTGGCATTCGTTTATCATGTGATTGACAGAGTCATCTTTATATCCATATAAGCTCAACTTGCTTCTCTGTTACGTATTATCAATTTTCATTTTGATATGAGTGCTTCAATCTATATTATTTGGGGGCGTTACTTAGAAACATTCAGTTTCATTTCTGTCGTTTCCCCTCTTTGCCATGCCTGTTTAATCTCAGGTGCAGCCTTCTCAGTTTAGCGCTTTAAATATCCATAAAAGTATTTTTCTTCTCATTTCTGTTTTCTAGTCTTTTATTTTCTTTTGTTGTAACAGTTGTTACTGTTGTAATCTGTCTACTTTACACTTTTTTTATGTACACTTTATTGAGTACTACATTGTGTTGATACATCAGCGCAAACTTTAAGTCGGTCAGTCATCTGCCTCCTTCTTTTCTTGACACATAATCTGTCTATATCGTCTCTCAAGTGTAAGGCTTTGTGTATAATCAATATCCTTGTTCTTTGGTCCATTAGTTTGAGTTCCTCTCATGTCCATTTTAAAGACGGTCAACACAGTCTTAACAAAGAGGACCGCCAGTGTCATAAGATTTATGCTAAAGAGATTGGTTTAGAGAAGTCTTCTTGTTCTTCTTAGGTAAACATTTCTTACTTTTTTTCTTTCAACTCTGATGATGTCCATTTTCACTATTGTCCGGTACTTGTAATTTTCTTTCTCTCCAAGCGCTCTGATCATTTTCTGATGAGACAGGTCAATTCCTTCCACTGTTTCTTTTTTTTTTTTACATTTCATTATAATCATGACACCTTTTCAATTCTAAATTCCATTCCTATAATCTCGTTATGTATTCTCATAGTTTAAAAAGGAGTCTTTAAATTCTTTCTCATTGATCGCAAATACCAAGATAAGAAAATACTAAAGAACCATGTATATTAAAATCTACCAATAGAACTAATAAAAGACAATGATTTCTCATTAAAAAAAACAAGAAGACGATATCTTGTAGAATATATTAGAGACAGTCTTTGTTGATGAAACCGCGTTTCTCGCAAATATATTTGCCAAAGCCAAATCATAGTCGCATAAGCAAATCTGTGATCACGTGTTTTAAACAAGAAGGGGCAATCTACAGTTAAAGTGGCAAGTAGACCGGGGCATCAATATCTCATTTATTAATAGTGATGTCAACAAACGCCAAACGAAGGCATGGACTGTTACGGAGAAGCTATCATTCACAAGAAAATCTGATCTAATAGAATAAAAAAGTTTTTTTTAAAACTGTGGCTGTGTCAGTACTGCTGTTAGGATTCACAAGCAGGACTTGATAAGAACCACACAGAAATGATACAAGCAATTTCGAACAAATGCTGGATGCAACACTCCACATATGAGCAAATGTGTGACAAAATACTACCAATCTCAAAAACAATCTAAGTAAGACGACAGGATACAGGGAACACTACTGGATTGGTTTAGTTTAGTTTTACGACACATCAACCATAGCAGGCTATTAAATGCTAAATCTATTTTTATACGTATAAAGAGTTCTATTGCAAACGATTCAGTTTAGTATAAGGTATAGATTTTTACACACTGTTAAATGTTAAAACAGTTTTATTCCAAACAATTCTGTTAAGCATTAGTTCACAGTTTCAATATCAAAAAGCAGTTCTATTTCAAACAGTTCAGGTTAGTATTAGTACAAAGTTCAGTTGTACTTGACCCAGATATAGTAAGCTATCAGGTGCTACGACTCCGGACAGAGTTAACCTGGCAGTGACAGCAGTGAATACTCTGCTGTGCGCAAAGCCCTTGCATGTCTGGAATCTCACCATCAAATTGTTTAATAGCATATATGAATACACTCGTTGAGACGGGGTCTTACCTCTTCTGCAGACATGAGGTCGGTGTATTCTACACCCTTACACGACTGGGCAGCTCTACTGGAGAAGTATGGAAGACATCATATGTGACTTTCTATTATGGAATCCTACCCGTAGACACACCAATTTTGGCCGAGAAGTAAAGACTTGCATATGTTGTTGCTTCAATAAGTTTCTAGACATTTATGTACAGTCATTTAAAATTGTCGCAAACTCTTGAAAATTCATTATGATTTTGCTATGTATTTCAGGTTCAAATGAACAGCAACAGCAGGAATTGGAATACACCCTACTAAAGCTTGATTGTCACAGATGGTATATTTCAAAAATGCAATCTGACACTTTAGAAGAACGATATGCAATGAAATTCTGTTTTAAATTTGGAAAAAATGCCGCCACAGAAATATATGGAATGCTTCAGACTGCTTTTGGACCATCTTGCATGAATAGAGCATAAGAGATTCAAGGAAGGCATGGAGTCTGTGAGCGACGATGAGAGGTGTGAGAGGAGTAAGGAAGTCAATAGACCAGAGTTGATTGGCCAAAGATTTAGGGTAAGGGTACTATAATGATGTTTTAACGGAGTTCAGGAAGAGATTCCAAGGGAAGACGCCAGCACTCTTTAAATCGACTCTGTGGCATTTCCACCTGGACAATGCACCTGTCCTCAACCCCATCCTTTTCACCGACTATTTGACCAAGATTGTCATCAAGACAGTTCCTCACCCTCCCTATAGTCCAGACCTTGATTGCTGTGACTTTTGGATATTCCCTAAGCTCAGAGGCTGTCGCTATGAGACAATTGAGGAGATGAAAGAGGCTGTGACGAAGGTCATTGACACGCCTACACAAGAGGAATTCCATGGGGCCTTCCAGAGGTTGTCAGAACGGTACAAGTGCATTGCAGCTGGAGGAGATTAATTCGAAAGGAGCTGGAGTTTTATGTGTGTACTATCAATAAAAGTGCCCATACGAAAAAAAATCTGGAAACTTATCTAATGATCCTCCTACATTAGCGCAATTTTTCCGCTGGTTTCCAATTGTTCCTGTCTCTTTCCAAGCTCACGTGGACCGTTCCAAGCGTATCAACAACGATTGAAATCACTATTGTCCTCATGTTTTAAAGCAGAAACGTTTCCATAGAAGTGTCCAAGTATTGTTTATCTTTTTGCTTTTATTTATTTTCACGCGGAGATCAACTGACACGGCAAAATCTTCTAGACGGAAAGTCCTTTAGTCTCGTTAATTAACACATTGTCTGCTGTTCAATCCAGGAATATCGTAAGTTGTTTATATTTCAAAGGCTCAGAGAATTTTATGTGTCTTTTTTTCTTTGACTCATTCTGTTGTGTATTTGGTAGTATATGAAAATTTTAATCAATTGTACGATTCCAAGTTGTCAGCTTTTCTACGCAGTCAGACTCACTCTTGTAGTGTAATTGTGCTAGTTTACAGTATTTCTTTATTATGTAATACTATCTTTTTTGAAATTCCTCATGATTATATCTTTGCTGCATTTCCTTATTATGTCATTATATATTTGCTGTTTTTCCTTATTATATAATCATATCTTAGCTGATATTCTTCATTATGTGATTTTATTATTTGCTGCATTTTTCTTTATAATACCATTATACTTTGCTAAATTTCCTTATTATGTGATAATATCTTTGCTTAATTTCCATATTATGTGATAACATCTTTGCTGAATTTCCATATTATGTGACTATATCTTTACTACAATTCCTTATTATGTGATTTTCTCTTTGCCGCATCTTTCCTTATTATGTGATTATATCTTTGATGCATTTTCTTATGTTATTATACCTTGATGCATTTCCTTGTAATGTGATTATATCTTTGATGCATTTCCTTATAATGTGATTATACCTTTGGTGCATTTCCTTGTTATGTGATTATACCTTCGATGCATTTCCTAGTTATGTGATTATATCTTTGATTCATTTCCTTATAATGCGATTATACCTCTGATACATTTCCTTGTTATGTGATTATACCTTTGATGCATTTCCTTGTTATGTGATTATACCTCTGATACATTTCCTTGTTATGTGCTTATACCTTTGATGCATTCCCTTGTTATGTGATTATATCTTTGATGCATTTCCTTATAATGTGATTCTACCTTTGATGCATTTCCTTGTTATGTGATTATACCTTTGATGCATTTCCTTGATATGTGATTATATCTTTGATTCATTTCCTTATTATGTGATTATAATGTTGGTGCATTTCCTTATTATATGATTATATATTTGATGCATTTCCTTATTATGTGAGAATATATTTGCTGCAATGCCTTATTATGTGATTTTATTTTTCTCCATAAAATCTAAACGTTCTATTATGTTGCATATTTATAATTCTATCTTGAAGATAATCAACTATTGTAGCGTTGTTTTGTGCTGCTATCAAAAGAGTTTCATTGTCTCTATTGAGTTTTCCCTTTGTTAGTCATTCCCAGGGCTTTTCGTTTGTAATCCTGCCAATCTCTTTCGTAAAAGATCTAAACATTTTTTTTAATGTTGTTTTCCTATATTTAGTGTTGCTCTGTTTGTTCGTATATTTCTAATAGTCTTATCTGCAGTTGTAATTACTATGTGTTTCCTCAGTTTGATGTAGCCATTGAGTCCTTGTTTATGCATCAACGCAAACTTCAGTATTTGCAATTCCTCTAATTCTTTCTTTTCTCGAACCATATAGTCCGTCTATATTATATCTCAGAAGTAAGATACTGTGGTTAGTCATTAATTTTATCGTCACTAGGAATATTTGTCTTAGATTCTCTCTGATTCATTTGCAGAATAATTTTGAGTAACTTAAAAAGAGGACCGCACAGATGTTTATCCCTTTGATGATGTTTCAACCGCAGAGCTTGTTTTTCTCCTTCTTTCATGACCTTTTGATTCGTTTAATTTGTCTTTCACTTCTGCTTGTATTATGGTACTCGCTTCCAATCATCCCAAATACTTGTAATATTTCATCGCTGTAAGAGTTACGACGCTTTTCTGATTTGTCAGTTCCGTTCCTTCTGTTTTATTCTTTTCCCCATCTTTATTATTATAAGGTTACCTTTTTTTTAACTGCAAAATTCCATTCGTATATCCTGGCTGTATATTATCATTGTTACACTCAGCGTTAGTAGATGGTCGGTTATTGGTGTCTGAGTGACTGTAACCCTGCTCATGTTTTCCGGATTCTTCGCAGTATTGTGGCCGATTTTAATAATGCTGTAGTCTGGATGGTCTCCACTCGTCTGCCAACTTCCGACTGATCCAGGCCCTTTAATAATCCTTTAGTTACTGTTCCAAAAGCACCAATCGCAATTGGTATAATAGTCCCCTACATGTTCCATAGTTTGTTCGTTTTTTTTTTCAATTCTCTAGCAAGGTCGAGGTACTTATCCTTCTTTTCAAATTCTTTCAGTTTTCCTCTGTTTTCCGCCGAGACAGCAAAGTCGACAATTTTGCAAATTCTCTTTTTTTTTTGGTTGATTATTATTAGGTATTATTATTTTCTTTTTTAATTTTTATAATTGATATTATCAAAATTATTTATCAGCGGTCACTTTTATCCAAATAAATAATGTGTCCTGGGTATATCACTAAATTTATTATGATATTCAGGCGCCGATACTGAAGATCTTGGATATTTTAACTCAATGCTTTATTGCCAGGCCCAGAATGCTTGTATTTATTACGTTCACATTTGTAGGTAAAATAAGATATGTGTGAAAAATTATTAGTATTTATTTTGAGACATTTAAAATCATATAATATTGCAAAAATTATATCTATTTAAGTTGAATCTTAAATTACTTTTAAATTATTATTAATTATTGAAATGATTTAATTTATTTCAAAAATACTTTATTAAGCATTAAATGGTTCCACAAGAACTGACATGCCTTAAAATCCACTATTTCGTGTTACCTTGATTACCAACGTCTTCATTTTTTTTGTTTCACTCGTCTTTTGATTATCCTTCTACTAATAATGAAAGATTTTGGGAAGATTATTATTTTTTTTAATGCAGACTAAGAAAAGTACAGAGACATTCTTCGATTTTCAATAGTTCCACCCAAACCTTCTACAAAATTGGCAGTCAAAAACTGAAATATTGATTCCTTTTAATGCATTCAGACTTCTTTATAATCATGTGTTGCTTTTCGAGAATTGTTTTTGCTGTGATGATGGTGTTGAGAAAGAAGAAAGCTGATTATCTCGTCTTTTTTTGTAATAAAAGATATTTTTTTCAAAGACTGGTCAATGCCATAAATACTGTTTTTATTTTCTGTTTTAATTTTTTTCGTCAATGTTAAAAAGGCCAAAGAAAATGGCGTGTCTCTGATACAAGACTAAATAACATCTGAAAATGAGGGTACAGTTGTAGAGATCTACAGTGCGTGGAATAACCCTTCCTTTCCATTAATTGAAAATGCACTCTAGCCAGAGTATAAGTATCTTTTGAGGTTACATCTCTGTATCAAATACATGTTTGAAAAATTATTCGTAGTCAAAAGAACTATGACGCAAAAAGCACAAAAGAGACAAATAAAATGTCATGAATATGGACGTAATATAAACGTAATTTCCAAACCTAATGTCATAAATAATTATAGATGAGTAGAAATGCTGTTAATCAATCAATGTATCACCAAAAAGTGAAGTACAATTTTGTTTTGCCCAGTTAACTTGGTTGGTAAAATACACCGACTGCACCTCTGCAGAGGGGTAAGGCGCCTACCAACGAGTGTACTGTACATGACACTAAACAATCCGATGGTGAGGTTCTAGTGATGCTATAAATTTGGAGAATGCGGAGTACTTGTTTATTGCCATCGCTCCCATGTCCACTCTGGCCCGGAGTGGTAGCACCTGATAGGGCACTATCTAAAGGTTAAATGGAACTAAACATCGTAATTATGCTAAACTGAATTCTTTGAATTAGAACTGTTTGACTAAACTGAATATCTTGAAATAGAAATTTTTTGACAACTAAACTCTGAACTTAAATTTAAAATGCGTACTTGTGCTAAACTGAATTGTTTTAAATGGAATTGTTTTTGACTTTGAAACTCTACTTACGCAAAACTGAATTGTTTAATGTAGAACTGCTTTGGCATTTTGTGTAAACAAAATCTTTACATATACTAAATCAAATTGGTTCAATTGCAACTGTTTGAATAAACTGAATAGCTTGAAATAGAAATGTTTCAAGAGTTAAACTGTGAACTCAACTCTAAACGGAATTGTTTGAAATTGAACTGATTATTTGTATAAAAATGGATTTCGCATCAAATAGCATACAAAAGTTAATATGCCATAAAACCCAAACAAACAACCAACTTATACTGCTAACAGCAACAATGCTAACGCATAAAACGGTAATCTTTCCCCTTTATTACCCGAAATGTACGTATGGGTTGAGTAAGAAGTTGGGGATTGCTAAAATGCACTGAGAGAAAGGCGATGATGAGGTTTATCTGTGAAAACTCTCTGTCTTTCCTTTTCGTTCTGCATGGGTTGAACTCTTCCCTGGTTTATATAATTTTCCAGACTACCACATAGCCATTCCTGGTCACATGTCTTTCTAACATGTTGCACGTGGACACGCCTGATCTCTCGTATGTCGCACTGGCAACTTCTGACACTTTTGCTGGGGCACCTGTGTCTTGTTTACTTTAGGAAGCTGGATCATATCCTGTTGTTTAACCCATTTAGGCTCCTTATCTCCCCAGATATTGGTTAAATAATGCCAAAAATGTTCCTTTACGGTGATGGCTTTGGTATTAAATAACCCCCCGAAGATTCAGATTCCATTTAAGAACCAAAGCAAACCAAAGATGTTTATATTGGTCAATCCTGAAATTATCGACTCCACAGTCTGGCAAATGAAATTACATTAGTATGACGATTAAGGTAATTATACTCTACCTCGTTTAGTTTAGTCATAAGATCTCTCTCTCTCTCTCTCTTTCTCTCTCTCTCTATCTATCTATCTGATTACTTTTTTAAAAGTCAACTAAAACAAAAGGCAAATTCAACATTCGAGTATTTTTCTAATTGCGAAATAAGCGCACAGTTTAATCGTATTAAATTATCATTGCTCTTATATTCTGGTTAATGGACTTAATTCTAGACTTGCATGAACTTTTTAAAAAAGTATTTTTCTACTAAAGAAACATTTCTATTGAAAAAATTATAGGAAAGTTTTTTTTTTAAGCAAAGTTGATAAAATAAAGCAAAATGATTTATTGTCAAAAAGAAAAAAATTACAATCTTCAACACAGTATAATCTCGATTTTCTGTGGTAAAAAATGGAATTCTGATAGAAAAATACGTAAGTAAACAGGGAAAAATATTAGAGAGTTTCAACAGACAATTATTGAAGACAGCAATTATTTTTATAAAAAAAAACTGCTATTAAGCACAAGTAAAATAAAAAAAAAGTTGAATTTAAAAGAACACTAAATAGACTATCAATGAGAAAGTGATTTGACCTTTCATATCTTTTTTTATCTTTATAAATGAAGAATTTTCATTGATTCATTCATTCAATCTGCTCCTCCTCCTTCTTTTTTCTTATTATTATGATTATTAATATTATTATTATTATTATTATTATTATTATTGTAGTAGTAGTAGTAGTAGTAGTAGTAGTAGCTTTCTTGTTCCTGTTACTGTCTTATTTATAAATCTCTCCTCCTCTTTTAGCCAAGCCTTTAACACTTAGGAACCCAATTCTCATTGAGTTTGGTTTGACATAATTTTGTCAAAATTTTGGCTTCTAAATCCAAAAATGATCCCAGTTTTTGTGTATTACGTCAAGTTTTCACGCTACAGGATACTCTTGCTTTATATAACGATACATAAAATACCGAATCTCGAATATTTGAGTTCATTTCATTGTAATGCTTAAAATTTACATACAATGAAAATGATAAAGCATTGGTTGGATGTAATGCTTTTACAAATATATTACCTTCATATAAATGATATGACTGTAAGTTAAATTGTGTGCTATAACTAAAGGTAAAATATTACACTTATAGTTTTTCCTGGAGTGTACAGTTTGTGCACAGTCTCACTTTATGCTACAATAATCAGTCATCATATCTATATCCCATCAACCCAGATACCGTTCTTACATAACCATCAGAAGATGGTGGAATCAGTCACCTTGCTCACTGCTGACTTCACCAACGTTTTCCTGGAAGTTAGAAATATTGCTACGCAGAAAATGCAACATGCTCATGTTGTATCAGACAGCTATGTAGCTATCATATAGTTTCTTCGGCAAGTTCGGCGTAATTTTGTGCTCGTTTATTTTTTAAAAAAAAAAGTTGTTGACGAAGTCTTTGAATGATGACCAAGCATTCTTTTCAAGTTCTAACATTGTCCCGCTGAAATTATCAACTTTAATGAGCTACGAATCTGCGAACCATCAAACAAACCAGGCTTGAATTTTTTTAAAGATTTGACTGGCCAGGAAATGCCACAAAAAGGTACTTGAAACAGTCTCATTCAGTTTGCATTGCTTTAACGAATTGCATCATTCAACCCATTTTAATCTGCAGGGATGGAAACAATTTTCCTTCTGTCAACGAGTGGCTCATATACAATGTTGGGGTTGCCAGGTTTGAGGTCATTTCTTGTGGGTCAATTCCACTCTCGAGCTCAGCTATCTCACGTACACAGAAAGCAGGGATACTTGGTGTAACTTCATTACTGACGAGAAGGAAATATGCCATTTAAAAGTCAACACAGACAATCTATTTGTGTTTGTGAAATTGCAACCACACAATAGCTTTCTTTATGTCTGAATGACCAACTCGGAAAGCACTAAATTAATTGCAGGGATTTCTGCTGAATAAGGAACTGCTCGAATAGCTTATTGTAAACTTAGTTACTGAATTTTGTATTCATTTTTCTTGTTATATCCTGAAACAAAAAAAAAAAAAAGAGTCCATGCAATGATCTCTTGGCACACGCCAAATCATAGGTATATCATATGCTAATTTATCACGTGTTCCCTTAGTCCAGATTCGTAAACATTCTGTTATATTCTCATATACAGATTCACATCTACATGTACACACAGTATCATAACGACACGATAAATAAACAGACACAAGAAGACTTCTTTATAAAATATATGTACCTCTCACTTTATTGTAAGGGTTCGAAAATGTTATTCAAGGTTTTATGGTGAGAGGGATTTGGATACCGAACAGAACTGCAATATATTGACCCCCACTCTTATGGCCGTCAACGTTGTGTCTTTCTCGTTCTCCAGGGCCACTCAACCGGAGGCCCGGAAGCCCACTCTGCTGGGTAATGGCTTTCTTTACTGCATCTTATCAGCAACGTCTCTGGGCCCCAACTCAATCGGGGGCCCCGAGCTCCTTCGGCCTATTTAGCTTTCCTTACCACATCTCGTCTATAATTCCGTCCGATCTCTAACTGGCACTGTCTTGACTTCTGTCTTGAATGAGTTATATAACAGTTCAATGCCCACTCAGTCGCCTACTCGATCTTTGAAATCGCATGTTTGATCGTCATCAGGCGGAAATAACTGTCATGCAGTTCACAGGTAACTCTCTTCCGGTGCATCAGTCTATGAGTGTACCATGGGAATTTTTTTACCTCGTCCCATTTCCTCAGCCAATTTCCGCCCACGCGATTTCCTCTCATAACTGCCATTAGAATGCGTCACTTCCTTCCGGTGCATCACCTTGGAATGGCATTTTTGGCCGGGTCGAAGGCCAAAATACAACAATTCTACACACTTCTTGCACATCTTGTGAAGGGTGCAAGACCAAGCATTACTTTAAAATATGCAAAATACGCTTGCTTGACAAATGTGCTGATGTTTATACTTTAACAGCGAATGGTAAATCTACTACTGATATAACAAAAGGGATCGGGGTTGTTTAAGCACTTATGACGAGAGGTAGGTGAGGAAGATATCATCTGAAAGAATGGAAGTAAGTATTAAGATAAATGACAAGTAGATCAGTCACAAGCTTTAAAAAACAACGAAAGTAACATCTGCTAGAACCTTGTATGCATATTTGTGTGCAGAATAAGACTCACCAATAAGCAGAGCACAATCTCTCACGGCACTGCCTCACGTGTAACTGAATAGGTATCAGGTTTCACCTTCTCCATCCGACCTTTAATCCCCTTTTATATGACTTTACATTCAACATTGATAAAATAATATCATTCATTAATGATCAATTGTTAAAACAAAAAGCTTTATATAATTTTATTAATTACATTTCTTAGTACGCAACACTTAAAAGAGATCGATATAAGCAAAGCAATTCACTTGTGCTTATTCTTGAAGTGGGCTGTAAGGATTTGTTTTCGTTTAGTTATGGCACATCAACCATTGTAGATTATTAATGCCAAATCCTTTTTTCTACATATAAACAGTTTTATTTCAATGAATTTAGTTTAGCATAAGTACACAGTTCTGATGTCAAAAAACAGTTAAATTACAAGCAATTAATTTCAGCATAAGTACACCGTTTAAATGTCAAAACAGTTCTATTTCAAATATGCGAAATGTATTTTTATACATATTAACCGTTCTATTTCAAACAGTTTAGTTTAGAATAAGTACTAAGCTAAATATCAAGAAACAGTTCTATTTCAAACAATTTCGTTTAGCATAAATACACGGGTTCAATGTAAAAAATATTCCTTTTCAAAGAATTCATTTCAGCATAAGAAAACAGTTCTATTCAAACAATTCAATTTAGTGTAGTACCCAAAAATAGAACTCTATCGGGTGCAACCATTCCAGGCCAGACCGGATCTGGGACCTACGTCAATGAAGGGGTACTCTGCATTCCCCAACGCTTCAGCATGAATAGAACCTCAACATCAGATTTTTAGTGTCATATCCAGGACGCTCAATGTGGAGGGTCTTCACCATCTGCAAAAAAGCAGACGGTGAGCAAGGCTGTTGAGAAAAAACTTGACGTGATGGAAGAAAATTGATCATTGTTTAGATATCAATATGCCAATTTTAGTTTTAATCAAGGGAATAAAACTTAGCAGAAAATATGTTGAATTTTTTTCCCCAGTGAAATCGTATCTGCTATATCTGCTTAAAATAAGGCGGTTTCGAAGGTATTTCATAAGAATTTATCAGATAGAGACGGTTTAATTATGAGGTTCTGGTGAACTAGGAGTACCCCTTCATTTCCATTACTCCCATCTCAATTCTGAACCGGATTGGTAATACCTAATAAGGTTCTGGAACGAGGAAATTAGAAATGTTTGAAAATATTCATATCCGACAGAACCTTGCAAATAAAATAAATAATAGACTAATTAATTTATTATTGAATAAATAACATTAAAGAAAAACTACACCAAAAAGGAAATATGAACGCACTTTCAATGTGGTTCCCAACCTTTTAAGAATAAGATAAGCCAAGACGAGTTCAAATGTGGTTCAAATTAATGTATTAATTAATAAAATCGTCATTAATATGTTGACTTTCTTTTTATAACTGCTAAATCATTTTAATTACAACGAGGAACCATATGTATTGGAGTCAACGATACATTCACAGTAAGACTCGAACCAATACATAATTTTTGGCTCATGCCAGCCTGATTTTCTGAACTAATTTCTTGAAAATAGCCTTTCAAAGACCATTGTTATTATAGAAAATCAGACCTAGAAACCTATATCATATTGATGTCATTGAAGAAAGAGAAAAGAACATGTCAGTTGGTGACTTTGCTGTTGTTTTGAACCATAAAATGAAAATGCAAGAAAGCGAATTCTTGAATCTTGAATCTGTCCTGTAAAAAATTTTGCCAATTGAAGATGGTGCTCTTTAAACAGTTTCCAATGACCAGGTATATAGTCTGGTGGAACGCAAGCTCATAAGAAGAAATGAGACGATAGAGACCACAACATTTCTAAGATTTAATAATAATAATAATAATAATAATAATGATAATATGACACACATAAACCCCTATGGGACTTTGACATACAAATGACTCACATTATCTCGGCCAGAAGACCAGACTTAATAATAATCAATCAAAAAAAAAAAAGAAGTAGATCAGCAAAATTGTCGACTTTGCTGTTCCGGCTGTTCATAGAATAAAATTGAAAGAATGTGAAAAGAGAGATAAGTTCCTTGACATTGCAAGAGAATTGAAAAAACTATGGAAAATGAAGGTGACTATTTTACCAATTGTGATTGGTGCTTTTGACACGGTAACAAAAGGATTATTAAAGGGCCTGGAGGATTTGTAATTTGGCAGACGAGTAGAGACCATCCAAACAACAGCATTATTGAAAACGGCCAGAATACTGAGAAAAGTCCAGGAGACTTGAGGAGACTTGCTGTCACTCAATCTCTAGTGAAAGACCATCAGCTTATACTGATGTGAAAAACTCTAATGAGAAAATTATTATAATTATAGTCTTAGAGACCTGAAAAAACGGAGTGAGAGTCAGACTCCAATAATTGACAATCATTTAAAACTGGTTGTCTATCATTGGTGCAGTAGTAGTAGTTGTATATTACTCACACGGATCAGTGGCAGTAATGTGTCACTCTTTGCTATACTACTACTACTACTACAAATAATAATAATAATAATAATAATAATAATAATAATAATAATAATAATAATAAAAATAACTAAGGAATTTGTAGGTAACGATGGTACCACTTGTAATTGATGCACTCGGAACAATCTCCAAACATTCGGTAAATGTGGCCAGAAGATTTAGACATCGAAAAACAAATAGAGACCAACAAGGCTAAAGCATAATTATGATCGGCCAGAATACAGAGAAGATTTTTGGAGACTTGAGGAGATTTACTGTCTCTCAAACTTCTGTGAAAGACCATCAGCTAACGCTGGCGTGGAAAAATCTCAAGGAGTAACGGTATTAAAAAAATGTATATTCATCAGGAATACAATAAAGATGGTATGTTGAAGATAGCTTCAGTCGTGGAAATGCGTAAGAAAACTTTCTAAGATTTTTCTATCAAAAATTTCTCTTGCTTGGATGCATTATCAAATGAAAAAGCGAAAAAATCTGTCTTCAATTGAATTTCGAATTCTTCGAAAAAAATATCTTATATGACACAAAATATTTCTAAAAAATGGCCACTCCCGGAATCAAGGAAAAATATTAAGAAAAAAGATTTGTTCTGAAGTTTTACAAAGTTCAGACGGTGTATTTATCGTCTGAATTGTCTTTTGTAAGCTGCTGAAGCATGTTCTTCTAAAGAATGCCACGTTACATCCGTGTTAGGCGTACAGAAATAATCAAGCCTTTTGTCTGGTATAGATACATTATACAACCCATGAAAAATCTCAGATTCATATCCAAATGAAGGTGAGGCTCAGATTACAGATTTGATCGTCACAATCAGCAAGTGCTTTCTTGATAGCCAACATGGACGATCCTGTAGGTATCTTATGAATGATGGTTGGTTTTAATCTAGGTATTTGAAAAACGACCAAAGCAACTACTCAACTCAGATAAAGCAACGAAAAGACGAACCAGGGAATATTGCGAAAATTTACTTCACTGTTATTTTAACAGCAATTCTCTACAAAATAAAATGATAGAAATTTGTGAAAATTCCGTAAGATTTAATACAAGTCAAAATCTTGCGGATTAAGCTAAAATGATAAAAAGGAAAAGGTTAGTTTTCTGACCTCAAGTTACTAGAAATATGAGGACAAATAGATAATGAATATCCCGACTCGAAAAGAAACAATAAATACTGAAAATCAAGATCCCCTAACCCAGATACTAAGCAGAATTCTGATGTTTGAAAGGTCACAGACCCTAGAACCACAAAACAATTATTAACTAAAGAAGAAAAAGTAAATGAGGATTATAAAAAAAATGATACTAAGGTAGAAACGGAAAATGTAAACGAATTTCCCAACACGCTACATCACTGGACAAAACCTGTTAATTTATGCTAGAGTGAAATTACTCGGTTATGGGGTCAGTGTTCTTCTAAAGAATACGCACAAAAGACAAAACGTGGATGGGAAAATAGACTAGAAGAACAGGTTAAGAAACTGTGAGAACATGCGAAAGTGTTAAGGGAGGAAAAATACTAAGGGATATGACTGTGATTTGGAGATCAAAACCAAACAATTATCATGTGTGACAATCGGATTTGAATTGATAAAACAAAAACAGGCCAAATAAAAGAGACGTAAAGAACTGGTTCAAACAATACAAATGAAAAAAAAGGAAATTCCAAAATAATGAAATAAGATTCTACCAACTTGTAAGTGAAGAATACACGAGACGAAACCAACAACCGGATGCAAAAAAATAAAATAATTTTGGTGTAAAATATGTGAACTTAAAAAATATTTCAGAATGGCTGAATTGATCAATAACATGCAACATAAATCAAAAGGACTCGAAAATCCCAGAAGCGGAAATACAACTAGGATACCTCAGAGCAACAATCAAGAAAGTACCGAAGTGGAAAACCCCGAGCCATGATGACATACATTGATTCTAGAATAAAACTTCCGATTCCACTATGACAAACTGCCTCTTGAACTGATTACATGCTTAGAAGAAGCAAGAATACTCGAATGAATGACCTTTCTGATCCAGAAAGACGCCCCAAAAAGAAACCATAGCCATCAATTATAGAGCAATCATTGGTCTACCTATGATGTTGAAAATTCTTACAGCAGAGATTGTGGGAGAGATCTATTACTTGCGGATCGAAGAACAAAAATGATGTCACATGTAAACAAGAGAAAAAAGTGAGTTACTGTACATTGATCAGAACATAATGAAAGAGAGCAATGCAAGTTGAAAAAATGTCGCCATGGCATGGATTGACTACAAAAAGACCTATGATATGATTCCCGAAGCCTGAATAGTAAATTGTCTATTAATGTAAAAATATCCGACAAAATCATTTAGTCATCATGGAAGCCATGAAAAACTGAAAAGTGGAATTGACAGCCGGAGGAAAAACTTGAGCTGGGGAGAAAATTCAGAGAAACATCTTACCGGGAAATGCATTTTCATAATTTATATCTGTAATAGAAATTATGCAATTCACTCATATACTTAAGAAATGTACCACTGCTAAAAATTTGGAGAATCACTGGAAGAATTAATCACCTCATGTGTATGGATTGTATCCAGGTGTTCGCAAAAAATGAAAATTGAAATAGAGACTTTGATACCAACTATAGGAATATTTAACTAGTATATAAGAATGGGATTTGCCATAGAAAAATGAGGCATGAAAATAAAGTGGAAAAATATTAATAACGGAAGAAATAGACTTGCCAAATCAAAAAAGAATCAGACCGCTTGGAGAAATGAAAATCACAAGTATTTGGGGATATTAGATGCGGACACCATCAAACAAGCGGAGATGAAAGCAAAAGTGAGAGAAAAGTACCTCAGACGAACGAGAAAACTACTCGAAAGCAAATTTTGCATCAGAAATCTCATCAAAGAGATAAACACCTTGGCATTTTCCCTTGCTATATACTCCGGACAATTCTTAAAATGGACAAGTAAGAAAATGGACCAAATGACAAGAAAGATGATGATGATAGACGAGGCTTTACATCAGAGGGATGACATTGACCATATTTACCAACCCCTCTGCTCGGGCAGCATATGACACAAGGTCAATTTTTAAGCGGAGTTTAACAGGTTTGAATTCAGAGTTTTCCTTCTCGTAGACTAGTTGCCTAACCAAGGCTGAATACCATAGTCTGCCCTACTATTTATCCATAGCTGGAGGGAAAATAATTGGATTCCTACCTTTCTCAAGGGTATTTGTACTATTGGATGATAGACAATATAATTCAAGAAAAGAAGGAAGTAGAGGAATTTTGAGCATTGAAGATAGGGTAGATGCATCAAAACGAGAAGTAGAAGTCAACATTAAAAACAGCAAAGAAAGACTTATTACATCGGCTAAGGTACAGCACTGACAACATAAGGTTAAACAAAGCAAAAACAAAGTTAGGAAACAAAAATTTAATGAAAAACAGCACTATGGATATTTTCATGGACAATTTACCGAAATCTCACACGAAAAATACTTGAATCTGATTGCGAATTAGAAAACTTAAAAAAAGAAAGTGTATTTTTCCAAATAACAACACAGAACAACGCCATAAGGACCAATAATATTAAAGCCAAAATTGATATTGTGTAACAAAATAGCTAGTGTAGCTTATACGGCAGCAAAGACAAAGCGATTAATCAAATAATAAGTGAATGTTGCTAAAAAGCACAAAAAAGTGTTTAAGTGTAGACACGACTGAATGGGGAATGTGAAACCCTGGGAATTTTGCAAGAAGTTAATTTTTTTCTTTTAATCAGTTAGAAAACTCGATTGAGTCCTGAAAACATTAGAATTGCTCTCACTCAGATGAAATTTAAAAACCAGCTGCCAATGGAAGGATGAAAAACTCTTCAAGATGTTACGGACATTAAATAAAGCACGAATATTGATAGTCTATTTAACAAAGTAACCAAAAACGAACCATAAACCTAAACTCAATCCATTAAAAGAGTTGAGACCGGATATCATGATTTTGATGAACACTGAATATTAACTCCTACATTTTAAGCCAACTATTGTATAGAAATGAGAATAGTGAATTGTCCTGTGCGTATTAGATGCCTGCGAAAGAAAGTCAAGTGTTAAAATTTAATTTGAATAAATAATGTTTTCTTTTTTATGCTGGTATTCAATATTGTACTTTTATGCATAGTGAAAAAAATACATCTTAAAGTTAGTCTGACAATCTGCGATGAGGATTAATTAATATTTGACTGGGATTTATACGGATTAGTGCACCAAACATGATTATTGGAATCACAGGATTTTAGCAGTCCTTTCCACTGGCCTTTGATCAATAAATATGCGTGAATTTTGAACTCTAACAGTGCAGATTTTTTTAATAGCCCGTTCCAAGGTCCGGATATATTGTATCTGCTAATACTCCTTTATGTTGACTTTATTTTTCTACTGAATCAAAATGAAATTTCCTGGATGTTACAAAATAGTGGGGCAATCAATAAACACACACTTTTACAACTGGTGGAATTATGCAACTATTTATAATCAGGTAAATTACTAGTCCGGATAATTAAGGGCATAATATTAAAACGGAAATTTGAACGCGTTTATGTGTATCGTATATTGATTGTGATATTTGAGAAACACATTATATCTATGAAGTTATTTCTCACTTGAATATTTTTTATGGGTTATCTTTATATGGATTATTATTTTTTCATTTTGGCTGTGAATGTTCACTTTAATTCTTATGGCCCTTTCTCGAATTGAATTTTAGTACATTCTATCATTTATTTTTCCTAATCATTAAAAGGAAGTATAGTTTAACCACAAATATAATGCGGGTATCAAACCATATAGGATCGAACTCATTACTCTGTAGAAACTGATCTCTGATACGAGCTTGCTCACCTTAAAACTCGAACGAGGAGCACATTTTATATCATCATAGCCTACTTTGTTAGTGGAATAATCGAGTTTAATCATTTTTGGTACCGTTTCATCCTTCTAACCTTTAATCATGGTTTTTATTATTTACATATGTGTTAGAGATTCTGTTATGAGTTTGAGATTCCAGGTTTAATTCTTAATTCAACTCATACGCGGGCACCTCTGGTGGTGTAACGGTTAGCAAACTAGACTAGCAAACCTACACGAGTGAGTTTGAGTCTCATTGGGCGCCCCATTCATTCGGCCTTGTGCCACATCGAAGCAAAGCGCTTTGTAAATTACAATTCAACTCATACGCTTTAATTTTTGATACTAAAGGGTTTCAATTTTTTTTTTATTGATCCACGAAAATATTGGTTTTAACTTTCCTATTCTAGCAAGGATTAGTGGATTTCATTCAACTAAAGAAAAAAAACATTTTTTTTTTAAATTCGTTGTATGTTTTTAATTAGAACTTAAACAGCTAACCTTTTAACTTTCTGATTTGTTTAACACTCATAATTCTAATCGGAGCTTTTTTATTGATTGTATCCTGGTCTCAATTTTAGACAAATATACTTTTAAGTAGCTAACTTTTATCCGAAAAAAAAAAAAAAGATTTACCCGTTAATTTAAATGAATGTTATATAATTATCTAAAAAGTTTTTTGCTTGAGTCAGTTTTTAAGTGGAATCTTTTTAAATGTAATCTTAGCTTGGATTACACATTTTGGTAGAAATAAAAAAAGCCAGGCCAATTCACCAAAATTTCCCCAATATTACCTGCATCGGACAAATAGGATCAAAGATTT
>OY757911.1:45796679-45821679 GCA_963585895.1 Sepioteuthis lessoniana | reverse complement strand
CAAATATAAGTCGTAAGCGATTTGAGCCAAACTTTTAAACTCAATCTTGCAAGTGCCTTTGGCAATATAGAGAAAGCAATTACACATATTCTCTTCAGGCAGACATCTATGAATCTCCGAACTCGTACGTGTGATGTGGAATTATCGTCCCATTGGGTTCCCATAGATAGAATCATTTGATTCTATTGGAACATCTTTGATTATGGAAAACTGAGTGTTGTTTTTTTTTCTTTTTTAAATAGATGCTATGGTCGTTTAATCTGTCTTTTTGCTTTGCTTGACCTTTTGATTTCAGTCTTGTAAAAATCTCTTATTCGGTGTACTTATGTTTTAAATGTGGATACTTACGAAAGATTACATTTGGAGTTGAATAGTTAAAGCTCCCTATATGAATGCCTTTTATGGTTAATAACAAATTTGTGGGTAGAATGAATATCTTTCTTTCACTCTTTAATTATTTTTCAAATTCATTTCTTGCTTTCTTTAATCGTATATCAACCTTCATGGGTTATTTAACGTTTGGTTGATTTGTTGGCTCGCTTTTATCAACCATTTTTAATTATTTAACGTCAAATCCATTTTATGAAAATAGTCAGCTCTCTTTCAAACAATTCAGTTTAACATGAGTACACAGTTTAATTGTCAAAAAAGTTATAATACAGCTAATTCAGTTTAGTATAAGTACAGATTCTATTTACGCACAGTTAAATGTCAAAACACATATATACTAAACAATTCTGTTTTGTGTAAGTACAGTTTCAATGTCAATAAAAGTTCCATTTCAAACAATTCAGTTTAGCATAAGCGCGCTGTGTAAATGTAAGTACAGTTTAATTGTGAAAAACATTTCTATTTAAGCTATTCCGTTTAGTCAATCAGTTCTAATTCAAATAATTCAGTTTAGCATAAGTATGCAGTTAGTTCTATTTAACCCATAGATAGGGCTTTATCAGATGCTACCATTCGGGCTCGAGTGGGCCTTAGAGCAATGGCAATGAAGGGGTACTCTGTATTCCCCAAACTCCAGCATCACTGGAACCTCACTATCAGATTATTTGGTGTGATATGCAGGACACTCATTGTTGGGGGGGTGTTTACCTCTCTGGAGAAATGTAGTCAGTTTATTTTACAGCTCCAGCCCACAGGACAATGGGGTTTTTAACGGCAAATGTAGAAGAATAGTAAGTAAGTAAAGTTGGCGACCATAGTCGAGGGTAACCCGAAGGCTCCCTTTTCGATAGCTACTACACCAAGGTGTAGGGGAGGGCACTACTCTTTCCCTGGATTGCTCTACTTTACCCTTGATCCGTACCTTATAATGCTGAGTGTTAAGCAAGGAGGCATCAAGTACCATTTTTTGAGTCTTTGGTATGACTCGACCTGGGATTGAACCCAGGTCTCCGGGGCCCCTGGCAAACACTCTAACCGCTAGGCCAATGTCCGGTAAAAAATATCACGTCGCCGATAGTAGAAGAATAGTAGTGGTGATATTTAACCTGAAGTTGGAGTGATAAGTGTGTTCATACTATTCCGAAGAGTATAATTCTTAAGTGTATAATTCCGAAAGAGAACACTGTAGTGTGTTTGGAGTTCGAATTTGCATACAATGATCTGGCGATCCAGTTCTTTTCCTATCAGACGTCTGAAGAGTCCACAGGCTGACATTTTCATTGACTGAAGAAACCATATGATTACATCAATATCAGCTGTTGTTGATTTTTTACCCATGGTGTAACATAACGGTAGTAAATAGACGTTGGTACAACCACGTGCTCGAACATTTTACTGGCCGTATCACAACGTCTTATGGGGTAGTCGAAAAATACCTTGCTATATTCATGGATTCGAACCGGGTGTCTCTTATTTCTTGCCGCAACTAATTAAATCTCAATATGATACCTTACCTCCTCATCTAAATGGAATTAGGGCCGGGTTAATTGTCCAGCTCCTTATCCATATAGTATATGGGCACTTTTTACAACTAACCGTCGGAAACCATGTTTCCTGTGATGTAGCCCATGTCATGTTGACCTTACCTTACATTCTACAACCGTTGAGAGTTGGTTAAATATCATTTGATAAATCATATGGTGCAATGGTTAGTAAGCTAAATTAGAAAATCTTTGTCAGAGAGGGAGAGAGAGAGGGGAGTCTCTGTGGACTTCTGACTACGTTGCTAATGAATTTTCGAGCTCAAGTGACGCTATTACGTTCTCTTTTAAGTTAATATCCTTTGGAAAAATATAAACTCCCTCATAACCTATGCCTCTCGTTAAAAAGTACCAATACATGATGGTTTTAGCATTCGATAACCCACCAAGCTTAAAATATCATTAATGAATGAAATAAAACCAAACAAAATTATTTTTGGTGAGAGGAGAGTGGGGACAAGGACGGACTGTTATTTTGACCCAAGTTCTTCCCCGCCCATAGCAGCACTTCTTTTTGCATCTTGGCAGGGTTGCTCAACCGTGGGTCACTGAGGGCCGCAAAACACTCAGTCTGCAAGCTGGTTCTCACTCCGGCATCCTGTCTCCAACTGACTCGAACCGTCTGTGAACCTGATTATATTATTGTTTAACGACCTCCTGCTTCTGCTGTTCTTCCGCTTCTTTACACATGTGCATCTCTTGACTGACGGCTCGGTCGAGGGTCAATATATAACAATCATCCCATTCTTTTTCTTTTCAAAATTCCACATGTGGACATTTTCTTCACGTTCGTTTCCATCCCCGTCACACACACACACATATTACAATTAACGCTCAATGACAACAACAGCAAAAATACAAAAATGAATTACTTGAACAACAGCAAAATACAAAAATCTTACTTAGAAGACGACCTTCTCTCTATGTAACACTCTCCCAGGCTAATTATTATCTCAATTTATTTCATACTATTCTTTTCGCGGTTGGCTATCCTAACATGCGCGTATCACAGTACAATACGTATGCCTCATTCATCCTCCCAAACACAATAGGGCCCTCTGCAATTCCTTGAAGAATCTCAAAACCAAAAAAAGATCATATTCTGGTCCCCGATCCTGGTCACAAACCTAGTGACCCTGTTCATAATAGCAATACATTTCGCCTGGATTCCTTATGACCACGCTCCAGTCCTTCGCTCGACAGGTTCCTACCTGGAGTAACTGGAGAATTCCACCAACTAAAAAAACAATATCTTCAAGGCCCAAAACATTCCTCATAAAGCTAAAAAAATCATGGCCCAAAACAATGCATCACAATTCTATAAAATAACAATACATCAAAATGTATCACAATATGATATGCATGCAGTAAACCACCTAAAATAGACCACGCAAAATATTTATGAGCAATGTCTTACTCATTTTTTCTCATGATTAAGCTTCTGTTATCGAGCCTATTGGTCGGTAAAACCTTGAGGGACACGATTTACCTGATCACACCCACGCCGGGTTGCTTTTCATCTTAATCAGAAACCCACGTGGCTACCAAGATATAGGCAACTCGCGTTTTCCAGATTCGTTTCACTTCGCCAAATCACGCACGAATCCTAAACATCATTAGGACTGAAAGATTCAAACATCATTCACAAATTATTGGAGTAGACCACGCCTTTCTTTCCTTTATTTCATCAACTTTGAACTTCAATCTGAAAATTCTGGCCACCACTGGCCTTCAACAAATCCATGGGACGGTGAATTTCTCAATAGAATTACTTCTGTAACACAACTTGGATTAATCTCTGTTCTAATCTCGAGTCAGCCCACGATTCGCTCTAAAACAGAAACCCCACGAAAGTATTTCCTATTCTACGAAAACCCAATGTTAAAAAAAAAAATGAGAATCAACATAATTTTGAAATCTTCATAAACCTAATATTAAATCCCACGTTAATGGTTTTCGTCAAATTTCATTATTTGAAACAGAGAGAGAAAAAAATTTTCTAATATCGCCTTTAAAGTCAAACACTAATTTTTCCACTAATCTGAACAAATCAACAATATTTACACTATGTCCATAATTAAAGTTCACAAAGTTTAAACAAATGTTCGGTTTTTCTTTTTTTTTATGCTGTGTTCAACAGTGTTCAAGTTTTTCTTCTTTCCCTTTTTTTTGTCCTATCGTCCTTTTATCAATAAATTGCTCATTCACTATTATTTTAACCTTATATCTGCTTCTCTCTGTATTTATCCTAATATAATAACTATGGGTTCATGCCTCCCCATTTATTCAATTTCTGAGAAGTATTTCCATAAAACAATCATGGTTCGTTAATCAAACTTTTTCGGTAATATTCTTTCTTCTTTCAGCAAGTATCTCTACAGAAGCATGGCTCGTATCCAGCCATTATTTCTTCATTTTTACTTGTTCCGAACACGACAACACAAAGATGAGCCAAAACATCCCGGGGAGTCTTTCCCAAGCAACCCTACCCCCCACTGTTTTTTTCAGTAGTTAACGGGGTACTTTATTCATCCATTTGGTCAACCATATTTCTCCCTCAAGTACAATTCAAAACCGATTCCACAAATTTTCCGGCAAATCAACGAGATCGTGAAGATTCCACACATATACTTAATTTTCTAATCTCCCATCCCGTTTCAAATATACTCTTCAATAAAAATTTCAAACCCTATTCCAGGGGGAACTTCACAACTCAGTCTGGCCACTAACCAGTCAGTACTTCAATAAAATTTCAAACCCCATTCCAGGGGAACCTTCACAACCGAGTCTGGCATCTAACCAGTCAGTACTTCAATACCACAAGATTCTCAACCCCTCTCTAGGGGAAGACCTTCACAAAATCTGATATTCTTCAACCAGTACCCAAGATATCGATCCTATTCTAGGGAGACTTCACAGAACACTTCCAGTTTCCACAACTTTTTCCTAACATCGAACCCGTCCCATAGCCTTAACTCCGGATCCAAAGGTATATGAGCATTCTCCAGACAACATCATTGATGCCCCAAAATCCTCCCAGATCTCGGATTAAAATCCTAATTTCAAATTACTATGTGTTAGGACAGCATTCACTAGTTACTACAAAATTTAATTCATAAAAAAATTGTTTTCTATCAAATGCATTCATAAAAATTAAAACTCAAAACCCAAATGGAAGTTTACATTATGACCTGTCAATCATTTTAACACAGGGACGGTATATCTGTTCCAGGGGTCATCTTTCTTTCTTCTCTTTTCTTCTCCCTTACTTCATTTCTACATTGCACATAGAAGTAATTGTATCAACGCATATTTCAATGCTTTATATGTAGGGCTCAGTCATTTTTTTTCTAAAATTGTTTTCAATATAACTTTTTGAAAGGCTAAATAACATTAATATGTAAGACAGAGAGAGCTATTATAACGAATGAGCAATTTACTTACAGTCTTTGAAGTGTTTCTCTTTTTTTTTTTCTTTTTTCATCTTTTCTGTTTTTCGTTGTTGGTCTGTTCTGGTTTTCTTTTTTTTTTTTTCATCTCTCCTTGTTTTAGTGCCTCGTTTGTTCTGTTTCGCCATGATGTGTCGAATTCTGTTTCCGATTTTCACCTCCTTGATCATCTAGGTTCAATTCTGGTTCGATACCACGCCATGTGGGCGTGAGCTGGCCTTCGGCACCAAATCTTTATATAATGTTTATACTCACAACCATAGAACTACACGTGTACATATACAAATATACACTTACATGCAAAAACATCATAAACCGTTAATGACCACTTCAATAACGAACGAATACACTTCTTTGTAAAAATATAAATCTCACACTTTATTTTCGAAAGAGTGATGTTTGTTGTGTTTGAGAGATGAGCTGGAGACAGGGACAGCCTGCTATATTGACCCAGCATTACTTCTTTCTCATCTTAACTTGGTTGCTCAACCGTGGGTCACGGCCGGCCGCAAAGCCCTCACTCTACAAGCTGGTTTTCACTCCGGTATCCTGTCTCCAACTGAGTCGATCTGTCTGTGCACCTGGGTATATTATTGTTTAATGCTTCCGCTGTTTTTCCGCTTATTTACACCGGTGCATCTCTTGGTTGACGGCTCGGTCGAGGGTCAGGTATTCAAAATACAGGATATTGTAACGGATATTATTTACGTGATTTTTTTTACCGATCTTTTAAATCAATATAAACTTCCTTTCTACCTTTTTGATCACACCTGTCTAAACGTTTTTATATGGAAATACAATATCATCAGAAAAAAAAAAAACGCTATTCATAATTTATATTATATTATTTGAAATTATGCTTGTTTAATAAGAATTATAACAACTTAAAATAAACCCTGAAACTATTATCAAGGAAATGCCGATTATCAAATAGAAATAATTAAGATCAAAAAGATATTTGCATAGAAACTATTTGCATTAGATAGAAATACTTAATATAATACGCATGCGTGAAAAAACTTTTAAGAAACCAATTCTCAAAAATGTTAATATAAAAGTAAAATTAACCAAATTTTCAAACCTCTTAGCATAAAAATGTTCAATTCCAACTGAAATGTGTTAAGATCATTCAATTAATCACCAACATAAATTCAAAAGTAATATTTTTTCTCAATTACACTTTATGATAATAATATTTAATTTTGCAATTTTCTTTATTATATTTTTTATAATTGGATAACATTATATATCTTCAAAAGGTAATACCGAAGTAGTAAGAATATTCTATGGATCAACTGTTTTAAAAAGCATTGTTATTCAATAGCAATATGTGACACCGTATAATTTAATGCAGGAAAGGAATATTATTTAATAGAAATTATAAAATGAAGCCATCTAATTATTAATGTATTATTACTATTGTATTGGAATACATGAAAACATACAATCGTGTGCAAATTATTTCCATCAAAAAGAAATAATTGATATTATATACTTTTGTGCAGAAAATATTCATGAGCTTCCACCATTTAATTTTTCATCCAAATTATGTCTTATTAAGAATTAAGTTTCACAGGGAAGAAATTAAGGCAAAATATTTTGGAGAGTCATGTATCGTCACATTATATAAATATTTAAAGATTTTAGAAGTCCTTCTATGTTTCTACTTACTGCTGTCACCAGGATTCAACATTTCATCTCTATCAAGTCCCATGACATTAGAAAGTATTGGTAGTCAAAGTAAGAACACGATGAAGTTAAATTGACATTTAACACGACAGCATAAACTCATTTAATAGCTTTTTAATCCCCATAATGGGGTCGAAATATCTATATAAAAGAGTTTTACATTTCATACCAACTTTGATGGTTATACTATTGTTTAGATGTCATATCTAAGTGAAGACATCTCTTGAAATTAAACCTAATGGTTAGAGCATAAAGAAAGTTTGTTAACAAGATTTTGCATCTTTTCATTCTGTTTACCCTTACGGCAATTCCAGACACGCTATTAAGTTTAATTTTGGGCAAATACATCTGGGTAAGGTATAAGCCTCATTATACAACCGGCTGTGTATTAAACACAATAGATATTCTTATTGTATGAGAATGGATTTGTCGTTAAATAACCTATGAAGGTTGATAAGACATTAAACTAAAAAACAAATTTAAAAAAACAAAACAAAAACCTAACGGAAATTCCATACAGGCTGCAGTCTTAACTCTGGAATAGATTTAAAAATTGTCAGTTATAGATATTTGAATAATGAGTTCAAGACAAATACTTTCTTGAACATAGAAGTATTATTTCAGTTATAATGTACAGACATGTTCCGTGTTTTTTTTTTTTTTCAGAAAAAAATATTATTTTTTTAATTTCAGTCTTGAAATAAATCATTTAAGCGCTGCAGAAAACCAAATAATACCTAAGTGCATATAAACATTTCCTTAAACCTTTATCTAATTGTCACAAAACAAGTTATAGAAAATGATTGATTGATTGATTGATTGATATTTACGGCACATCCATCCATCTACGTATATTCTATGCCTAGCTGTAAATTAATAATGTTCTTAGTAAATACATACTTATATTTATTGCATTTGTTTTTTTTTAATATTTTTTTTCTTTTAAACATGGTTAAAGAAACATACTTTTCGAACGAATGGAAGGACACTAACAAATATGAACTATCCGAGTTTCACTTAGCCTGTTATTATTGACAATAAAAGTTTATTCCAAACTCTCAAGATCTACATAATTGGAGACTCATCTCCAGATGCAGGTTCATCTTGCACAGGACTCCTCTTTTAGTTGGGATCTTCCCACTATTAAGAGTACGCTGTCAGCGTATTTCATGCATATATATATATATATATATATATATATATATATATATATATATATATATAGGCAGATATATAGAAAGATAAGTTTGTACGAGTGTGTGAGAGTGTGTGTATGTGTGTGTGTGTATGTGAGTCTGTGTACATGTTTTTTATATACATTTATAGGGCAACACTCAACTAAACTAACACAAATAATATAAAAGCAAATGCTGACAAATTCATAGAAACACTCAAACACACAGACACACTCAAACACACACACACACACACACACACACACACACACACACACACACACACACACATATATATATATATATATATATATATATATATATATATATATATATATATATACCCAAACCCTCTGCACAAAGAGAGTGTGACACAAAGTGTTGATTCATAGTTTTCCTTCTCTTAGACCAGTTGTCATATCAAGGTCAAAGAGCCTTGTCTGCACGATTATTTACTCGAAGGAGAGTAGTTTGATTTCCACTTCTCCGATGAGTATCAAGGCATCGTGAAATGCAAACAGTATTGTCTAGGATTTAAACTCAAGTCTGTATATACGTTTCCCATGACGATGTACATTAAATGATGAACTCCATTACAAACATACACGTGGGCAAGCGCGCACACACACACATATATATATATATACATATATATATATATATATATGTGTGTGTGTGTGTGTGTGTGTGTGTGTGTGAGTGTGTGTGTCTCTGTGTCTCTGTGTGTGTGTGTCTGTGAGTGTGTTTTACTGGAACACATTTTATAACCCAAGCCAAAAACATGTTCATATATATATATATATATATATATATATATATATATACATATATATATATATATATATATATATATATATATATACGCTCCTCTCTCTCTTTCTCTCTGTCTCTGTCTCTCTCTTACTCTATGTCTCTGTCTCTTTCTCTCTCTCTCTTTCTCTCTCTCTCTATATATATATATCTATATATATATACATTTATTTATATATACACTCCCCTATTGGGGTTGAGTACTCTAGTGAAGGAATTTACGGCATCCACTCCTATCATGAAAAGCTCTTAGAACGAATTGAGCACTCTGGTATCCGGTAGGGATTAAATGTAAACAAACAAATGTTACTTCTTAATGTCTTATAAATCCCGAAATGATGTGGTTTGTTTGTTGGCTGAGCGGTATGATACGAAGTCTAACGTTAAGTTGGGTGGGTTTCGATCCTATCTTCAAGCGTTTTACGTGTTTAGCTACACTGATGAGTAGTGATATAATAAAACTGTCTGTGGATGGCAATATATATATATATATATATATATATATATTATAACAGTATATGTTTGTCATTATCTCACTTGGCGGGTTTGTGGCTGTCGAAATGCGGTATAAATTTACTGCCCGGTGATTGTGGCATGAAGAGGGCATGAAACAGTAACCACAGAAAAGCGTAAATATACATAAAAACTAATATATATTTAATTATCATTATATATATATATATATATATATATATATATATATCAGAACGTACAATCAACCCCTTTTACATCTATATGTAATTCATGACTCTACCAGTCCGTTCTTCTGTCATTACACCCATCCATATGTACGCTATCAACTAATTCTTTAATCTCAGGAAGTTCTATAAGAGGAATTAGACCACGAGCCAATTTACAACGAAAGCGCCAAGCAACTAATTTAATTCTTCTGCTTGGCACTTTTTTGACCTTTCTTTATTCATTAATTTTAAATTATTATACCTATTCACCCTAAATCACGCATAGGTCACTGTAATATTTTACTTTGCGCAAATAGAAGAAGAGATGAGAATGTGGATTAATGAAACATATTTTTATAATTTTGACATTTTGAGGAAATAAACTATTTCACACTTTATACAAAACAGGATTCACTCCTGACAAATATTTAAAAAGAACTTCACTTTCTTACTTTCTTTCTTTCTTTTTACGAAATCAACTGTCAGAAGTTTTAATTAAGTAAAATTGGAATAATTATCACCATATAAACTGTAAGTATAGTTACAATTAATTATTCTTATTTACTAAGGATTATTATTATTTGATATAAACATGTGTAAACAAAGGAATAATATTAAATTGTAATAATTACTTGAAACCATATTAGAATTAGAACTATATTTGCATGAAATAACATTATACGATAGACATGCCATTAAATTCAATTAAACAATTATTAATATAAATTTAAAATTGTGATTTTTCCCAATCATTATTTTCGTTAATAATATTAATATTTCTTGAACATTTTCTTCAATTTCTTTATATCATTTCAAAACGTATCCCTTGATGTACTATTGTAGCGGTCGGTAATGTATCAATCAGCAACAATCTTTTTTTTGATTCAGCAAATACACTCGTAAGGATATCACATATAACGTATTTGAGTTATTTAATTATTTTTTCGTGGGAAAGGAGACAAGTAAATATATCAAATCCGTAGATGGGAACCACACAGGTTCTAATGCTTCATGTGAAAGTGGACCTGAGACAATCCGATCCTCTACCGTAACAAGAGGGATAGAACTAGAGTTTTACCACCAGAATTGGTGTCGCATTACCCAAGATATACCACATCTTTACAGTTCATATTTTTTCTGCATGGGATTTAAATGGCGTGGTGTAATCTTCACAAATCAGGTGATATATACATACGATCAATATAAGACTAACGTCATTATTATTTACCAACATGTTCCTGCGAACATGTCACCCGCAATACATCTACTCCATGCATATATATATATATATATATATATATATATATGGCAGTCAGGTTAAACAACAATAAGATATATAACCTAACTTCCATCAACAAAGACATATTTTCTTTCGGTAAACTCTAAAAAAACTATATATATATATATATATATATATGTGTGTGTGTGTGTGTGTGTGTGTGTGTGTGTGTGTAATCAATTCGTGCTGTTAGGATGGTGTTTCTCAAAAAAGACACATGCCAATATTTCGCTGGCAGTTTTTATTTTCCCTCAATAGATGACACTCTTATAGATCAGTTAAGTTGGGTACAATCTATGCTCCAACCACTGATATGACATATGACTTGGTATTTTTCCTAGGAAGAAGATACTTTAACAGGTCAAAAAATGTTTATATTCACAGTTTTAGATTCAGTAGTTTCAATTTAGTTTTAGTCAAGCAATATATTTTTATGACAAATACAGTTTTAGTCTTAATCTTATATTCGTATTTGTGCCGCTATTTTGACTACAGTTATTATAGTTAATAAATCTAATAAACTTTTCGCAGACTTTTTCGGCTAGCAATTTTTATTTTTATCTTCTAGCCTTTCTTTGATTTTCAATGATTTATTCACATTTTATATAAGTTATAATATTTAGTCAAATCGAAAAGAACGAATTGAAATAAAAAAAAGTACCTCTTTTCAGTTTCTTCTTGTCCCTCAATACAGGTAGAATACTTCTTATCAATGACCATTTTTATCGCTGTTGGATTTCCATTTGAATTCAAAGATTTATTAACTTTTTAATATCAATATTTTGTGGTGTTTTCGGGTGAGGAACATCCCTCCATTTTGACTGAATCCATAAATTTTTAATGAAAACTAAGAACTCCAGAAATATTCATTGTTTTTTTTTTTATAAAATTTAAAATCATTAATTCAACTCAAAAATGATTTTAAAAAAAGATTTAAAATGTATAGATATGGGTAATTCTACCTTCCATTTTTGCATTGTTGTCGCCGATAAGATTTTACGTTATTGTGTTTTTTTTTTGTTTTATATTTTTTTTTATAGGAAGGCGGTTTTTAATTACAACCCACTTTGAGATTTTTTTGTATTTTCTCACTTCAAAATGATTTACTCGAAAGGGTATAAAAGTATAGCCAACATGTTAACGGTCAAAGAACATTTTACTTTTCAAACATTGCTCAGAAAATAAACGAATCAGTGTATTATAGAAATAATCATGCAACGGTTTTATGAACTGAAACATATACCTTGTTTCCCATTTCGTCTTGGTAGATAAAAAAGATTATTTGCTAATTAGGTAAAGTTTTCAGACAGGAGGCGTAATGTTCTCTTTTTTTAAATGCACTACTCAGCATTTGAATACTGTTTTATAATTTATCTAAAAGTTTAGCTTTCACATATCGTTTTTCTTATATATATATATATATATATATATATATATATATGTGTGTGTGTGTGTGTGTGTGTGTGTGTGTGAGTGTGCATATATATATATACGTATGCATACATACGCATATGCATTTACTCATACTCTCTTGCACACACACACATGTATGTGAAATAGAGCCTGCTGTAGTTATAAATAAAGAGTGCTCAATATCAGTTATAGACAGGTATATTTAAGTTAGGATTGCATTGGCACAGTGTTTACGACGCTTGGTGACAGTTAGTTTCTTGCCTATGAATCTGTTTTATTTAAAGTTAGATCTACATACGCCAGATGGAGACACAGAATACTTCGACATAGTAGCAGGAGTACTACAAGGAGACACGCTGGCTCCGTATCTCTTTATCATTTGTCTAGACTACGTACTTAGAACATCGATTGACAAAAGCAAAGAGAATGGCTTCGAACTGACGAAGAAAAGAAGCAGAAGATACCCCGCAACAACAATTACCGACGCCGACTACGCCGATGACATAGCGATACTGGCAAACACACCTGACCAAGCCGAAACACTTCTGCATAGCTTGGAACGAGCAGCAGCAAGCATAGGCCTCCATGTTAATGCACACAAAACGGAATATATGTGCTATAACCAAACGGGGGACATCTCCACTATAGAAGGAACCCCTCTTAAACTAGTAGACAAATTCACATACCTAGGAAGCAGCGTCGAATCAACCGAAAAGGACATCGAAACGAGGTTAACGAAAGCATGGACAGCTATCAATAGGCTATCGACTATATGGAAATCAGACCTAACCGATAAATGAAACGCAGTTTCTTCCAGGCAGCGGTCACATCGATACTGCTATATGGATGCACTACATGGACGCTAACAAAACGGCTGGAGAAGAAACTAGATGGCAATTACACAAGAATGCTGCGTGCAATCTTGAACAAGTCCTGGCAGCAACACCCCACAAGACACCAACTGTACGGCCACCTGCCCCCTATCACGAAAACTATTCAAGTTAGGCGAACCAGACATGCAGGACATTGCTGGAGAAGCAGAGATGAACTCATAAGAGATGTACTCTTATGGATCCCCACACATGGCCGCGCAAAAGCAGGACGACCAGCACGAACGTACATTCAGCAGCTATGTGAGGATACAGGTTGTTGTCCTGAAGACCTGCCTAGGGCGATGAACGATAGGGAGGAGTGGCGAGAGAGGGTCAGGGATATCCGTGCTGCCAGCACGATATGATGATGATGATGATATATAATCAGTCCACACACACACACACATATATATATATATATATATTGAGAGAGAGAGATTGAGAAAGAGTGATAGATTGATTCGAGACTAGAGAACTTCAATAATATATCCGCCAGTCCCCCCCCCTCTCTCTCTCTCTCTCTCTCATTCGCTTTCTCTCTCACTCTTTCTCTTTCACTCACTCTCTTTCTCTCTATCTATCTCTATCTCCCTATATGTATATTTTTATTTATAACAGCATAGAGTTAGATCTTATCTTTTCTAATTAAATTTGTGTATCTGTTTATTTATTGCAATCAACGTAATTTCTTTCAATTTTGAGATTAAACTAGATAAAATTTCTGAAATATCATTTAATGAAAGAAAAATGTTTATATTTATCAACATCTCTAAATATTAATGCATGATAAATTCCAAGGTAAATGAAAAGTATCTAATCTTCACAATGAAACATATCATGTTATTTGTCATATGATCCATCCTTCTCTCCATAATTGAAATTGATTTAATGATTAGATATCGTTCGTGTGATTTAAATTAGTTTTCAGTAAAAATGTCTCCCAAGCAAATAATACTGCGTAGGTTTTTCGCTTTCATTAATTCATTAAAAGAAAAAACTGAAAAAACAACCAGTATCTGAAGGTAAATCTTTGTGAAATCAGTATCTTTTTCAAAGTAAATTATTGATAAATAAGAAAAATTGGGAGAAACTCAACCTTTGTTACTAGTAAATTGTATAGAATTACATCAGTGACAAAAATAAGCCATATGGTAACGTATGAAGATCTGAATGTAAATGCAGAGACTTAGATGCAGTGATAGGAACCATCATTAAAATCCATCACTTGGAATAACTGCTTGACTTCTTAGGCACTTATTCTTTCAAAATAAATCTCCTGGGGAACTGAAAATTACAATGACATATCCCTCTTGTCTATTGTACACAACCTGGACTTAAACGAAAAAGTATAAAGAAAAAGCTTGGTGAGAACTACATAAGAATGCTACGTGCTATTTTGGACAAATCCTGGAAGCAGCAGCTCACAAAACAGCAGTGGTACGGCTACTAGCGTCTCATCTCACAAGACGATCATGATATTGTGGGCATAGTCGGTGAGGTAAGAACGATCTATAATGCAATCTTCTTTTATGTACGCCAAAACATGGACACAGCAGTGTTCGACGATCAACAAAGACTTACATCGGACTGTTCTAAACACTGGATAGAGTTTAAAAGACCTGTCAGAAGCGATGGACATAGGTGCGGATGGGGAGAGAGAGAGAGAGAGAGAGAGAGAGAGAGAGAGAGAGAGGAAATTTGTGTGTTCAGCCTGACTTATGGATAATTATGTCCGATCTGTAATCTGCTGGTGATATGCAGTCTCAAGGTCCACAGTGCCCCTCTTCATCCAATTTCAATTTTTTCTACCTTTTAATGTTGGCTCTAAAGAAAGACCATTAGAAATACATATGGAACTTAGGAAGCTTCAGTGTTCAAAGGATTTAAAGTCCTTGTTTCTCGCTTGCTACATAGTTGTTTTCTGTAAGAACCAAGTGCTTCCATATTTCGATTTCCTTTCTCTCACATGTAAACGTCTCTTGCACTTACCATGAGTGGTTTCATGGTTGACTCTATTATTGGTCATCAGCCTGGTAGTTGTCTGACTGGTGATGGAAGACGCCCACTTTATGACAATAGGAATCACCAATCAACAAGAAAACAATTTCTCATGAGTCAATTTACTTATCTTTCTAATACGAAATGAGGGGGTGTCCTCGTGGTGTAATGGTTAAAGCGATGGACTGCGGAATCGTAGTAAGAGAGTTCGTACTCCAGACGCGCTATTACGTTCACTTTCGGGCAAATACTCTAGGGAAAGGCATGAACCCCTTTATCCTCCCAGCTATGGGTTAAATTGTACCACTACTGTTCTTCTAGGAGAATAGCTTTGGCATTAAATAACCTACAAAGGTTGATATGCCATTAAACAAAGAAACCAAACCAAACCTAATACAAAATGAAAGCGTAGATGTGATTGCAAGAGGATTGTTATCTATTGTGAATTAGGCAAATCATTTAATGTCAGATGTAAGTTAAGAAATGTAAGACTGACCAGAAAGAGGAGAAAAATAAGGAAATCGGACTCAATATACAATAACTTTGGGATATCTAATTGAAGAATTTGACATTTTCCGGAATCAAATTTCATTAGATTTAAAGATATATCGCTTAAAGAAGAGATGAGACACTTGGGTGTAGGAAAACCTGAAAAATGCAAAGTTAAATGGCTATGTTCTCATTTCTTTCCCAAGAATGATAACCAGAAAAAGTTGGTATTTTAACATTGTGACTGAAATATACGGAGTGCAAATAGATGAATTTATCAAAAAAAAAAAAAAAAAAAAAAAAAAAAGCAAGCATCTGAGAGAAGAATGAACAATGTTAGAATACATCGTCCTATTTACGAGGTGAAACAAGATAGTCTTGATTTGGCATCCTGGATTGAAAACAGCAGATAACCAAGACATGCCAAGATTCAACATTTGATCGGTCATCGATGTAATGACAAAAGATGGCTAGACGATACCACCAACGCAGTGTGAAAGTGGGGTTCTCATTTCTGCAACCCCAGTAACCACAGCTGAGTTTCTTGATTTGCTTTCTTTGGTGGCTAATGACACGAGGAGACAAGCAGAAGTGAGAAGAAAGAGTGATTGAATAATTCCATAGTTCAAGAAGTTGTCATACTTCCGAGAACGATGTTGTCACTCAGTTTTCCATTTTCACACACTTTTTCGTCCTCAAAACATTTTTCAAAAAAATTATTTTCACTTATTTTCTATATCTAGATACTTTACCAATCTTTTCTCTTTCTCCGGTGTAGGTTTGCTGATATGGAAAATATACAATTACTGTAAACGTTTCTTCTAATTGTTTCCAATATATAGATATATTAAATATTTATTATTATTATTATTATTATTATTATTATTATTATTATTATTATTTACTCCTTAAGAGTTTTTCACATCAGTGTTAGCTGATGGTTTTTCACTGGAGTTCGAGTGACAGCAAGTCTCCAGGACTCGTCTCAGGATTCTGGCCGTTCTTAGCATTGCTGTCGTTTGGATAGTCTCTAACCGTCCGCCAACTTCCAAGTCCTCCAGGCCTTTTAATAATCATTTCCTTATTGTGTCTAACGCACCAATCACAATTGGCACAATCGTTACTTTCATGTTCCACAGTATTTTTTAATTCTCTGGCAAGGTCAAGGTATTATTATTATTATTATTATTATTATTATTATTATTATTATTATTATTATTATTTGTCGAAGGAGATGAAGCAGTTGTAGAGGAGAAGTAACAAATACTACAACACCGTTCGTACATTAAACGCATTCGAAGACAGCATTAGATTTCTGAACAAAGCATATATTTTGAATATTTATTTATATACTTATCTATTACTTAGTAAGTAAGTTCTTTTTCTAAAATATATTTCATTAATAGATTAAGTGAGTTTATAGATATAAAAATAAATGTATTTCTTTTAATGCCATCGAAAAAAGGTTTATTGCAGCATGTCCAAGTCGGTGCCAATTATACATTAAACATTATTGGGCATTTTACACCCGGGTTTTAAGATATTATTTATTTAAAAGACAAAGGAACTTAAATCATTTTTTTAATTAAAATGTGAGTTATTATTCATATCAAAAACTTATTTATTTGTTTTTATTATCATCTCTGGGTTACTGCTTTATCTACATTGAGGGTGACGTACGGAAGATGGCTACGGAGTCATTCTGATATATAACATAATGTTGATAAGCCCTAGATTTCAATATATATTTTGAATTAATATTTTAGTCCATTATCTTTTAAGCATAGATGGCTAGTTTAACCTAAATTTATAAAAAGAGTTGAACTCCTTCTCCGGTTAAGCGGGGGCGTTGCGATTAAATTAATTCCGTTTTGCGGTATCATCCACTGATGAGACAGAGACTGTCGGATTACTTATATGGGAGAAAACACAGGGATACACATGATTATATATATATATATATATATATATATATATATATATATATATATATATATGTATATATATATATATATATATATGATGGAACGATAAAGTTGTCGCCCTAGAAAAGACGACATTATTCAATTTCCGTTTAATGAAAACCGGTTTTCTTTTTTTGGTGCAGACCATCTACTAGTTGGTCAGTTGTGTACAAATCCAAAGAGCGATAGGAACATTCTATCATGTCTGAAAGTGACACAATGTTCAACGAGCGAGATCGGAGATGCGCCGCTGTACAACTCTACCGATCCAAGTTATGACAACAGGACCACTGCCACCACCCTCAAAATGCAAATCCAGACAGTTCAATCATGTATCAAAATTTTCTAAATTTATGATTATTTAAAAAAAAAAATTTACCATATATATATATATATATATATACACCCCACACACACACATATATATATATATATATAGGGTGGAACGATAAAATGGTCGTCCTAAATACAACAACACTAGAGCTTTTTTTAAAAACTTTTATTGAAAAAATCGATTCAAGTAACATGATTATGTAGTAGAGCTGATATCTATTCAATGTAGCCACCTCGATACGGATCCGGAACTGGGAGCATGCATTTCCCACAAGCGCCGGCGGTAGCTCGGCGAATACTCGGTGGATTTCGGCGCTCAGGCTGGCTTTGGTTTAGTGGGAGGTCATGTTGGTGATGTTCTCGACGTATGACCAAACGAAGTAGTCCAGCGGGTTCAGGGCGGGGGAGGAGGATGCACCCTGACAGAAGGTTACAAAGTCATAGCATTCTGAAGACAAGCCTGGGTTCTTATGACCTGTGGGCCGGCGCCGAATCCTGCTGCCACACCTAGGGTCTGCCACCGGCCACCTGATTGCACCATGGGATCACCGCACTCTTCAGCACATCCAGGTACACTTTGGTGTTGACTTTCAATCCGACTTCGAAGATGTGAGATAGCATGATGTGGCCCTCCTTTAAAATCGCACCAAAGACCATAACCGTAGCCGGAAACTTTGTTTTCATCACCCTGGGCGCGTACGTGTGTGTGTGTGTGTGTTGGCAAGAAAAATATCCACAAACAGCAGGTGTAACTCTGAGAGTAAAACATAAGTTCCTTTAAGTCACTAAATTACCATTACATACTTGCAAATTCTTTTTTTTTAATATTATTTGTCAAATGAATTAGAATTATTTGACTAAACTGAATAGTTTGAAATAGAAATATTTTTGACCATAAAAATGTGTGCACATGCTGAACTGAAGTATGTGAAATAGAACTGATTATTTGTATAAAAATGGATTTGGAATTGAATAACTTACAAAGTTTGAGATGCCATAAAACACAAAGTACCAAACAACCAACCAACTGAATTTTGATTTTCATTTTTATTACACTTCTTCCAAACTAATCGTAAACATCTTCGCTCTTTCTTTGCAATCCTGTTGTTTTCTTTGTCGGAGCGAGGCAGACATAAACGATTTTGCAGCGGGTAAGTATTTGGGCACAGGTGAGAAATTCTCATCACTAGAACAAAAAGAAAAAGAAAATATTCGATATGACGCCCACAGGTCATAAAGAAAGAAATGTCGAATTATGAAAGTCTTTATCGATTTGATATTGATCAAGGAAAATAAGCGGCCAAATTTCAACAAGGCCGAATGTTGACCTAGTGCAGGAGACCCAAGAGCAAAATTGCAAGGCGTATTGGATGGGAAATCATAGTAATGGAAAATATTGAGCTACAACAATAAAATTAATTATACAACTAAATTAAGAATAATATGAATAACAACAGTGGACAAAGTATTGGCTATAGGAGACTTCTTTCTTGAACACTATTTAAAAAAAGTAGACATAAGTATGCCTATATATATATATATATATATATATATATATATATATATGCGTGTGTGCGTGCTTGTTTCACCTCTTTCACACTTGATGATATGGCAATACTCAATGATCTTTCTTCAGGATCACGGATATCTTTCATAATATCACATTGCTATTTCGCCTTAGTTTTCATAAATAGTTGCATTTCTAAAACGTTGGATAATATCTTGGGTAGAATTGTTTGTATTCTACTTTTAAATTCAAGGTGTCCTCTCATTTCTATTTTCCTTAAACCTAATCATGTTTATCTTATATATGTCCACCCAGGAGCTCATATATGTGTAGCCTAGTGGGCAGAGAGTTGACCAATGGATCGGGGAACTCGGGTTCCATCCCAGGTCAATCATAGCAAAGACTCAAAAAACGGTTCTTGATATATCCTTGCTCAACTCTTAGCATTATAAAGTACGTGTCATGGGTAAAGTGGAGCAACCCAGGGAAAAGACTCGCGTTATTTCCAACACCTCTGAGCAATAGTTATTGAAAAAGGAGCCTACAGGTGACTTTCGACGATTAACTACTTTATACAAATTCACACGCAAAAACAAGCGTGCGATTGGTAAAATTGCCACCATTTCAAGTGATTACTTTTGCGCATACACTTAAATAGTTTCTGCTTTTGTTTACTGTGCTGTAAGCTTGACTCAGTTGGGTAGAGTTAGTAAGAAAATGAGCTCCAATGCATAATTCACTCCTGCAGAAATTTGGTTAGAGCAAGCTGCACTAGAGAACATTAAGGCCGAAAATTCTGATAAGAATTTCGGGTGTCAATCTGAAGAGAGATTCATATTCGCGTGAATAAAAAGCAAACATCCTGCTAGTCACAACCGATGGTGACGTTATGGCTTCAGAAATCTTTCCAAATCGCTTTAGGCTGAACAAGGAAGTGTCCATCTAGAACTTGGAGTCGTTAGGGTGCCACCAACACGAGGGGGTGGCTTGTGGAAGACCATACGTCTGACAAAAGATTATACATCAAGTTAAAGAGACCGTCTAAAACGTTTTCTGTATATTCTAGAGTCGTATGATGGCCGTGGTTGAAACCAATGGAAATTTCCGTGAATAAATTGAATATCTTTTATTTTAACATATTTTCATGACATAGCGATACTGGCAAATACACCCAACCAAGCCGAAACACTACTGAATAGTTTGGAACGAGCCGCAATAGGCATTGGCCTCCAATGCACACAAAACGGAATACATGTGCTATAATCAAACAGGTGACATCTCCACACTAGACGGAACCTCTCTGAGACTAGTGGACAAATTCAACTACCTAAGAAGCAGTGTCTCATCAACCGAAAAGAATATCGACACGCGGCTAACGAAAGCATGGACAGCTATCAATAGGCTATCGATCATATGGAAATCAGACCGGACCGATAAAATGAAACGCAGTTTCTTCCAGGCAGAGGTCGTATCGATACTGCTGTATGGATGCACTACTTGGACGCTAACTAAATGGCTGTAGAAGAAGCTAAACGGCAATTACACAAGAATGCTGCGAGCAATATTGAACAAGTCCTGGCGGCAACACCCCACAAGCTATCTAAGTTAGATTAACCAGACATGCAGGACACTGCTGGAGAAGCAGGGTTAGTGATGTACTCCTATGGACCCCCACATATGGCCGGGCAAAAGCAGGACGACCAGCTCGAACATACATACAGCAGCTCTGTGCTTATACGGGATGTAGCCCTGAAGACCTGCCAGAGGCAATGAACGATTGGGAGAAGTGACGAGAGAGGGTCAGGGATATCTGTGCTGGCAGCACGACATGTTGATTATATATATATATATATATATATATATGGGATAAAGTGAAGTGTCATTGTTATTTTTATTTTGGTCTGCTTTAGTTGACAGTTTACCTATATCACTTAAAACAAAAAACACGCATGAATACACACATACACACACACACATACAAACACACACACACACACACATATATATATATATATATTGTGACGAGGAAATAAGACACCTTAATGCATTTGGCCGTCATGGTAGCTGGCAAAAATCAGCGGACTGTAGAAGTGAGCAGAATAATAGAAAATGAGACTGTCTCTCTCTCCCACCGGCTCTATCATTCTTGGGTCATGTGGGCGTAGGAGGGCCCCACTCTCTAAAAGCCATGTGTGTGTCGGCGGGGAAGCAGGGCTTCGAACAAGATTAGGAAGAGCCCGCCAAAAAATCAACACGTGGTGAATTTTCAAACTACGAAGATAAGTTAGTTACCGTTCATTCATCACTGAGTGAAGTCACATAATTTTTTTCCATTGATTCCACAAAGGGTGAAAACGCATAAGGAGTTGTCTTTGTTCGTTGAAAAACCAAGAACATGATTTGTGATGTGAAAGAACCCAAATTCCAAAATAAAGCCGCGCAGAGAACGCACAGAAAAGAAGAAGCTTATCCATTCAATGAACTCAGCATCCGAGGTATGGTGGCCTCGTTAAACGAATACCCAAAGAAAAGACGTCCACGAGGAAAGGAAAAATAATTAGTCCGGGTCTTATCAGAAATAAGACGTGTATTATTCAACCATGGTGTTATGGAAACCCAATTCAGAGCACGTGCTCTGCCATTAAATCCCATAGTCTGAAGGAAAGCGGACCGTGTCTATCGTTACAGAACTACCTTCTCACCTTCCGCCATAAACAGATATTTTATGGAGGACCCGTCAAGGGAAAAAGACATTTTATGTGGGCTTATCTTGCGATACGGAATTTTAGTGGAGGTTCCTCCGAGATACAGAAAGACTTTCTCGCTCCTGATTTTACCTGGATTATTTTTTGTCTTTGTTTCTTTCTTTTATTCAATAAAATATTATTAATATAAATACTATAAATTCAAACAAGGCAGTTCAGATTCCTTATTTTATTGTGGAAGAATTGTGTTTGTCGAAGGCTTTGTATTTGAGGGGGAAAGCTTGCCAGTTAGCTGGGTTGACTTTTTTTATAATTCACCTAGAACTCACCAAGTAGCTTTAAAATGTTGTTCCACTTGGGAGTTGGTGATATCTGTGATACTAAATAGCGTTCGGCAGACCACAGCCAATGTCTGGACCCTGCTTTAACCGGTGAACTTGGCACCCTGCAAGCCCACTGGTCGCATGGCTGCGTAATAATATACATACATACATACATACATACATACATGTTCAAATGCATGTATATATATATATGCTTACGATTATATATATATATATATGCGCGTGTACGCACGCGCGTACGTGTGCGTGCGTGTGTGTGTGTGTGTGTTGAAAAGAAAAATATCCACAAACAGCAGGTATAACTCTAAGAGTAAAACACAAGTTTCTTTAAGTCACTTAATGACCATTACATACTTGCAAATTCATTCTTTTAAAAAATATTATTTGTCAAATGCAAATAATTTCCATTTGTTGAAAAAGATATCAAAAACAATTATAAAATTTCAGTTGATACATTTACTGACAATATATTTTCAAGAGTCTCAACGTTGTTTTAATTATTTTTTTCTAATTTTTCTTTTTTATTTCAAGCTATTCAATTTAGTCAAACAGTTCCAAGTGGAACAATTCAGTTTTGGATAAGTATGCAGTTAGTTCTATTTAACCCTTCGATAGGACTCTATCAGGCGCTACCATTCTGGGCCAGAGTGCACCTGGGAACTATGGCAATGAAGGGGTGTTCCACATTCCCCAAAGCACCAGCATCACTGGAACATCACCATCAAATTGTTTAGTGTCATTTCAGGACACTCATTGGAGGGGGTCTTACCTTTCTGCAAAGGTGCAGTCGGTGTATTCTACAGCCCCATTCGACAAGGCAACAAAATTCAGTATATCTCTGTATGTATGAATGTATGTATGTATGAAATTTAGCAGTCAGCAATATCTGTTATGTTCGTGATGCTGAACATTAAGTAGATAAAGAAAAACTCAAAAATACAATTGGTGCCAGATTTAGGTCTGTCCTTAGATCAATTTCCCTCGATCAGTTATTGATGGCCGTTGAAAAAGGGGAAATGAATGATGCACACTGTCAGAGGTAAATTATTTGTTCTTTAAGGTAACTGCTATTCTTGAATTTTTCGTGGTTCTTTCGAGACTACTGTATGCTTAGTTTGTCTACAACGTGTTCCCAGCAATGATAAATCGAAAAAACAGCTTCTTTTATTGAGGTTCAAAGAAGACTGAACACACACTCCTTTCTTTCGTTGGTAGCATAGCTTGTAAAGTCACCTTGATCATTACCATGTCCGATGCAGTGTGTACGTTTTAGATACTTTTGATTAATTTCTCTTTTCAATTCGAGCGGTTAGATAAAGCATATCTAATCACATCAAGTCTAGAAAATGATACTTGTATTTTTTAACTTGACCCTCCACTAAATGCTGGTTAAAAAAAAAGTACTTCTTGATTTGACCCTACGGAAACTTCTTACATTTATATAATCTCTCTCTCTATATATAAGTAAGTAAAGTTAGCGACCATAGTCGAGGGTGACCCGAAGGCTCCCTTTTCAATAGCTACTACACCAAGGTGTAGGGGAGGGCGCTACTCCATTCCCAGGATTGCTCCACTTTACCCTTGAACCGTACCTTATAATGCTGAGTGTTAAGCAAGGTGGTATCAAGTTCCATTTTTAAAGTCTTTGGTATGACTCGACCTGGGATTGAACCCAGGTCTCCCGGGCCATTGGCGAACACTCTAACCGCTGGGCCAATGTCCCGGTATATAAATATATATATATCAACCCCTCCGCACGGACAGGATTTAACTCAAGGTAAATTTTCAAGAAGAGTTGGACTGGTTTGAATTCTGATTTTTTTTTTCTTAGAATAGTTGCCTGAGGAGTAAAGAACCCACTGCCGAACTATTTACCTACAACTAGATTGATAATAATTAGATTTATATCTTTCCCATGGGTAGTAGTGCTATGTGAAATAAATCTGCCTACGTTTCACCAAAACGGATAATCTGGACGATTCTAAAGAACTGTTGGGCAAAGATTACATTTTATTGATTAAAAGACGGCTAGATAGAATAGAATTAGCATAAAAGTAAATTAAATGAATTAAAGAAAGAAATAAAGAAAACTATAAATAAATAAGATATTAAAGCGTAGCCAAATTTTCTTATGCCTAGAAACATAAAGTATAATGGAATTTGGATAAAGCAATTCATTGAGATTATTGTTTGAAGTTATGACACAGTTCTCCTCCATACATAAATTATAATATTCATGCCCAGTTTTATATTTACGGCCTTTTTTTACTATCTGCCATTTTAATATAGCATCTGTACATAGATCCTACTTAATTTGCCACACTTAAGTAGATAAACTAGGTATGCCTATATACCTCGTATG
>OY757911.1:45776679-45794179 GCA_963585895.1 Sepioteuthis lessoniana | reverse complement strand
GTATTCTACAGCCCAAAGCCGACAGGGTTGGTACGTGTGTGTGCGTGTGTGTGTGTATGTAAAATACAGCTTGGCTCACAATATGAGACTAGGTAAAAATTCTCACTGTGCCGTAAAAAGAAAAAGTGATGCACCGGAAGAGAATGACCTATGAACTGCATGATAGTTATTTCCGCTCGATGATGATCACACCTGCCATTCCGAAGATAGCGGAAGTGACACATCCCAATGGTCAATAATCGAAAGAAATCGCGCAGGTGTGCTCGGCTGATAAAATGGGACAAGGTGAAGGTCCCACTTCAGAGTGATGCACCGGAAGAGAGTGACCTGTGAACTGCATGACAGTTATTTCCGCTCGATGACGATCACGCAGGCCATTCCAAAGATAGCGGAAGTGACACATCCCGATCGCCAGATATCGGAAGAAATTGCGGAGGCGTGTCCAAATCTCCGCATGGGAGTTTGAAGGTAATTTAAGGCCGACGAATTGAACAGAAGGCAGCAAAAAGGATCCCGCTGTTCACGAAACCTCTCTCGTCGTCACGCAGTGTGCGTTGTCTCGGCCATCGTCTACTTATATCGAAGAGTTCAAGCCTCATCGACGAACGATCCTAATTCATCTCCTGACTGCTCCTACTTCACACAAGCGTCCGTCGAGAAAATAAATATATATTGTTATATATAAATTCCGTGTTGTCGTTTGTTTGACCAGAGAGCGGAACGTAACATGTGTGTGTGTGTGTGTGTGGGTGGGTGTAAAGTAAATTCATCTACTCTAGCTGATGCCCAAATTAATTTGTTATATTAGATCACATGGCAGCGAAAAAGCGCAGACTTATTTGATACAGGTCATTACTAAGCAAACCCTGTATACTTCTTAGTTCTGAAATAAAGTTTGCGGATATATTGTAGGTTGGGGAAACCAGATGAGAATACAGGTGGTTACTGTCCATGCCAAATATATGTATTTTGCTAGCTACTTATGCTCTAAGTTAGATTGAAGAAATTCTGGCAGTATATGTACACGGTATTTTTTTTTCTTAACTTTCCCTAGTGTACCTCAAAAGTTACTGAATTTATATTTTAAAAATTAATACAAAAATGCCTAATGTTTGCTTGAACAAATTATACTCTTAATGGTACAACACTTGGCTTTGTTCAATTCATGCCTAATGTTTGCTTGAACAAATTATACTCTTAGTGGTACAACACTTGGCTTTGTTCAATTCAGATTTTGTTTATTGATATAATCTTTGATATCAAATATTATAGGCTATTTATAATTATAAGTTATTTTTATTTAGAGAATAAACTATTTGCGAATATTTCATACCCTAAAGTCACATCTACTTAATGATGCATTACCAGTCATAAGCTATGCATCGCATGAATTTTTCATTTTGTTTAAAATTCTATTTTCATAATCCACGTACTGAATACTTTTTTCCATATAAAAGGTGATAATTTCCCGTTGCGTGTTGGCTCACGTGCGGAGAAGTGATGGTAAAGGGAGCGAGTTCGAACGTCAGCTGCTCTAAGTCGTTTTCTTTCGACTGAATACATTTGGGAAATATATAAATCCCCTCATATCCCAAGCAATCGGCTAACTACTACATCCACTGTACTTCTATTAGATGTCTTTGGCATTGAATAAACCATGACGGTTGATATGCCAAAAAACATATAAATCAAATCTATACCCTAAGAATTTCTTTTTTATGATGGAAATATTTTTTCGTGTAGATTTTGCTTTTCTGGTGGGCCAAAAGTTGAAAATAAAAGAAGATGGACAAATACTTAAACTTTGTCTGATAACAAAAATATAAATCTGCCCGTGGTACCTTTTGTAATTCGGACGCTTGGAACAATACGCAAATGATTGGGATAAAGGACAAGTGGATTTGGAAATTCAGACGAGACACTGAGCCGATTCAAACCACAACATTTTTACTTTCGGACAAAATACTCAGAAGAATCCTTGAGATCTGAGTAGATTAATCATCATGCATATATAAGAGGTAAATTATTAGCTAGTAATAGCAGCACAAGACAGCGCTATAAGAACCAATCATATCAAAGCGAGAATAGATAAGACTCAACAAAATAACAAATGCAGGATACGTGGTACAAAGATAAAACCATCAATTATATAATAAGCGAATGCAGCAAATTAGCACAGTGGGAATATAAGGCGAGACATGACTGTGTCGGTAAGGTGATTCACTCGGAAATGTGTAAGAAATTTAAATTCGACCATACTAACAAATGGTATATGCACAACCCAGCACCTGTCCTAGAAAATGACACGCATAAACTCCTATGAGACTTTAACATACAAGCGGATCACCTAATCCTGGCCAGAAGACCAGACTTGATAATAATCAACAACAACAACAAAAAAGAGAATCTGCAAAATAGTCGACTTTGCTGTCCCGGCTGACCACAGAATAAAACTGAAAAAATGTGAAACGAAGGATAAGTACCTCGACCTTGCTCGGGAATTGAAAAAACTGTGGAACGTGCAGGTGACAATTATACCAATTGTAATTGGTGCGTTTGGAACAGTAACTAAAGGATTACTTAAGGGACTAGAGGTCTTGGAAGTTGGCGGACGAGTGGAGACCATCCAAACGACAGCATTATTGAGAACAGCCAGAATACTAAGAAGAGTCCTGGAGACTTAAGGAGACTTGCTCTCACTCAAACTCCAGTGAAAGACCATCAACTAACGCTGATGTGAAAAGCCCTAATGAGTGAATAATAATAATAATACATTAAGAGTCCTGGAGACTTGAAGAAACTTGCTGTCGCTCAGGCTCCAGTAAAAACCATTAGCTAACGCTGGTGTAAAAAAAACCTCTTAAAAGTGTAAAATAACAATACTAAACGCGATTGAGTGGGGAAATTGATCCACTGTGAACTGAGCAAGAAATTGAAATTTGACCATATGAACAAATCAATATCCCAGAATTCATCCTGGAGAATGAAACACACATGCATATCTGAGATTTTGAGATACAAACGGAGCATCTAATTTCAGCCATTTATTTGAATTCAATCTGAATTTAATTCATTTGAATTCAATTTTAAATTAATTAATTTGAATTTTAAAATTACTAAATTATAACTCTTAAGAATTCGACATTGACACTGGATCATGTTTTTATACTTTGTTGATAAATCATTCAAAAATATTTGGTGCAGGATATATATGTAAATATTTTTCTGGAAACAAATACGTTCCTGTAGAAATATTCCATGAAGCGTTAAAATTATCCACCAGCATCTATAACACGTTCCACAATATCAACACTTCCCAATAGATATCTTAAGATAAATTGCCATGGCAACCGTGAGAATGGCAACAACTTATTTTGCACAGAGTTTTAAGTAGGTTTATCTCACCCTTATTTTAGCCAAAGTAATTTATACATTGTCTGTCTTTCTCAGACGGAGCCATTGTCCGTGTGATATTCATTTTCATATTTTAAAATTATATTTCTTCAACGTACATACCATTATTATATCTGCGAAAAAGAAATAACTTACAATTTCAAAAAACCGAAGTCTATCACGCTTGAAGAAATGCGATAAAATTGTACAAATAGTGCGACTTTTAAAGATATTACAATAAAATTCCATTTAGAAGCATAGAATCTCAGTTCAACTACAAAGTATAACATTTCTTTATGGTAAATTTAATATTGCTGGATTATGACTTCAAACTTGCTTAAAAAGCCGACAGTCTAAATTCCTTGTATCAAAAAAGCGACAAACGCATTGAATTAATGAGTACGCGTGTCACTTAATCAAGGTCTAATATATGCATAGGGGGCACTTGTGGCGTAACAATTACCACCGTAGAAAGATGACTTGGTTTTTAAGTTCAAACCCTAAAAGAAACTGTTTGAATTTCACTTTGTGCAAATAACCTAGAATAAATTAAGAATCACACAATTCATCGTATGTCTATGCGCAAATTAGAAGTGAGTATTAGTCTCTTTAAACTTGATAAGGCAACAGGTCTAGGATAAAAAGATACTCAGAAGACCGGGTGGGGATGTTACACTTCCAAATCAGGTTACGGGATATATGTCTTTTTTATAATATATATAAGTAAATTTGGCGGCAGTAGTCGAGGACAATCAGAAAGTTCCCTTTTCGATAGCTACAACACCGCGGTGTTGGAGAGGGCGCTACTCCTTTCCGTGGATTGCTCCACTTTACCCTTGATACGTACCTTATATAGCTGAGGGTTAAGCGAGGCTGTATCTAGTACCATTTTTAAAGTCTTCGGTATGACGTGACCTGGAATTGAACCCAGGTCTCACGGATCAATGGCGAACACTCATCCTATATTATTCTATTAAAAGCTTAAAATAAACAATAATTAAAATGAAATATTTATTTCTGCGAGTACATATTTACCCAACTCCTCCATAAAGTATATGATTTGACACAAAGTTAATCTTTGAGTTGAGGACAACTGCTTTGCATTCAGATTTTTTTAAACGCGTTGCCTTATCAGAGTAAAAGAACTAACTTTGTCCTACTTTTTAACTAAAGCTGTTGGAGGAGAACAGATGGATTCATAATTTTCTTAAACGCGATGCCTTATTAGAGTAAAAGAACTAACTTTGTCCTACTTTTTAACTAAAGCTCTCGAATAGAACAGGTGGATTCATAATTTTCTTAAATACGTTACCTTATCAGAGTAAAAGAACTAACATTGTCCTACTTTTTACTTAAAGCTATCGAATAGAACAGATGAATTCATAATTTTCTTAAACGCGTTGCCTTATCAGAGTAAAAGAACTAACTTTGTCCTTCTTTTTACCTAAAGCTGTCAGAGGAGAACAGGTAGATTCATAATTTTCCATAGTGAAATAATTCAAGGAGAAATAAAAACCGACTCGTCCTGGACTTGAACTCACGTGACCGATTTCATTTTCTACACTGATAATCGCTACTCTTAGAGCCCCTCCTTAAGATGAAGGATCTCTTTGGGTCCAATCAACATATGGTTCAAATAGATCTACTCGCGATGACTTTTGAAATAATAATGACTATTAATGCATTAGGCATTAAAAACGTTGACATAACAGCCTAGTCTGTAGAGTTTTGTCTATTTAAGACTATAGTGAAGATATAATGTGGTAGAACATAAAACTAGAGACAATAATTCTTAAACAGTTGGTTTGCATGTAATGTTTTCCTTCTTCTAGACTTGCAGCCTTACCAAGGCTAACGATACATTTCTCACATTATTGACCCATAGCTAAGGGAAATACTTGATGGGATAATGACTTTTGTTAGGGTATTCATGCGAAGTGAAACGGAAAGAACTACATCTAGGGTTTGAACTCGGGCCGGTGATTCCATTTCCTGTAATAAATAATTTCCTGTTTAAATTAGTTTAATTGATTAGAAGAAAATGACTTGAAACTGGCAAAAAAAACATTCGAGGGGTATATGACTAGCTCTGAAGAAGAAGCAACTAATGTAATCACATTTTTAAGACATCGTATTGGCATATTTCACGAAATTTGCAATTTTTCACGTCAATAAGACAGGATTATTTGATAGCTAAATACTTAGAAGGATTACATAGACAAAAAGAAATATAATGAATTTCATCATCATCATCATATCGTGCTGGTAGCAAAGATATCCCTGACCCTCTCTCGCCACTCCTCACTATCGTTCATCGCCCTAGGTAGGTCTTCAGGACAACACCCCGTATCCTCACATAGCTGCTGAATGTACGTTCGAGCTGGTCGCCTTGCTTTTGCGCGGCCAGGTGTGGGGATCCATAAGAGTACATCTCTTATGAGTTCATCTCTGCTTCTCCAGCAGTGTCCTGCATGTCTGGTTCGTCTAACTTGAATAGTTTTCGTGATAGGGGGCAGGTGGCCGTACAGTTGGTGTCTTGTGGGGTGTTGCTTCCAGGACTTGTTCAGGATTGCACGCAGCATTCTTGTGTAATTGCCATCTAGTTTCTTCTCCAGCCGTTTAGTTTGCGTCCATGTAGTGCATCCATATAGCAGTATCGATGTGACCGCTGCCTGGACGAAACTGCGTTTCATTTTATCGGTTAGGTCTGATTTCCATATAATCGATAGCCTATTGATAGCTGTCCATGCTTTCGTTAGCCTCGTTTCGATGTCCTTTTCGGTTGATTCGACGCTGCTTCCTAGGTACGTGAATTTGTCTACTAGTTTAAGTGGGGTTCCTTCTAGAGTGGAGATGTCCCCCGTTTGGTTATAGCACATATATTCCGTTTTGTGTGCATTAACATAGAGGCCTATGCTTGCTGCTGCTCGTTCCAAATTATGCAGAAGTGTTTCGGCTTGGTCAGGTGTATTTGCCAGTATCGCTATGTCATCGGCGTAGTCGGCGTCGGTAATTGTTGTTGCGGGGTATCTTCTGCTTCTTTTCTTCGTCAGTTCGAAGCCATTCTCTTTGATTTTGTCAATCGATGTTCTAAGTACGTATTCTAGAAAAATGATAAAGAGGTACGGGGCCAGCGTGTCCCCTTGTAGTACTCCTGCTACAATATCAAAGTATTCTGTGTCTCCATCCGGTGATCGTATTTTTACTTTAGTGTTTCTATAGAGAATCATTATTGCCGCTACGGTTTCTTTAGGTATGCCGTACGCTAGTAGGATTTGTTCCATCTTTCCTCTGTGAATGGAGTCGAAAGCCTTGGTAAAGTCGACAAATAGTAATGTCGCTTGTAGGTTCTTTGCCCGTACACCTTCAAGGATTCTGCGGATGGTTAATATTTGTGAGGTCGTGGATCTATTTCTTCGGAAGCCATTTTAGTTTTTTCTAAGTATGTTGTCGATTTCGGGTTCTATTCGGTTTCGTAGTAGGGCATTGTAGATTTTGGCAGCTATGGATGTAAGTGTTATGCCTCGGTAGTTTTTGGCTAATCCGAGGTCCCCCTTTTTAGGGAAGGGGAGTATGCATCCCTTCATCCATCTATCTATCGGATTTTGATTGTATACTGCGTTGCATTGTCGGAGCAGTATGTCGTCGAATTGTCTGGTCTTCCATACTTCCGGGGGAATTTCGTCCAGACCTGCAGCTTTCCTATTTTTAATTTTTCTGAGAACCGAGTCGAGTTCTTCTTGTGTGACCGGTCCTAGTTTAATGTCTAATTGTTTGCTAATTATTCTGGTGATTGGTTCATGCGTTATTTTTGGTGGGTTTCCAAGTAAGTTTTCGAAGTGCTGTTTCCACAGTTTTATTCTTTCTTGTTGGTTTGCTGCTTTCAGTTTTGCTTTGGCTGTGTTCTTTCTTCTGCTCACTTCGTTTATTGTTTGCCAGGCTATTCTAGATTGTCTATCTTCCACCGAGTCTCTAATCCTATCTATCTGATTTTGAATGTATTCTGTCTGTTCCTTTATATATATGCCTGCTAATTGATATTGTGCCGTTTTTAGTTTTAAGGCATTTGTGTTTGTTGGGTTTTTTCGATAGTTTTTGGTGACTGTTTTCACTAGTGCACGTTTTTCTCTAAAGTTTCCCATGGGACTCTATATTTAGTTTTAATTTTTGTTGGAATGTATTTTGCTGCTGCCTCGAGGTGTGCATTGACGAAATGTTCATATTCGTCGTTTGGTGTACTTTTTTCCGTCTTTTCTTGTAGTGTTTCGAATCTGTTTCTTAATTCTAATACGTATTTATCTCTTATATCTTTGTTGTTTAATAGGGCCCAATCATAGTGTTTGGTGGTCGCTGTTCGTTTGGCGTTTTTTCGTAGGCTTAATCGTATTTTCGCCGTGACTATTCGGTGATCGGTGGACACACCCTCAAAAGAGGAGTATGCCTCGCAATTCAATGCACTATTTTTCCATATGCGTTTTAAATGTAAAGACACGCTTACTATGATGAATTTAACGAATCAAAAATAAGATGATACAATCTTTTATCGTATAAGAGAGTTATACGACTGGGATTTTTGATTATTTATCGACTTGAGAACCATAAAATGTTGAAGAGAATCGGTAAAATCATCTTTCATTTATGCGAAGGATTAATGGGAACATGATGACGCAGAGATTATCTGAAAATTGGTTTTCGTTGCATTTTCATCGAGAACATTTTAGTTCGTCGGTAACTTGACAAAGAATTGTTTTATTCTCTAAGTTAGAACATTTTAAGTGTGTTGCTATGATAAAAATCTCATTAAAAAGCTAGATGGCCGCTACACAAGGATGTAGCGTGCTGTTAATAAAACTTACATGCCGCAGTCAAAAAAAAAAGCGAATTGTAATGAGACAATTTGACTCTCATGGACAAGTAAGAAAGAATTCTCTTTCTCCAATGGACACTGGCATATGGACACGCCAATGTTGGCTGACCAGCAAAAACTCAAATTCATTAACTCTGAGCAGTCATTGAGTGCTGTCTAGAGGACTTAAAAAGCGGGATGTCCGATAGAGAGAGAGAGAGACAGACAGACAGACAGGGAGAGAGAGAGAGACTGACAGAGTCAAATAAATCTATGTTGTTGATACGATGAGTGAGGAGACAATTGTTGATGAATTTATTTATAGATAAATGTTTGGTTTGAGTGTATTTGTTGATTATCATGAGTATTTAAATCTCCACTTCAACAGCTGAAAGACATTATACATGATATGAATATTGTAATGTTTAGTACAGACTGATTGATTGATTGATTGATTTCAAAGCTATGTCTGTCAGTCTTGAGTTATTTTGTAACTTGAAGTTAGGAATTCAAATCCAGTGTAGGTCTATATTTAAGTTTTGGTGTTGATATATCCTTGGAGATTTTTTCACATGATCCTATCGAATACGAATAATTTCCAAGCAGATCTCTTTGACGCTTCAATGGAACTCAAACAGGTACTAGTTCTCCGGGTCAGAAAAGATATGGGAGTAATGACAATGAATGAGTACAACATATTACTCATCATTAGATGAATTATAGTGTAAAACCTAAATACCCCTTTTTAGCGTGTCTTAATCTTCTACAGAGGATAGAGATGGTCTATCGTATGCCATTGTGGCAAGGTGATTATTGTCATTATCAAGACCACAAATATCTTTGCCCAGTAGGCTGGGGTTTCAGAATACACCGACTGCACCTCTGCAGAAAGGTAAGATCCCCTGAATAGGACACTATACGATATAATGATGAGGTTCCAGTGATGCTGGGGCTTTGAAGAATGCGGAGTATTCCTTCATTGACATGGCTCGCTGGTCCACTCTGATCAGGAATGGTACTATTTACCAAACCCCTCCGCTCGGGCAGGATATGACACAAGGTCAATTTTTAAGCGGAGTTTAACAGGTTTGAATTCAGAGTTTTCCTTCTCCTACACTAGTTGCCTCACCAAGGCTGAAGAACCTAGTCCGTCCTACTATTTACCCATAGCTGGAGGGAGATTAAGGGGGTTCATACCTTTCCCAAGGGTATTTGCCCGAAAGTGAACATAATAGCGCGACTGGAGTACGAACTCGCGTACTACGATTCCGCAGTTCATCGCTTTAAAATCTGATCAGGAATGGTAGCACCTGACAGGGCCACATCAATGGGTTAAATAGAATTAACTGCATACTTATGCTCAACTGAATTGTTTTAATTAGAACTGTTTGACTAGACTGAACAGCTTGAAATAGAAATGTTTTTGACAATTAAACTGCTCTTACATTTATTCTGCATGCTTATCCTAAACTGAGTTGTTTGAAATGGAACTGTTTTTGACATTGAAACTGTACCTACAGTAATCTGATTTGTTTAATATATAACTGTTTTGACATTTAACTGTGGGTAAACAAAATCTGTATTTATACTAAACTGAATTAGCTGAATTATAACTGCTTGACTAAACTTAATAGCATGAAATAAAATGTTTTTGACAATTAAACTGTGTACTCATGCTAAACTTAATTGTTTGAAATAGAACTGACAATTTGCATAAAAATTGATTTGGCGCTAAATCACCTATAAATGTTGATATGCCATAAAACGCAAACAACCAACTAACCTCAAATATCAAAAGTATTAGTTTCTAACAAATATTGTGTTAAAAAAGATTACCTTTCCTCCGAATTTTATGTTTCTTAAGCACTAACATCCAAACATCAATTATTTTTGGCCTTCGAAAACTTCTTAACTCTAATCAACTCAGGAGCAAAGGTATAATTATAACAATTCAAACAATGGTAGCTTATATTGTCAGAAAAATCTCAAAAAAGCAACTGAAAATCTAAGGGATTTATCTCTCCACGCTTATTTTTAGAAAAAGCTAATTTACTGCCTATAAAAATCAAAGAGCAAACGTGAAAAACCACTAATTTTCTTTTTTCAAATATGGTAAAATATTCGCTTTAAAATTTTTGGTTATCTTAAAAATTCGTTAAATATGAAAGAAACTTGAATATAAACATTGCTAATCTAAAGAAAGTCCAGCTGATAACCAACGAGAAATATTTCGGGCTGATAACGAAAGAACCCTAACTGATAAGTTAAACAAAATAGAGAAAATTGAGAAAAAATAAATTGAGGAAGCTTTACAAAATCTCACACAAAATTTACTTCAAAGGAGGTCTGAGAAGTCTTTAAACTCATTGAAAAAAATCTTTGAATTTCTTTTTAAGACCCTAGTTTTCTTTTTGGTCTATCAGTTGTTGCATATTAAATAAAAGCTCACGCTTACTACCAAAACATCTCATACGAAAACAAAAAACAAATATTCAAAAGTTAATTGAAGATGTATTTTTTCGAGAAAAAAATCAAAGGAATAGAAAAGAAAATTCTTAATGCTGGAAGCGTTATCCATAAATCAGTATCACTATTAAAATTGCCACACTGATAAGGTTCTCGCGTACGGCTCTAAAATCAATCTGGTAATGAGGTTCCTGCTCTGAAGCCTTGGTAAGTATAAAGTTAGTTCCTTGTTTCCACTACCCCCCGTGAAATTTCGGTAAAATCAAGCAGAAACTCATCCAAGCAGTAGCCAAGTCAGTATTCACACCACTCAGAATCCAACGAAACTCTGGGAGAAAAAGGTAGATAGGAACAAGATAAGGATGATTTGTATTAATTGAAAAAATCCAGGAAGCAATTATGAGGCCATTTACCTCTCATTTCTTAAACAATCCAAGAAATTCTGGACACCGCTGGAGATGTAAGGGTTTCTACACAAGTGAACTCTTACACATATACGTGGCAGTGTTGGCTAACCATCAAAAACTTACATTCACTAGGTGTTTGCAGATGGAGAACTTAATAAGTGGAATATGATAGCTTATTGACACGGATGGCAAGAGATAGATAGATGGATTGAGACAGAGAGACAGAGAGTCAAAGAATGCATGCGGGCAGCACGCTTTAATGATGACGACTGGAGTCTGGTCACGAGGTAATATCTGTCACGGTTCCTTGGTAACATCGATCAATTTCATCATCATTAGAAAATGACTGTACTAATTAAAAACATTTATTATTTTTTTTAGTCCTTTGAGAGTTTTTCATTCCAGCGTTAACTGATAGTTTTTTTCACTGGAGTCTGAATGATAGTACGTCAGCTCAAGTATCCAGAACTCTTCTGAATATTTTGGCTGATCTCATTAATGCTGTAGTTTGGATGGTCTCCACAAGTCCTATTTCCAGACCCTCTAGTCCTTGTACCAGTCCTAATGGACTATACCAAGAACACATCGATTACAATTCGTATAACCGTCACTTTCATGTTCCACAGTTTGTTTTTTTTTATTCCCTAGTAAGGTCCAGGTACTTATCCTTCTTTTTGCTTTTTTCATCATTATTATTATTATTATTATGTTGGCAAGTTTTTCACACAAGTGTCAGCTGATATTCTATCACAAAAATATGCGTGCTAACAAGTCTACTCAAATCTCAAGGAATCTTCTGAGTATTCTATTCTAAAGTAAAAATGATGTGGTTTGATTGGTCTCGATTTATTGTCTGAATTTCCTATTCTTCTTTTTGTTTTGTGGATCGTTCCTAACACCATAACTACAATTGTGACCATCGTCATCTTCGTGGTCCACAGTTTGTGTTTTCTGGCATCTCAACCTTCATGATTTATTCAGTGCCGAAGCTAATCCTGTAGAAGAACAGTCGATATTGTATTTAGCCGATTGCTTGGGAGATAAGGGGAGTCATACATTTTCCAAATGTATTCTGTCGAAAGAAAATGTAATAGAGCAACTAAAGTTCGAACTCGTTCCAATAACATCACTTCAAAGAACGTGAGCCAGCAAGCAGCTCGGAATTCTCACCTTTTGTAAAGAAAAATGCTATCAGTACGTTGGTTATAAAAGAAAAAAAAAATTAAAAATTGGTATGAATGACAAGTCTCCTCAAGTCTCCAGGATTTTTCTCGGTATTCTGGCCGATCTTGATAATGCTGTAGTCGGGAACGCCTCTACCTGTTCTCATTTCTTACTCTTCCAGTCTCTTTACCATGTATTTTTGAACAACAGTTACAATTAGAATCACCTTCTCTTTCATGTTCCATACTTATTATAGTTCTCTGGCAAGTTCTTCGTACTTATTTCTTTTTCCGCTTTCTTTCAATTTTACTAAGTGGTCCACCGGTACGACAAATTCAAATATTCAGCATTTTTTTTTTTTTGGCTCTCACTAAGTCTGGTCGCCCGGCCTTGATAAAATGATCTGTTTTGTATCTCAAAAGCCCAGCAAATATCATGTATCTCATTTTCCAGGACGGATTCTGCGTTCTACATAGTCCATTTATTCATATGGTCAAATTTAAACTTATTGCACAATTACCAGTCGATCACCTTCCGAATGAAGTGTTGTCTAGTCTCATGCTCTTTTTTGAGCTAGTTTGCTGCTTTCACAAATCATATGATTTATCCTTTCGTCTCTATCATCACATGTACATTTTGTATGTGTCTTACCAATTTTTGCTATATCATAATTCGTCCTTATGGCGTTGTTTTGTGCTGATATTGGAAAAGATTCTGTTTCCCTCTTAAGTCTTCTTGCATGAGATTTCATATATTTGTCACTTGAAATTTTCATACACTTGTATTTCTTTTCAATTTTTTTCCTAGTTATTGTTGTTCAGTTTATCATTGCGTTGTTTATGTTGATTCTGGTCGCTGTATTTCGACATTCTTTGCTTTCTCAAGTAGACTTCGAGCTGTCGTATTGCTGCACCAACGCTATATTAAGTGCTAACGTGTCTTCTGCTTCCTTCTTTTCTTGAAACTGATAGTCTGTCTACGTCGTCTGTGGGATGTAAGGATTTATGTATCGTCATTATTTTTCTTGTTTTCTGTTCCATTTGTTAATATTCTTCCCCACTTCACTTTAAGAATGGTCCCAAGTATCATATAAGGTGGATACCCTCCCATCAGTTGTCTTGTAGTTTCTCATAATTAGCGTCAGTCATTATTATTATCATTATTTTACTCCTTGAGAGTTTTTCACATCAGCGTTAACTGATGGTCTTTCACTAGAGTTTGAGTAACAGCAAGTCTCCACTGGTTTCCTGGAGTCTTCTCTGTATTCTGACCGATCTTAATAATGCTGCCGTGTTCTAGCCGATCTTTATTATTATAATTACCTTTACTCATTAGAGTTTTTCACATCAGCATAAGCTGATGGTCTTTCACGGAAGACTGTGTGACAACAAGTCTCCTCAAGTCTCCAGGACTCTTTTCATTATTCTGGCCGTTTTCAATAATGCTGTTGTTTGGATCGTCTCCACTCGGCCGCCAACTTCCAAATCTTCCAGGCCCTTTAGTTATCTTTTAGTTACCGTGCCAAAAGCACAAATCACAATTGGAATAATTGTCACCTTCATGTTCCATAGTTTTTTTCAATTCTCTAGCAAGGTCGAGGTACTTATCTCTCTTTTCACATTCTTTCAGTTTTATTCTGTGGTCTGCCGGGACAGCAAAGTCGACAATTTTGCAGATTTTCTTCTTTTTTTTTTTTTTGTTGATTATTATTAGGCCAGGACTTCTGGCAGAGATTAGGCGATCCGTTTGTATATGAAAGTCCCATATGGGTTTGTGTGTGTCATTTTCTAGGACAGGTGCTGGGTTGTGCATATACCAATTGTTGGCATGGTCAAATTTAAATTTCTTGCATATTTCCCCGTGGATCTCCTTGCCCATTCAGAAACTGATTCTCGATTCATTCAAGATATTCGAAATCATTCCATACGTTTCTGTGGCATTTTTTCCAAGTTGAAAACAGAATTTTATTGCATATCGTTCTTCGAAAGTGTCCTCACGTCCAGATTGCATTTTTTAAATTCACCAGCTGTGACAATTCTACTTTAGTAGGGTGTATTCCAATTCCTGCTGTAGCTGTTCATTTGAACTTGAAAACATAACATTTAGTCAGTCATCTCCTAATATATATAGCAATAACATACTGAATTCTCAAGAGTCTACGACAATTTTAAATGCCTGTACAACAAAAAAAGTCTGGGAATTTATTGAATGCCCCACGTAATCAGCTCCTATATTTCTACAACATGCCGACTACGATAGAAACAAAACATTACAGATGAGACCGTATTTTAGAGGTAAGATATTTGGCGGAATCTCCGTAGAACAATTGCAAATTTTGACATTGTTGTTATCCAGTTGGAACTCCAGTTACACTATATGCTTTCGCTTTCGAAATGGTATAAACCCCCTTATCACCCTGATATGGAGGCAAATAGTTAGTCTACCTTCTTCTACAAGGTTTGGTCATGAAATATACCATTAAGGCTGATTTGCCATTAAACAAAGAAATCACACTGGAACAATTATCACTTTATAATCCACAGTAATTCCAGACGTTTGTCAAGTATTTCATAGTTATTTAACTTCTTATTCACTTCAAAGCATTTTACGGTCCAATGGAGCTTTGATATGCTCAGACGTTTTATGTCTAGGATAATTAAATCTGGTTAATTGGTCTGCACTCGGAGATTCATTATTATTTTAATATACCAACTCATTGTCCATGAAATTTATATAAGTGTATGTAAGCAGAAAATATTCATTCAAACGTGTTTCGTTGAACATCAGAATTACCTTTTGTCATTACAATTTTGCTTTTAATTTTCCCACTTTCCGAACAAGATCTTACCTCACTTGGATATAAATTCTGTCGGAAAGACTTTTATTACGTCTATTGATATTAACTTTTTATTTACTATCTAAGATTTTCTTATGTATTAGGAAAGGGGTTAAAAAAATATTGACGTTAAATCGAACGAAATAAAAACAGTACACTCTATGAAGTGATAATTTTTTTTTCAAGCCAAAGTCACTAAACGCAAAAGTAATATATATATATATATATATATATATGAGGTCTCGGTAGCCGTTAAACCCATGTATGTAAACAATAGTAATTGTGATTCATAACTGTTTAAAATTTGCTTCGCTGTTACTGGCTCCTCGTGGCTGAGGGTTAGAAGCTTGGATTGGTGTTTGGGTCAACCGGGTTTCCATCCCAGCTACGGGTAGCTAATATGTCTAGCCACATTGATGAGTTCTGATAGAGCGAAACAGATCTGTCTGTGGATGACTTTAGATATATATACTCCCCTACCCCCGTAGGGTTGAGTTCTCTAGCGGATGAAATAATCGTGTTGCCATTAGCATTTATTGCAAGTCTTTTCATATATGAATTGAGGTCTCGGTAGCCGTTAAACGGATGTATGTAAACAATATTAATTGTGATTCATAGCCGTTTAAAATTTGCTTCGATCCTACTGGCTCCTCATGGGTGAGGGTTAGAAGCGTGGATTGGCGTTTGAGTCAAGCGGGTTTCGATCCCAGCTACGGGAACCTACTATGTCAAGCCACACTGATGAGTTCTGATAGAACGAAACAGATCTGTCTGTGGATGACTATATATATATATATATCCTACGGTACGTATTTTTTAGATGGCCCAGTCGGCTGGGGCTGTAGAATACACTGACAGCACCTCTGCAGTGGGGTAAAAAAAAGCACCCAACGAGTGTCCTGCATATGACACAAGCATTCTGATGGTGACGTCCCAGTGATGCTGGGGCCTTGGGGAATACGGAGCACCTCTTCATAGCCATTGCTCCTAGGTCCGTTCTGGCCCGGCGAGGTAGCACCTGATAAGACCCTATCTATGGGTTTAATAGAACTAACGGCATACTTATTCTTTAACTTAATCGTTTGATTAAACTGAATAGCTTAAAATAGAAATGTTTTTGACAGTTATACCATGCTTACATTTAAACTGTGTGCTTATGATAAACTGAGTTATTTCAAGTAAGACTGTTTTTGACATTGAAACTGTATTTACACTAAACCGAATTGCTATATATAACTGCTTGGTTAGTTTGAAATAGAAATGTTTTTGACAATTGAAGTGTGTACTTTTGTTAAATTGAATTGTTTTAAACAGAACTGATCATTTACATAAAAATGGATTTGGCGTTAGATAACCTAAAAAGGTTGATATGCCATAAAACATAACTAACCAACCAATCAACCGTATTTTTAGAATAGACTCAAGTAAAGCATACATCATAGCTTCTATAAAAGAACTTACTTTCAGTCATGTCTTGTCAAGATTTCTTTTTCTCTTTTTTCTTTTTTTTCTACATATTGCAAAATCTGTAATGGTATACTTATTTATTTATTTATTTATCTATTAATTTATTAATGCATTGGTTCAGTGTGAAGTGATATGTGACTAAGTGGGACTTTAAAATCCCTTCTCTCACTTAATGGAAGACTTTATTTGTGAGCAGATAGGATTTTTAATATGCCTTCAGGGAATTATAGTATGGACACAGAAGTCTCTACATTAAAAAAATAAATATTCACCTCTTATTTCTAAATATTCCACAGATCTTTTACAGTCAACTCATGTTGGACGTAGCGGTTCCCACAAGATCACCGAAGTTAAGCAGTGATATGTCTGCTGAATACTTATATGGATGACGTATTAAAAGCTTAGTAATATAATTTTTTCACCGACCTTTTCATTAACTAAATTTAGTTGAAATAATTTGATCAAAAACCACACGATATTGAAACAGTTCCTCAATAAATATGGTCTACCAATACGTAGGCTTATTAAACCTACTCACAATTATATATATAGAAATATAGAGAGAGAGACATACACACGCGCGTGCGCGCACACACACACACACACACATATATATATATATATATACATATATATATATATACTTGAATAGTTATAAACTCCAATATGCAGTTATATCTAATAGTTAGGGAAACTTGTTTTTTTAACCGGGGAAGAATAACCAATCTTACAGAAGGAAAAGTATAAACTGATGCTTACACAATTCCACAGAAAAAAGTGTCCATGTTTCATATCTTCGCTTTACCGGAAGGCCTGGGTAAGTAAATGCATAATCTATACCACACACTCATATATATATATATATATATATATATATATATATATATATAAGAATAGAATATGATAATCAAAAGTTTCATG